>CM053787.1:376504499-376905920 GCA_028749045.1 Cupressus sempervirens | reverse complement strand
GTGATGTGGAGCCTAATTAGACTCAGAGGTTTATTCCGCGTGGTTTCTCCCCATATTATTTCTATGGGGGTTTGCCCCAAGACGGGGTCTTGGGGTAGCACCCCAAGTGTGCTCCCTATCATAGTACAGGGTGGGGTCGAGGGGCAATGCCCCCATGGGGGTTTTCGGGGGTAGTGCCCCCGAAGCCAAAAATGCCCTTATATTGTAAAAGGCGTCGATTGTTATTTTTCCTATTGGATGACTTATTCTAGCCCTAATTTTGTAAGTAGCAAAAGCTTGTATAAAAAGGCTAAGGATTAGGGATTTCATAATGTAATGGTGATATTGTAGCTTCTTGTGATGGTATTGAGTTATAAGGGATTGCAGATTGTAATACACTAGATAATAATAATATTGGACTTGTTGTTGGTGGATGTAGCCCAGGGATTGGGTGAACCATGTTAAATCTTGGTGTCTTGTGTTTTCTTTTACGTGATCTACTATTTTCTGGTATTGGTTATATTCACATGTAACTTTTATTTCTATCTGAGGTTAATCCTAACAAGCGGTATTAGAGCCAGGTTGTCGTCATTTTTTTTTGCTAGATTGTCGTCATTTTTTATTTTTATTTTTATTTTTAGCTAGACTGTCATCCTTTTTTTAGTGATCCTCTGCAAGGAGGTATCACGGTTGAGTGGGAATCTCACAGTTGAGTAGGAGAGATGGCATATGAGGGTGAGCTGAGGGTTGACAAGTTTAATGGTCAGAACTTTCAGTTATGGAAGATGCAAATGGAGGACTATCTTTACCAAAAGGATTTATGGAAGTCGTTGGAAGGAAAATCCAAGAAATAGGGAACTATGACAGATGAGGATTGGGGGATTTTAGAAAAAAGGCACTTGGAGGCATTCGATTATGCTTGGCACCATCGGTGACATTTAACATTACAAAAGCAAAGACAACGAAAGAGTTGATGGAAACCCTAGCAAAATTATATGAAAAGCCCTCCACTTCAAATAAGGTATTTCTCATGAAGCATTTATTTAATATGAAAATGACATAAGGTGGATCTGTTGCAGATCATTTAAACAAGTTTAATACTATTACTAGTTAGTTATCTTTTGTGGGTATTAATTTTGATGAAGAAATTAGGGCTCTCTTGATTTTGTGTTCTTTGCCTAAAAGCTCGAATGGCTTGGTAATGGCTGTGAATAATTCAATTTCTAGATCTAATACCCTAAAATTTGATAATGTGATCAACGTTATTTTGAGTGAGGAAACTCGTAGGAAAACCTCAGGTGGATCTACATCAAGAAGTGCTTTGAATGCACAAAGCAGAGGCAAAACGACTGAGAGAGGAAATAATTCTAAAAATCGTGGGAAATCAAGGGGAAAGTCAAAAGGGAAGAGGTCTCAATCCAGAGGACTAAGAGATTGTTGGTACTGTGGTAAATCAGGGCATAAGAAGAAAGATTGTTGGACTCGAAAGAACAATGATGAAGATAAACTAGAAGGGAAAAAGGAGGCAAATTTGGTAAGTAACAAATCTGAAGAGGATGCTTTGCTTCTTTCTTTAGAACGTATTGATGATTCATTTGTTTTAGATTCTGGTGCTTCATTTCATGTCAGACCTCATAGAGGTTATTTTATTGATTATGTCCAAGGGGATTTTGGGATTGTTTATTTGGGGGATAATGAACCCTGTCAGATTGTTGGAAAAGGAAAAGTTAAGATTAAGTTGCAGAATGGGAATCATTGGCTACTACATGAGGTAAGACATGTTCCAAGGCTAAGTAGGAATTTAATTTTAGCGAGGCAACTCGGTGATGAGGGTTGTGTAGTTACTTTTAAAAATAAAAATTGGAAGGTTTCAAAAGGTTCCCTTATAGTAGCAAAAGGTGTGAAAGTAGGCACCTTATATCTTTGTACAAGTCATATTGTTCCTTCTACTTTGATTGTTTCATAGAAAAATGAATGTTCAAGAACAATTGTTGTAGTTGAGCAGGGAGAACAAACAGTTGTTATAGATTTAGATATAATGTTATAGCACAATAGACTTGGGATAAAAGTACTTCATTCAAAGAAAGTTTTACCAGGTCTGAAATGTGTTAATATGGATTTCTGTGAAAGTTGTGTGTATGGAGAACAAAAGAGAGTGAGTTTTGTGAAGACTGGGAAGGAAAAGAAAAGTGAGAGATTAGAGCTCGTGCATATAGATGTATGGGGACCAACTCAGGCATCTTCCCTCAGTGGCTCTCATTATTATGTTACATTTATTGATGATGCAACTAGAAAAGTATGAGTTTATTTCCTTAGACAGAAATCTCATGTATTTCAAACTTTAAGAAATGGAAATGCTTGGTTGAAAATGAGACTGGTAAGAAATTCAAATGTCTCAGATCTGATAATGGTGGTGAGCATTGCAATCATGAATTTGAAGATTATTGCTTCACTGATGGTATTCATACACAAAAAATTGTTCCAAGGACTCCACAAGAAAATGGAGTGGCTAAATGCATGAGCAAGACTATAATGGAGCGTGCAAGAAGCATGAGGTTGCATGCAGGGTTGCCCTTAAACATGTGGGCAAAGGCTATCAATACTATTGTATATTTGATTAATAGAGGTTCCTCTACTCCTTTGGGTTGTCGTATTCCAAAGGAAGCATGGACTGGTAAGAAGGTGAGTTATTCTTTTATAAGAACCTTCACTTGTGAATCATTTGATCATATAGATTCTAACAATAGAAACAAGTTGGAAACTAAGTCAAAGAAATGTGTACTTGTTGGATATGACATTAATGAATTTGGTTATAGGTTTTGGGATTTTGCAAATTATAAAATTGTAAGAAGTAGAGATGTCATATTCAATGAGAAAGTGTCATACAAAGATCTGTTGCAACAACATGAGAAGAAAGAAAATGATTTTGTATTGTTGGATGATACCCCAAAAGATGATGTTCCAATAGTTCCCCATGATGTGCACAATCGCAACAACAAATACCACACACCCCAGTGAATGTTAGATGGTCAACAAGGCTAAGTAGACCTCCAGAAAGATTTTTTCCTTCTTTGTATTCTATTTTACTTATTGATGTTGGTGAACTTGAATGTTATGATGAAGCTATGCAGGTGGATACTAAGATTTAGTGGGAGTCTGCAATGAAAAACGAAATAGACTCTTTGTTGAAAAATAAGACTTGGGATTTATGCAAGATGCCTGCAGGTAAAAGGGCTTTATAGAATAAGTGGGTTTAAAGGTTGAAAGAAGAGGATGGAGGTAAGAAAATATTTAAAGCAAGGTTAGTGGTAAAAGGACTTGCATAGAAAAAAGGCATTGATTTTGATGAGATATTTTCTCCTGTTGTTAATATGACTTCTATTTGCACTGTTTTAAGTATTGTGGCTACTGAAGATTTGCATTTGGAGCAACTTGATGTTAAAACAACCTTTCTTCACGGTGATTTGGATGAAGAGATATATATGGCACAACCATAGGGCTTTGAGGTCAAAGGTAAGGATAACTTAGTGTGCAGGTTGAAGAAAAGTTTATATGGCTTGAAGCAAGCACCTCAACAATGGTATCTGAAGTTTGATAGGTTTATGCATGAGTATGGATATAGTTGGTGTCACTCGGATCATTATATTTATTTTAAGAGGTTGGATGATAGCATCTACATTAATTTATGTTTATATGTTGATGATATGCTTGTAGCTAGGTCTAACATGTATCACATTAAGGGGTTAAAAGAACAATTAGCACATTCATTTGCTATGAAGGATTTGAGGGCAGAAAAAAAAATCCTTGGTATGAAGATTTGCAGAGATAGGAAGAATAGGAAATTGATATTATCTTGGGCTAATTATATTGCGAAGGTGTTGCAATTTTTCTCAATGGAGAATGCTAAAGCTGCCAACACACCTTTACCTGGTTAGTTGAAGTTGACTAAGGAGATGTGTCCAAAGACACAACAAGAGGAGGACAAGATGTCCAAGGTACCTTATGCTTTATCTATAAGAAGCTCGATGTATGCTATGGTATGTACTAGGCCAAATATTGCACATGTAGTGGGAGTTTTTAGTAGGTATACAAGTCATCCAAGAATTGAGCATTGGAATGTAGTTAAATGGATTCTCAGATATTTGAGAGGAACATCCAGTAAGTGTTTACATTTTGGGGGCTCTACTATTGATTTACAGGGCTATGTTGACTCAGATTTGGCAGGGGATACTGATACTAGATGGAGTACTACAAGTTATGTATTTACTATTGGTGGGGCATCAGTGAGCTAGGTTTCTCGATTATAGAAGGTTAATGCTTTATCCATTATAGAGGTAGAGTATGTTGCTACTATAGAGGCATCCAAGGAGATGATATGGCTTCAGTTCTTCATGGAAGAATTGGGACACCCACAGAGGGATAATTATTTGTTCATGGATAACTAGAATGCCATTCATCTTGCAAAGAATTCAACTCTAGATTCAAAGACAAAGCACATATAGTTTTGGTACCATTTCATTCGGTTAGTTTTGGATGTTGGATAATTAAAGTTGAAGAAGATACATACAGATGATAATCCATCAGATATGTTTACCAAGGTTGTAACAAGAGAGAAGCTAAACTCCTCCTCAACTTCGGTTGGTCGTGCTAGGGTAGTTTGATATATTCTAGTGGGAGCTACAGGTTTAGCAGTGCTATGATCAGTCTCTAAGTGGGAGGTTATTGTTGTGGAGTTTGATCAATCTCTAAGTGGGAGATTGTTGTAATGTGGAGCCTAATCAAACTTGAAGGTTTATTCAGTGTGGTTTTCTCCCCATATTATTTCTATGGGGGTTTAGGGATAGCGCCCACAAGATGGGGTCTGGGACAGTGCCCTAGGTGCACTCCCTATCGCAGTATAGGGTGGGGTTGAGGAGCAATACCCTTGCGGGGGTTTATGGGGGCAGTGCCCTCGAAGCCAAAAATGCCCTAATATTGTAAAAGGTGTTGGTTGCTATTTTTCCTATTAGACAACTTATTCTAAAGCGACAAAAGCTTGTATAAAAAGGCTTAGGGTTAGGGATTTCATAATGTAATGGTGATATTATAGCTTCTTGCGGTGGTATTAAGCTGTAAGTGATTGTAGATTGTAATCACTGGATAGTCTTGTGTTCTCTTTTATGTGATTTACTATTTTCTGGTATTGGTTATATTTGCATGTAGCAATTATTTCTATCTGAGGTTAATCCTAACAACATGGATTTTTGTACATGGAAGATAATAGGATGAAAACTATGGTGGTAGTAAAAGTATACCCATTAGCCTTTTACTGCAGATAAAAGGTTGCCCGGTTAGAGGCTACAATTGTTCTTTCTAGGAACACATCCAATTATGGATGATAGTTATAACCTATTAGGATTACAAAATCATTTCAAAGCTACCTTGTTAAAGGATTTACAACAATCCTTCTAAGAGGTACATGGTTAGAAGATTTGCCATATTCTTGTTACTAAAGTATGCCCGATCAAAAGCTTACAAAATGGTTTAATGGTAAGAAAGCAATCAAAATGGTTGATCTAAATAAATGACACACCCTGCCTCATAGATATCCTAAGTATACCTTGAAGATTCTTTGATCTTCACTCATTTTCTTGGCTTCCTCTGTGATAGTTGTTGTAATACCTTTCTCTTTTTGCTTAACTCTGTTTGTAGTCACTAGTCTAGAACACTTTGACTCTTTGCTATGCAACTATATTCCTCTTTACTCTCTCGCTCATTGATCTCAAATTTATCGTAGCAACAACAACAACTTCCAAATAAAGTTTTGCATGTTATGCATTCTCCAACATCTAGTTGTGAAAACCCAAAAAGAAAATCCCACTCAAAATAGATGAATTCAACTTTTGGTTTGCATATCTGAGTTGGTCATAGAATACCCATGACACCTAGTAGTAGGGTCTAGACTAATAGGCTTGTCAATCACTCTATAGACCTATACGCAGCTTTTGTCCCTGCATCCTCACACTGCTCCAACTTATATAATTGTCACATCAAAGTGCAGTATGTGTGTTCCACTTCTCTATCAATCAATGGTGACTCACCATGCTAGATCATTGCATATGACTTGTTTACTTTGACCTTTTGCCTATTCTACCTTGTCCTCAACTCTCTTTTTTCTGACCAGTATAGGATTCTACCATTTGTCATTTAGACATTATATCCGCTTCTTCCTCTATTTATCAGTTGCCAATCAATGACAACACCTTGGTATGCTAATTATTAACATCACCAGTCTTCAATCATCATGCCAATGAGACTTGTAAGTCCAACTAACTCCCCCTTCCACATTGATGGTAAAACCTATAATAATTCTTGACCTTATTATCTAAGCATTTTACCTTCAACATTTCCTTTAACTATATCGATAGAAAACTCTACACCGATGTGGACTCAGTAAAAAAATATTAGGAGTACCCCTCAACTCAATACCCTCTACCTTGTCTCTTTCCTTCCTTTTGTGCTTCTCCCTATGGTCATTCTTCCTTTATCTTGTTTGGTCCACTTTTCTTTTCTATGTGTTTTCCCTCTTTGATTTTATTCTCTCCCGTGTTTATGCTTCTTCTTTTATTTTCCCTTACTTGTCTCTTTCATTTATCTCTTTTACTCTCTCCTTCTTGCCTTTTATTCTCCCCCTCTCACTCTTTCATTTATTCTCCTCTTTCTGTCACTTGTATTTATTCTCCCCCTTTTTGTCATCAATGACAAAGTGTATAATTATTGTGGCCACAATCGCTCGAGTATTCCTTTATATTGGCCTCGAGAACTATCTAGCTATGTCTGTAATGGGCACCCCTGAATGTCCCAAAAACTAAACCAAATTGCTGAAAGGAATTATGTCAAATAGTTTGCATTCAACCTCTTATTTCTTCGTTTAGTGTTTTAAACCCCTTATAACTCCAGAAATCAAACGTTTATTTGTTTGTTGTGTTTTGTGCATGGAATTGGTATCATACAACATAAACAAGAAAGAAACTACAATAATATGCAAAGTGGAAATGAACTGCTGCCAATAAAATGTTTATTTCAGAATTCATAAAACCAAATACATGGCAGATTTATCAACTCACTAATTATTTCAACATTATTGACATAATACTCCAGCCCATGCTTTCAAACTTGCTGTTATAGTACTTTGTCCTTCAATCAGCCCACTACCTTCATAATATCATTCCCTCAAAGCGGCATAAGCGTCGGACAAGTAGTGAAGAAGATATGAGCAAAATACCAAATCTGCCTGTAGCCGGAAATGCAACTAAACTGCCTGATAATGAAGCCGATAACAAAGAATTCCAAAGGCCAAACCCCAAGGGAATGACGTCTAGAATGTTACAAGAGAGGATAAACATCCTCAAATGCCAAGAACAAAGCTGCAACTCACACACCAATTTCTTCTCATATTCAACCTGCCTAATGAAGCCACAAATGCTTCCTTTTATTCTATTTCCAAGGGTCCACTCAACTCATATGGGCAATGTGGGATAAAAGATGTGTAATATATAAAACATATATTAAAACACCCCTTATGTCTCCCTTGGGTACACATCACCAAAAAATAAATATTAAAGTAACACTTTAATATTTTACAATTAAATTAGACGTTACTTTAATAAAACTTCAGGCATTAAAATGTATTAGCAATCAGACTCCGAATAATGCGAGTGATAGCTCATCGAAAAGCTCTCACCGAGGAGTATCGAATCCAATCACCAAAATTGACCTGCACTGTGTCCTGCCGACTTACTAAAAATAGTAAGTATGCCTGAAACTGAGTAAATCAACTTCGTTTTGGCCCAAACTGGAAATGACTAGGTCAAAACACTCCAGGATCTCATTAAACCCTTCGTTAGCCCTCAGGACCATGTAGAACAAGGCTAACGCACACACACTTGGTCAACTGCTAAAATGGGGACATTACAGTCTGCCCCCCTTGAAATTGCTTGTCCTCAAGCAATCTCAGTCCGGCCTGCTGAATAACCTGCTCACTCTCCCATGTAGAATCATCCTCCGACAGGTCTTTCCATCTGACCAAATACTCCTTCACTATCCTGTTTCTAAGCTTCCTCTCTCTGGTGTCCAGAATAGCCTCGGGTACTAACACAAGCTTCCCCTCCTCATCCAAAGGGGGTAAATCTGCAGAAGGCATTACACTCTGACCAATGGCTTTCTTAAGCCTAGACACATGAAACACATTGTGCACTCGATTGCCCTCTGGAAGCTCAAGCTCATAGGCGACTTTGCCCACTTTGCGAATCACCCTGTAGGGACCATAAAATCTAGGTTTCAACTTTTCAGCTCCCCGCTTCTTGAGCGATGACTGTCTATATGGTTGTAGCCTCAAGTAAACCATATCCCCTACCTCGAAGCTACGCTCTATTCGGTGCTGATCAACATACAATTTCTATTGATTCTGGGCCTGTTGTAATTCTCTTTGAGCACTTTCAGGATGTCCTGACTATCCTACAATAAGTTTTTGGCTTTGGGCACTCTACTGTCCCCCAAAACTAAATCCATGAAGCTAGGTGCTTCATAGCCATAGAGTGCCATGAAAGGAGTCATCTTGATAGACATATGATAAGTGGTGTTATAACAATACTCTCCCATATGCAACCATTTGATCCAAGCCTTTTGTTGTGCAGTTACATAGTTCCTCAAATATCCTTCCACCCATTTATTCACAATCTCTGTTTGCCCATCTATTTTTGGATGATAACTAGTGCTAGGTGTAAGATCTGTACCACACAACCTAAACAACTCTTGCCAAAAAACACTCATAAACTTACTATCCCGGTCGCTGACAATGAATCTTGGCAGCCCATGTAACCTGAATATCTCTCTAAAGAAAAGATCTGCCACCTGTGCTGCTGTGTAAGTGGATGGAATAGCAACGAAGTGAGCAAACTTCGTCAAACGGTCCACCACCACATAGATGCAATCCCTTCCCTGCACTTGTGGTAAACCAGTGATGAAGTCCATTTAAATACTTTCCCATTTCCTATCAGGAATGGGCAAGGGCTGTAATAAACCTGCAGGAAATGTGTGCTCTCCCTTATTCTGTTGACAAACCACACACTCCCTGACATACCTCTGAACATCATCCTTGAGCCCTTTCCATGAAAATTGCTCTCGGATCTGCCTGTAGGTCTTGAAGACCCCCAGATGTCCAGCTGTGGGTGCATCATGAAATGCCTTTAGTATCACCTCTCTCAAATGTGATGACGAAATCAAATAAACCCTATCCCGAACCTGATCAATCCATCTATCACCTCATAATGATCATCCTGTATGGTACATGAAATCAATCCAGAAGCCCAAGCATCTCTGACATACTCTGCTATAATCCGATCTCTCCAATCTCCTGAAATCTTTGCCAGAGCACATAAGTGAGGTCTCCGAGACAAGGCATCAGCTACCACATTTTTCTTACCTTTGACAAACTCTATGTCAAAGACATAAGCCTGTAATTTAGTCACCCATTTTTTTTGCCGATCATTAAGATCACACTGGCTCATGAAGTATTTAATACTGTTGTGATCAGTCTTGATCACAAAACGTCCACCTACCAAATATGATCAAAATTTGGCCAATGCATGCATTATGGCCAACATCTCCCGGTCATAGACAGAATAACTTTTCTCAACTCCCCGGAGCTTCCTACTCTCGAATGCAATGGGATGCTTCTCCTGCATCAATACTGCTCCAATCCCATCACCTGATGCATCACAATGAAGCTCAAAAGGCTTCATGAAATCCGGTAGAGCTAGAACTGGACATGAAGACATTACCTGCTTGAAATGCTCAAAACACCTCTGTGCTGCCCCTGTCCACAAGAAGGCTCCTTTCCTGGTAAGATCTGTCAAGGGTGTAGCAATCTGTGAGAATCCCTTAACAAACCTCCTATAAAAACCACATAAACCAAAGAATCCCTTAAGTTGTGTAAGGTTTGTGGGAGTAGGCCACTCTACAATAGCTCTAATCTTTTCAGGATCAACTCGAACACCATCTGCACTAATGATATGCCCAAGGTAAAGGAGCTCAGTCATGCCAAACTCACATTTAGATTCCTTGGCATACAATGACTCTCTCTCTAGAATAGATAACACCTCCTCCAGATGATGTAAGTGCTCCTCCCAGGTCTTACTGAAGACCAAGATGTCATCAAAGAAGATCAAGACAAATCTCCTCAGCTGCTTCCTGAATACCTGGTTCATACAACTTTGAAATGTAGCAGGTGCATTGGTTAGACCAAATGGCATAACCATGAACTCAAAGTGGCCATAGTGACATCAGAAGGTTGTTTTCTCAATGTCCTTTGCTCTCATCCTGATCTGATGGTATCCAAATCGCAAATCAATTTTGGTGAAGAAGCATGCCCCATGCAACTCATCAATCAGCTCATCAATCCTAGGAATGGGATACCTGTTTTTAATTATTTTCTTATTTAGTGCCCTGTAATCAATGCACATGCGCATCGTCCCATCCTTCTTCTTTACCAATACTACTGTTGAAGCAAAGGGGCTCTTACCGGGCCTGATATGCCCCATCTCCAACAAATCCTTAATCGCCTTCTCTATCTCATCCTTGTGTTTCTTAGGATGACAATAGGGAGTAATCATAACTGGTTTGGCTCCCTCCTCGAGCTCAATAACATGTTCCATCCCTCTGTCAGGAGGAACCCCATGAGGAATATCGCTAAATACTTTAGCGTGTCTATTAAGTATCTTCTGGATATCTGGTGGATGACTCTTTTCTTGTGGCTCTGGTGAAGTTGGCATAATGTAGCACTCTATCGCCCACTCTATGTCATCATGACGAAAAAGTCTCTGCATTCTCCCCAAGGACACTACTCTCCAACCTCCATTTGAAAGTCTTCTAAGTACCACAGTTCTGCCCTCATGCTGGAATCTCATCTCCAATTTCGCTAGATTGAGTGTGAACTCAACTAGTGAAGCCATCCATGTCATGCCGAGGATGACATCATAATCTCCCATGTCCACAACATAGAACTCATCCTCCAACTCGTAGCCATCTCCAAACCTAATGCGAAGATTAGATATCTTCCGAGTGCATAATAACTTATCACCGTTAGCCACCATGACTCTAAACCCATCATGCTCCTCTGTCTGTAACCCTCTCCTGGCTACCAACTGTGCATCTATGAAGTTATGTGTAGCCCCAGTGTCAATAAGAGATATCACTTTTTGCCCCTGGATAGTACCCCTGACCTTAAATGTGATTGCCTTTTGGGCCCCTATCAAGCGTGCCAACGATCTATCATCCTTAGGAATGTTGCTCTCCTCTATAGTGTTACCCTCATCTGAATCGGAGTGCTGATCCTCCCCTTCTGACTCTGACTCTTCTGCTGAAAAATACTCCATTTGATTTGCCTTAGCCTTGAGAGAACATTTATGAGATAAGTCCCAAGGCTCTCTACAATGGAAGCACAACTTCTTCTTTCGAAGTTCATTCAAGGTTTCATTGTCTAGTCCTTTTGATCCTTCTTTGGGTTTGCTATACTCTTTCTGAAACGGTTTTTTGTCTTTGTCCTTACGGTAGGAAGAATCTGTTGAATGGTTTTTTCCTTTGTATATCGAAGGGGCTAAATCTCGTGCCTTTTTAGTTGCTTCAGCTAAGGTGAGTGGATCATTTCCCTTCACCCAACCTCGTAATGGATCAACAAGACCATCACAAAATAACACCACCAATCTCCTAGGAGAGATATCAGTAACAAGTACAGACAAGTGCTGAAACTCAGCAATGTAAGCATCCACAGAACTTGACTGTTTTAACTGTGCTAGCTCCTTGAAATGTAACTCGGGATCCTTAGTGTCAAATCTCTCAATCAATGTTTCAGTGAATTCCTCATAGGATGTAATCTGATTATGCCCCAAAGTCACCATGCCATGATGCCACCATTCATGTGCAATGCCATCCAAGTGCATAGCCACATACTTGATAGCCTCCTCCTCAGGCATAGGATTTAGCTGCAAGTATGTATCTACCTTCTGCACCCAAGCTCGTGCAATCATCTTCCCTGAAGCATCATAATAAGGTAAAGAAAGTTTTCCAACTTTCTTCCTCAGCTCAAAGTTTTGATTCCTCCCTCCTTCTTTAGGCATGTGTCTCATCCTCAAGTCCATATAATCTCTAAGAGAAATATCCGCCTGAAACTCTGGTCCACTAGCCTCCCAGTCCCTCCTAAACTGATCCTGTAACTCGATAATCTGCGGTTCATTTACTGGTTGAACCGGATCTCTGGGTGGGAAAGTGGGTAGAAGAGGTCTCGAGCTCGCAGTCCGCGCTGGGCGTGCAACGTGTCTAAAGTTATCAACCTCATTCCCATTGTTGTCGTGTCCATTATTACCATTAATGTTATTCTCAAGACCATTGTTGTTGCCTTGGCCTCCATGGTTATTGTTTCCCCCATTGTTATTGTTTCCCTCATTGTTATTGTTTCTGTTGTTGGCATCACCTGGATTAATATTGACACCCATCTGTCTAGCCATGAGCTGCAACATCATGTCCATTCGCCTATTCTGCTCCTGCTGCATACGCTGCCCCTGCTCTAATGTATCCAGTAATTGTCTGAACATTACGTCCCCTTGATCTGGACCAGCATTTCTGCCTCCGCCTAATCCTGTATTCCTGTCATCTCGATCACCCATATTGTTGCCCGGATCAAAGAATATCTCCTCTGTGTCTGTATGGCTAGATTCAATGTCCCCCTGCACAGATGTACTAGACTGTTTGCTTTGCAAGTCTGAAATCCTATTTTGTCTTGCTCTGGTATCGCAAAAATTATAAGGCCCCTGTCGCATGCTCAATGCTTAGCCTGTGTTTTTTTTCTTATTTCTGATTTTAGTGTTTTGACATTTCGTCAAAAACTTTTCCTTTATCCGACTGTTCCAAATTCCCTATAAGACCTCCACAGGATGGCAGGACTTATAGCTCTGATACGACTGTAATGGGCACCCCTGAATGTCCCAAAAACTAAACCAAATTGCTGAAAGGAATTATGTCAAACAGTTTGCATTCAACCTCTTATTTCTCCGTTTAATGTTTTAAATCCCTTATAACTCCAAAAATCAAACGTTTATTTGTTTGTTGTGTTTTGTGCATGGAATTGGTATCATACAACATAAAAAAGAAAGAAACTACAATAATATGCAAAGTGGAAATGAACTGCTGCCAATAAAATGTTATTTTTAGAATTCATAAAACCAAATACATGGCAGATTTATCAACTCACTAATTATTTCAGCATTATTGACATAATACTCCAGCCCATGCTTTCGAACTTGCTGTTATAGTACTTTGTCCTTCAATCAGCCCACTACTTTCGTAATATCATTCCCTCAAAGTGGCATAAGCGTCGGGCAAGTAGTGAAGAAGATATGAGCAAAATACCAAATCTACCTGTAGCCGAAAATGCAACTAAACTGCCTGATAATGAAGCCGATAACAAAGAATTCCAAAGGCCAAACCCCAAGGGAATGACGTCTAGAATGTTACAAGAGAGGATAAACGTCCTCAAATGCCAAGAACAAAGCTGCAACTCACACACCAATTTCTTCTCATATTCAACCTGCCTAATGAAGCCACAAATGCTTCCTTTTATTCTATTTCCAAGGGTCCGCTCAACTCATATGGGCAATGTGGGATAAAAGATGTGTAATATATAAAACATATATTAAAACACCCCTTATGTCTCCCTTGGGTACACATCACCAAAAAATAAATATTAAAGTAACACTTTAATATTTTACAATTAAATTAGACGTTACTTTAATAAAACTTCAGGCATTAAAATGTATTAGCAATCGGACTTCGAATAATGCGAGTGATAGCTCATCGGAAAGCTCTCACCGAGGAGTATCGAACCCAATCACCAAAATTGACCTGCACTGTGTCCTGTCGACTTACTAAAAATAGTAAGTATGCCTGAAATTGAGTAAATCAACTTCGTTTTGGCCCAAACTGGAAATGACTAGGTCAAAACACTCCAGGATCCCATTAAACCCTTCGTTAGCCCTCGAGACCATGTAGAACAAGGCTAACGCGCACACACTTGGTCAACTGCTAAAATGGGGACATTACAATGTCTACCAAGACTATTTGAGATACATAAGAGACAGTGTCTTACTTGTGATGTATGCCATGCATTCTTCAATATCATCCATTTTACTTATTGGTTTCTTGGAAATTTGTATCTCAACATCCTTTACATGCTCTTGAATAATTCCTACCAAGGGTGATAGGAAACACTACAATTCTAACACCTTGAGTGTTCTTTTCTCTTGTTCTTCCTTGACCCTGTTGATTAAATGGATGTTTTCTTGACTTTTTGCTGAGTAATCATTGGTTCAAATGATCACCACATCAAATGTGCTCTACATTTTCTTAAGCTCTTGTTGAGCTTTCTTCGTAGCGCTATCCAAGTTAGACATAAATGAAGATGGTTTTGACACTTTCTATATTACTAGGGTGATATCCTTCTATACGTCCACCATCATGTCCTTGGATTCTTCTAATGATGGCTTTCTTTGCTCAAGAAGGTTAATGAGCCTATCTATCTATTTTTCTTCCACCTTCTCAATTGCTAGCTTGTCGATGCCTACATTGTCATCAATGGCAATGAGTTGACTTATAAGATCAATATTGGTGTTGTACTAGATATCTGTAGCTAAATCCATTATCAAATCTATGGTCTTCACCATTCTTTGGGCTTGCTATCTCTTGTGTGTTTTCATAAGGAGTCTATTTTGGCAAAGCAATTTATAATATTTATTTTATCTCCTTTTTGCTCATCTCATCAACTTTCCATTTTTGTTTGTCGAACTCCTCTTTGATTGTGTTTGTATCAAATTCTTCTTCAACATCATGCTTAAACAATTGTCCTTCATCTTATGACCTAGTAGACGATGATGATGAATAAGGTAACAAGTGTTGACCCCTTTTCTTCTTCTTCTTCTTTCCATGTTCTTCGTCTCCTTCCTCTAGTTAGAGCTTTCTTTTTTAGGACTTCAGTTGCATTACACTTTGTTGTCCATGTGACCTGCTTTTGGCCATTTTAGACCTATTGAGTGTTACTTCCCTCATAGGTGATTTTTGTAAGAACTTCCCTTGGTTGAACCATGTTATTTTTGTTGTTTAAATAACTCAAATTTATCTTGATAAGTAGAAAAAGAAAAGATGATACCATCATACATTCATTAGCCATTCTTAATGGACAATATCTACTGATTGGATAGAACAAACCCCATAGAAATGACCCCCTTCCTCCTACTATTATAACTCATTGACTTAAAACAATATTCACTTTTATTTGTTTTAAGGGTTCACTATTAGCTTTTTAAAAGATGACTTTATTCTACTTGTCCTTCATAAGTTATATATTATATTTTATTGTAAAATTTATTAAGGGAATAATACAAGTAGCAAAACATATTCCAATAACTATTCACTTGTATAACTGATCATTTTCACATTATCAATAGCCAATCATTTTTTGGCCCAATAATGAGTTGATCATTTTTTGGCCCAATAATAAGTTGATCATTTTTTAGCTTTTTTGACCCATTTGTGTACCTATACTAAGACATTTGTGGGTAACTACTAGGATAATTGTCCATAATTAGTGGTAATATTGAATAAATGATTTTTTTTTTCCAAATTATCAATCAACAAATTGAAATGATCCTTTTTAACTCTTTGGTGCATAACAAATATAGCAACAACTGAACAACCTAAAGAAAATCAATGAAATCCCATTTATAAAATTAGCTATAACCATTATTAATACACTTCCCTTATTTTTCAAATTTATTATTCAAATCTAAATAATTGAAATATATAAAGATATATTCATTTTTCTTTGGGAGTTTTACATTATTGTCTTTTTAAAGGGACTAATAATTGCAGGAGACTCGTAAGAGGGAGTCCAAAATGAGGGGAAAAGCAAGGCATGCAGTTTTCTCACCCTTAAAATACTAAAATCAACAAGCGCTTTATGATTTCCTACGCAGCAGACCGAGTGGTCAATGTCTCAAAATTGGCTATGATCTGAAGAAGTGCTCCTCCACGTAGATTTTAAAATATTTTTCTTCACAAGCATGATCCACAAGATTTGCAGCTTACAGGAAACACGTAGAGCCGCATTTGTTCTTAGTTATGGCAGACAGCTCAAATGGAGAATCTGTTCGGTTGAAAGAGAATTGGCTTATTTATTCTTAATCAGAGTGTTTGGCTTTTCGAATCCCTATATAAAGCATTGGCAGCATCGAGGGCAAACTCTGTGATTCAACATACAGACGAAATCAATGGCGAGTCCCATGTCTGCAGGTGGGTTTTCCTCATCATTATCCTTCTCTTTATCCATTAAAAGCCCTAAAAAAATGAGTTATTTGTTGCCCAGATTTAGAAACCCAATACAAATAAACCCTCTGTTCATTAGGCCTTCATTGGAAAAGTCATGCAGTTATAGAGAAGTCACATGCGCGATTGCTAACACAGAGCGTTTAGCTCCCAAAATTGATCTTCATACTAGCCAAGATAGAGTGGACATATTGTCAGAGGCCTTGCCCTTCATTCAGAAGTTCCAAGGTAAGACTGTTGTAGTTAAGTATGGAGGAGCTGCCATGAAAAGTGAGGTTCTTAAAGATGGGGTTATTAAGGACTTGGTGTTGCTTTCCTGCGTGGGATTGAGGCCTGTGTTCGTCCACGGTGGTGGCCCTGAAATCAATGAATGGCTTGGTAAGGTGGGGATTCAGCCACAATTTAAGAATGGTCTGAGAGTCACAGATGGGCCTACAATGGAGGTTGTGGAGATGGTGCTTGTGGGAAAGGTGAATAAATCATTAGTTTCTTTGATCAACAGGGCTGGGGGCAATGCTGTGGGGCTTTGTGGGAAGGATGGGAAGCTCATCACTGCAAGGCCAGCAGGGAGTGATTTGGGTTTTGTGGGAGAAGTTGCTGACATAAATACTAGTGTATTGAAGGCCATTGTTGGGAACGGTAGCATTCCTGTGATCGCCTCTGTTGCAGCTGATAAAAATGGCCAGGCCTATAATATTAACGCTGATACTGTGGCAGGGGAAATTGCAGCTTCTCTGGGTGCAGAGAAGCTCATATTGTTGACTGATGTTGCAGGATTGCTTTTGGATAGAAACGATCCACAGTCACTTGTCAAGGAAGTGGATATAAAAGGCGTGAAGAAGCTTATTGAGGAGGGGACTGTTTCTGGTGGAATGATTCCTAAAGTGAATTGCTGTATTAGGTCTATCGCGCAGGGAGTTCGAACTGCTAGTATCATTGATGGGAGGCTTCCTCATTCTTTGCTGTTTGAGATTCTTACAGATGAAGGGGCTGGGACAATGATCACAGGTTGATTGAGTGATCATGATGTGATTAAGGAATGCTTCTTTTTTAGGCTGCTCCAATATTATTGTAGGGTTCTTGCCATGGATAAATATTTTATGTCTTAGTAGAGTTATCATTCGACAGGGTTTTGACATGGACAAATTGGTGATTAATATCAGAATCCAGTAAGACTGTTAATTGCAAAAATGGCCGAGCTCCTAACTCCTCTAGAATATCTAGAAAGTAGGATAGATATGGCACAATATGCAATTAAGGTATATGCTTCTGTAAGAGTTTTTTCTTCATTTATCAATTTAATAAACTGGCAAGTTCTGATTACCATTTCACATGACGTGGTGGAGGTGGAACTTTACCACCTGCACCAATTTAAGAAAATGGACGACTTCTCTTTTTGAGTCTTTCGGGGAATCTTATTTTGAGGGGATTATTTGTTTTTGTTCGTTGAGCTCTTTTATTTTTACCTTGTGATACAAGTTTAAATCTATTGCCTTTATTTTCCAATGGCTACGTCATAACCGTTCCATCTGATGATAGAATTTGAAATGGTATTTTACAGGCATAAAATGAAAAATTGAACACTGTGAAAGTGCTTTTTTCTTTTTCTTTTTTAACAAAGCTGGATTGCTACTGGAATTGTTTACAGCCTGTTACAAATTTCACAGTTCTGCTTTCCTACTTTCAACTATAGAAACTGCATCAGTAAGCATTGGATTAATTTGAAAGGTAATGCCTTAATGTATTGGCAAATAAGTATTCCCTTTTCCAGAAATATTGCAATAGAGTGTGACCAGCTTCTTACAGGATTCTTCAAATGAACTCTTAAGACTGTTTCTTGTGCTGTAGATTCTATTCTTTGCTTTACATCATCAATGATAAACATTGGATTCTTTCAGTCCACTGTCACAGATCCGCCCAATTATTAATTTACGTCACTTCTATCAGCCAGGGAAATAATATCAAATTGGTGTTCATAATCTGGCTGACCTCCTTCTTGATATCTGGAATTGTATCTGGATGTGCCACCTTACCCTGATTTTGTCATATCATCATTTCTACTCAAGGAGAAAACTCAGTTTGAAATTCGACACTTTCCCTATTATGATATTATTGGTGTATGTGATAACATCTGGTTTTAGTTTCAAGTCATTCTCCCCTTAAATTTATTGCAAAAGGCTTTCCAGTTTCCTAAGAGTTCCATTAGCTCCTTTTCTTTATTGTCTACTCGGTTCCAGCAATTATTGGTTGTGCTACCGTAACCTGATATTGCCTATTATCATCTCTATCTGAGGAAGAAGACTTAATTGGAAAATTAATGCACTCTCTATTATTATTGCATTTGAGTTCAAGTCATTCTCCCATTGTTAATTGTGAAAGGCTTTCCAAAGAAGACATTTGGAAATCCAATGCACCCTATTATTATTGCATGTAGCATCTGATTTTGAGTTCAATGTATTCTCCCATTTTCGATTCTGAAAGGCTTTTCAGGTTTCTATGGATTATCCACTTTTATTTATGCTTTATTCCATTTCATCAATAATTACATGTGCTATTGGAACCTGATTTTGTCATATTATCAGCTCCAATTTAGGAAGAAGAGAGTTGGAAACTGAATTTTTCTCTTATCAGTAAGCTTCTGAAAAGATCTAGTTTCAGTTTCAGTTTGTTTCATTTTGAAAGGGTTTTTAGGCTCTTATAGAGTTCCAATACCTCCTTTTCTTTGTGTTCTACTCCATTCCAACAAGGATTGTTTATTTTTAGCCAATAGGCTATATCATAGTTAAAAAAAACTGCGATATATCGCTAATATCGCGAGATATTGCGAGCAAAACTGCCAGCCGATATAATTGCCAAATAAATCGCTGATGATATTTTGAAAAAATTGCACTGCATTTGGGATGAAAATATCATAATTTTTACTATTTTTGGGTCAAAAAACTGTTGATTAAGTCCAACAATAAAGTTCTCTAGAAAATGTTTAGAGTTTTTTCATTTTCCCGCAGGCTGCGACGGCTGCTGAGGAAAGGTGCGATTACTGAGGACTATTAAGTTACACAGATTCAGACTGCTGAGAAAACCTAGAAGCATAGATTTAGACACAGGAACTATTTCGACAATATGCCTCAAAGATGCCATCACATGGAGTGCTGATTGTAGGATATACACATAATGGTTTTGCTCTTCAACAGGTTATAGTAAACATTTTTGGAAATTTAATGTAAATTTGTCAAAGTATGCCAAGTTTCATCCTCAATGAATGACTTGGAAAGTCAACGCATAGTAGTCAAATCTCCTCATATACACATCACTATTATGCTCCTGTATACACATCAACATCATTATATGTATTTTTATAGAGCTAAAAGTTGTAAATTTATATAACTATTAGTTATGAATTGATGATCATGAGTTTATAGATAAGTTTATAATATACAAATTTTCATATATCTGAACTGGTTTTGTAAATTTATAATACTATATAATACAGATTTTTAATACTATTATACTATATATTACTACTAAAGTAGTATAATATTGTATATTAATTATTTATTAATATATATCTATAGAAAATATATATTTTCAAATGTTCGATAAAAGTGCTGATTTATTGCCGATTTTTTTTGCTGAGTTTTTGGTGATTCCGAGTTCTTCAAAATTTTTGAGCTAGCCGAGATATTGCCGAAACTGAGTTTTTCAACTATGGGCCATATATTATGGCATTACCTACTGGAGTTCAGTATTCTCACACTGGGAAAATACATTCCTACACTGGAAAGTTCAACCAAATGGTTTTTGAACAGTGGAAATTGCTTCACATCTCTAACAGATTTTGAATCCTATTTGCTATTTTTTTGCTTTCAGATCTCTGAATCTAATCAGAAGACAGTTGTGCATGAAATCTTGCTTCAAGCTCAACAATCTAAAATCCCGTTACCACTGATAGTTTCATATCCCCACTTTTTGTTTACTGTGAATAGAGATTGGAGCAGTTTTAGAGAGATTGGTTTGGTTCTCAGAAGCTGATGCGGGCTTCCTTGCTGCAGAAGCGGAAACAGAAGCGAATGGAAGTGAATTCAGGAGCAGATGCAGGCGGAAGCTGGCTGGAAGCCACTCCCAGCCAGCCAGAGGCGAGTGGTTCCAGCCAGCTTCCGCTTGCCTACAACAGCACACAGTAATCTCCAACATAGCACCCACAATAATCCGCATCAATCTTATACCATATGTCAACATCCTAGCTTCACATTTCTCAAAATCCTAATCGACAATTTCAAATAGCCTATTAGTAAGGTTTTGGTCAGCATTGTCAAAGATGATGCCATATCAGCATTCTTTTTATTGAAACATTTAGAATGGCCTCGAAAAATATAGATTGATAGTTGTGCAATAAGTAATGTTTTATTGGTGCACTGATGTGTCATCATGTGATACATTTCTTTTTAGATCTAAAGAGTACATTTCATTCTATTATCGCTACATGATCAATACTAACAATTTGAAAGTTACAAATGTTAGTGCTATAAGATACAAATATTGAGTATTGAATCAACAAATGCTATAACTATTAGAATATGTTCAATTACCAGACCCTCTCCCCTAAATCTATTGTATTTATGCATTGTTTGGAGGTAATATTAGTGGTTATAGATTGTGATGAAATGTGGCACTAGCCTTCAGTTTGAGTTGCAAATGTGTTTAAATACTCTGTGTAACCTTGACAATGCTTAGTGGCAATGGGCATCATTTGCAGTATTTCTTATATTATATTGTACTTATCTTTTGAAGGAACTGTTAATCCTCCTTAAGGATAGTTGCTTGTTGAAATTCTACCTAAGGTTCTTTGTGTAACTTCTAAATATGCAAATGGCTTCTTTGAATTCTGTCTGAATTAGCTACAAAATGTTTTGTACTCCATGCTTGGATCACTAGCTCTTTTTTGGATGGCTACCATTTTATATTTATGATATCTCAATCATTACAATTGTGATTTTTATGGTAGCCTAATCTTGGTTTAATAAGAGTGATGCAATTAAATAAGTTTTTAGAATGATTTTTGATGGTTTTGAAATAGGCACATTATTGGTGATTGGAATATGGTCCATTATATTTGGCTTAAAATACATACCATATGTATGTCGCCAAAAGTGAAACTTATTTTCTCAGTCGGCTTAATCGTAACCAGATCTACGGATATGCTCAAGAATGAGGTAGATAGGTCCTACATAGGGTCTTAAATATAGTTGTTGGTTCATCCAGTGGGATTAATCAAAAGTGAATTGGTATATAGATGTGTTGATCTTGCCAACTGATATGGCATTATTTGAATTTAAGCTCCAAAAAGAGAAAAAACATGCTCTTTCCAGATGATTATGAAATTGATCTCAGGAATCTACATCAAGAATTTGTTGACATTAAGATTGAATCAATAGTTACTGTGAAACATAACATGGTTTTGTTGAATTAGTTTGGAATCTATATCAACTTCTTATTTTAGAATGAATTTGTAGAAGGTTTTTGAAAAATTCTTGCTGAATCTAGATCCTTTTCAATTTAAGTTCTCCTGTTATCAAGGCAATGACTAGCTTTATTTTCAATACCTTTGGCATTATTTGAAGAAGAATAAAAATTTGCAATACAATCAAAAGATTTCTTTTAAAGCAAGTAGTATCATTGCTCAAAATCCTTGATTTCCATCAAGCATAGTTATATATGTTCTTTTTAATCAACAAGACAAACTCAGAAGCTTGTTTGATAGCCACTACACCAAAGGTTGTCTCCTCTTATTTCACTAATGAAGAGAGGATGTATATTTCCCAGGAAGAGTTGTCAATGACACTTTATTATATTAAGTTTCATTTATGATTTCAAATCAAATATCTATTGGCACACCCCTTGCACCATCTATGCATATGTGATGATTTCCTTATAGATAGATGACGGACATCAAAAGCTTTGGAGAACTTGGGTGAGGGACCTCTTTATTAACAAGCCTTGGTTCTGCAATCACAAGAATAAAAAATAAAGTTTTATAAACCTGAGATTGCGTGGAAAACCTTAGATTTGGGTTTAAATAGATCATTGAAGGAATTTCTGCTCATGCTCTCTTGTAGGGTTGGTTTCATTTGCATATAGCTTTCTTTCACATATAAGGACTGTTCATACTATTTTGTTGTCTATAAAAGTTATACCATAGTCTAGATGATCTCATATATGGCTAGGTTTTCCACCATTGACAACAGATAAACTTAATTTTAAACATCTCTGGCAGGAGACTAAGCTTTATAATAGCAATGCCATTATGAAGTCGCCATATATTTGGATCCTTATGGGGTTGCGGAGCATTGTATTCCCTCTCTGTGGTTATATAATTGCCCATGTTCTTTTTCAAGGGCATGTATATGAAGGAAAACAATATGATGCTTTTACACTATATTGAAAGGATATTTGATCTAAAAATAAATAAAACTCCCTTACAATCAATCTGTAATTATTAAATAAAGGACTTCAACTTAAAACAGCTCTAACTGTACGTACAGCAGAGATGGGAAGCAAAAGACTATTTGTATCATTCATCCTGCTCAACACTGTTAAAAACGGAGCAAAAATAAGAAATTAATATTGGATCCCCTCCATAATTCTCTCTTTCCATACACGAGCAAAGATCAAGTAGACAATGGAAGTGACACACGCAATGGGAGTTGCTATGAAATTTATCAGCTTTACAGAAAATAATGCAGGACTTCGAAAGGCAAAATGAAAAGATGGAAATGGTAACAAAAGTAATGAAGGATGCCATAGGCATTGGCTCGGAGGGAGATGAAGAGGAACACGTTGAAGAACTTGTCAATCAAGTGATAGATGAGAGGGACAGATATTGATTCTCAGGTAGCTGATTTATTTGGCATTCATAATGCTACACCTTTTGGGTTTATCATGCAACTGATTTGTAACTGAAATTCAACATAATGCAGCTTTTGAATGCTCTAGCATCACGAGTCTCAGCATGTGTACCTACAGGTTTCCCAACAGACTGTAGTTGGCAGTGATGATACTGAGATTGACAGGAATCTACAAGCGAGGCTTGATAATCTGAGGAAAATGTAACTAAGTATGCTGCAACTTGGATGAAGCCCACTATTGGCACGCTTCAGACGTTGCTTAAATTAGACTGAAGGTATCGCAAAGTAAGACTACATTGAGATATGACCAAATAATATAAAGCTTATTCAATATCACATCTTTATGAAACATTTAATAAGACATGAATCAGTCAGATCCAGTAATGAAAATGAAAAATGGAATGATTGAACATGCTACATAATGATAAGAGCATAGACAAAGCATGCTACCAATAGTTTCTCCACAAATTACATATTTAATAATCAGCTTCATTCAGCAAAAAATATAATAGATGCCCGCATCATTATACAGAACAGATACAATAGAAGTATGGTAAACAAAGACATTCATAACTGACATTGGGGATATGGAAATATGCACAAATCAGTTAACTGCATCAAAAAATCTGTATATGTAGCAATGATTAAGTCACCGCTGTATTAGTAAATACTGAATATACATTGAATGCAAAATTTTGTTGTAAATGTTTGTAACATAGTTCCAAAGTTGTCTAGAAAGTAAGCCTTATTTCAGCATGATTTGTTGACCAGAAATATGCGTATGTGGCCAATTCTTATAAATTTGTAAATTTGTGTTTTATGGATTAATACATAGGTTTTATAAAAATATCTAGGATAAATTCATATGAATTTTGTGAAACCTTCATTTTTATTAATCAATAAATGGGTTTTATACAAATTTAATGGCAAATTCATATGAATTTGACCTGTGGGTCATAGTAAAAGAGGGCGTTTTTCTTCTACCAACAGAATTGTGTGCTTCTCTGATTTCTTTGTCCATTTTGTGAATGATTTGATTGCCAAACATACTAGACTTTTGCTTCCTGGTCTCAGCATTTCTTTGCTTCCATTGCCAATTGGTACATTGTCTTCAACTGTGAGCCCAACTTGCTCTATTTACCAGGAGGAGGTGGGCTTGAAGAAAAATGCAAATGGACCAACCCTCTGACCAATCTGGCAGTTTTTGCTCTGGTATGTTCAGAAGCAGGCACAGGGAATGGAGATATTTCACAGTTTCTGAATGGAGGAATTCCCAACTTCTTCCCCTAAACCTCTCAACTGGTTTGCCATTGCAAATTCATCTGAAGTCATCGCTAAACCAAACATCTTTACTGGAAGTGTCAATAGAGTTAAAAATAGAAATTCAAAGATAATTTGTTTATTGATCCTAATTCTTTTTTCCTCTTCTCATTTAAGAAGCTTTAAGTTATACTTTCTCATCTTATTGGTATTCATATGTTTCTTATTCTTTGGATTCTTTTCGTAGGATTTTTTTTTGTTTCCTCTTCTTTTTTAAGTTTACACAATCAAAGCTTCTGGTATTTATTCCTTTTCCTTTTTCTTCCGTTGTGACATCAGAAATTGATGGAGGCCTAATGAAACTTTGAATATGGAAAATACTATTAAGATCAGAGAGAATAGTGCAAATAAGAATACTAGGAAAGTATGTGTCTGTTATGCTCAGCTAAGAAGAGTTGTTTGGTCCCAATTACTTCTGAAGAGTTATTATGTAAATTGTCCATTTACTGACATTTATTTATCAAAGATAAAATAGTAGTTACAGGTGATCTATTAGAAAATTTTAAAATTGTGGGTTTTTTTCATTATGTTTCATTGTCTGATAAAGAATTAGGAAAAAGCTATTCAACTTTATTTATTTGCTCTGATAATGGAATCAGGGATCGCGATTCAAAATTTGATGCAGGAAAAAGGTCCTTGATTTACAGTTGAAGTTTAATGAATAGAAGAAATATTCTTTAGTTCTTGGCGTTCAGTTAGGAAGATTGCAGCCTAAAGCTCGTGCACTTGTGTTAAATAGAAAAATAATCTTTCAAATAATATAAAATCATTTATAATAAATTTATGTGAAAATTCATACAGGGTTCATCTGAAAAAATAGTTCATAGTAATTTTATACTTGTGATATTGCTATCAGGATTTAACTGTGTGATTTTTGAGTCAAACTCATTGACCCATGTTTCATGAGTAGTGATTCAACATGAATCCATCTCTCATGAGAATAAATGGAACACTTAGCACTCATTGGATCTAGGTGATGCTCAGCTTTGGGTTTAACCATGGAGGAAACTCCGTAGTTAAGCGCGCTCAGGCTGGAGTAGTACTGGGATGGGTGACCTCCCGGGAAGTCCCGGTGCTTCACACTTGTGAGCATCACCTAGATCCAATGAGTGCTAAGTGTTCCATTTATTCTCATGAGAGATGGATTCATGTTGAATCACTACTCATGAAACATGGGTCAATGAGTTTGACTCAAAAATCACACAGTTAAATCCTGATAGCAATATCACAATTTGACTTGCTGTGGAAATTATCTCCTACTTATCAATTTTATACTTCATTGACAGATAAATGGTTAGAGTTCACTTCATAGAAAGAAAGCTACTAATGTAATATGTCAGGCACCTTGAAGGATGTAGTGAGATAGAGCAGTTAACTTGGGCCTTGGCAAGTCACGTTACTGTAAAAAACAACCCAACAAAAGCAAATGCAGTATGTTGGAACTGTTAACCTGGTTAAGAATGTTGTAAAAATGAAGCTTTTCGCATTAAGTTAGGTCTCAAGCCCTGTCGAGGATAAGATGAATAACCTACTAAAAAGAAGCTGAAGCCTATAGTTTTTAAAAGAAATGTATTGAAGGCTAGTTTTCAAGCTCAGTGCTTTCTGCATTGGGACAAGATGGACATGACACAATTACAAAAGGGCAATTACTAATTTTGGTCTGTTAGTCTGTAGATTAGCTTAACAAAACTAAAAAAGTTAAAAAGTGCTAGAACTCACTTGATAGTATTGTGATTGGATCGAGGCCCATTTTCAATACAGATATTGGCCATAATCGGGGCAAATTATAGTAGGCAAAACTAATGAGAAATCACACAAACCATGAGAATCTTACCCAGTAGCATCATCATTCAGCCATCCTTGCTGTGCATTGTAAATCATGTTTCAATCTTGAGATTGCTTTAAAACAGAATTTTAGATACTAACATGACGGGAAGAGAAACTTTTTTACAACTTTTGCAGGTCTGTTACAAATTCTATTTTTTTAATTTCTTTCAATCCAGGCATTCTACTTTCGGGGATTTACTGAAGGGGTATGAATGGTTAGATATAATGACATGAGTTCTATCGTAATAACCAAATGAGTACAAAGTAAGAAACTCTCAAAACCCTTGTTTAAAACCTGTAGAGACCCTAAAGGTGGAGGGGGTTTTCGTCACTTGGATGAACTGGAAGTTGTACAAGGTTTCTTGTTAATATTTTTTTCTGTGAACATGCATATAAATTCACAAGGAAGCACAAAAGACAGATTTGGTATGTTGACTTTCTCTTATGTTGGAGGTGAAAAGCACATTGGTGATATTCATGAGTGTCCTATTTGTTTTCTGGTAAGTTTATAAAATTTTAATGTTTTATGCATTTATGAATAATGTGGGTTAAGGCAAACTGGTTGCAGGCAGAGTCTTTTGTTTGTGTACAGGTCCTTGGCTTTCAGAGAGGAGATTCAATGCAAGTTGTTATCTGACATTTACATGGTTTCTGCATTCCAAAGCTGCGAGATTCGCAAACACTTTTACAACTGTTGTGTAATTGTCTTGCTGTAAGCCATCAATTCGCATTTGTAGAGAAATCTTGTAAAGTGACTTATAACATTGATGGATGGCCTGTATTGGAGAAGGGCTATGAGGAAGAGGATAGCCATAGGAGCCACAAGGGGACTCCTATGTTGGCATTGGCATTGTGATCCCAGGATAATTACTGAGATGTAAAAGCAATGAACATCCTATCAGATGATTACTTTGAAGCTGTTGTCGGTGAGTTTGGTCTAGCAAAGCTTCTAGACCACAGGGATTTATATGTGACTACAACTGTTAGAGGTACTAGTGGGCACATTGCTTCTGAATATCATTCGACAAGACAATCTTCTAATAACACTGATGTATTTGGCTTTGGCGTACTATAGCTGGAACTTCTTGCTGGTGAAAAAGCATTGTATTTTGGCAAAGCAAGAAAACAAAAAGGAGTGATACTGGATTGAATAAGTATATAAGGTTTTTTGTTAAGACAACACACATTTAGTATGGTAAGCAACTTGAAATTCGCTTTTTCTGAACATATTATCATGATCACAAATACCATCACTAAGAGGATCCTAAATTTGTATTCTTATCTTTTGGTGTACGTTGGTTAGCTCAAAAAATTACATCAAGAGAAAAGGTTGAACGTTCTGGTAGACAAAGATCTAAAAACCAATTATGATAGAGTTGAACTTGTGGAAATGGTCCAGGTGGACACTGTCCTAAGATGTCTGAAGTGGTTACAAGGTTGGAAGTTTCATGTTGAGTGATATTTTGTCTTTTATAAATTTATGGTTAATGCTTCTTTGCCTCAGCTTTATATTTATTATTTTTTCCTCTACAAAATCTTCTTATTTTTGCCTTATGATTGTTATGAACCCATTTGAAACTTTCCACTTTAATCTTAATGTATTTACTTATTACCTCGACTTACTCACGTTCTATACCCTGGTGGAGCTTTTTTTGCAAATTATAGGCTCCACTCATAGCATTTTTCATTTATGCACGTATGCACAAGGATATACAAAAATTGGAAATTAGCATGAACTGAGTTGTACATGATTGGTATCCAGATTGGTGGCGATTATCTACAACCTTATATTTCTGTTACAAAGGATATAACAGAGGGAAAAGTCATGATTTTGCCATTTAGTCACTAGTAATAGGGCAGTTATTGATGTACATCAGAGGCACTAACAGAACTGGTGGATTGGATATATAAATATCAATGTTATGAGTCAGCATCAACAATCTCAAAGCAATCCTTCGAATGGGTCATATTGATGAAGTAGCATATTCAGCATCAGAACTAGAACATATAAAGAGTTTGGACAATTTGGGCATTACTTGATTGATGAGGATCTGTATATTGTTCTAAACTTTGAGAAATGAGTATATTGTTTGCCTTTAAACATATATCAGATTTATTCAGTTCAGATTAATATGAATACTCAAGATTATATAAGATACTGGGTGGTGTCTTGAATTCTTGCAGATTCAATAGTAAAAGATACACATCCAGATTCATCTGCAGTGTAAATCATTATTTGATGAGGATATATTTAAGATAGCTACAGCAATGAACGATATTGAAATATGAACAAAGAATACAGATTGGACATAGAATCAAAATTATCAAGTTTCTGGACAAGGATTATTTTGGGCACAATTCAGGCTCATAGACATAAGAAATATTAAATATTATGGTCACTGGAAATAAGAAGAGTCTTATGAGTGGGCAGATTATATAGGCCAGTAGTGAATATTAACACCTAATATATAGACCCACTTTCTGAGCAACAAATGAGTTCTATTTTCATGGTGCACAACTGACATTTATGTATGTTTTATTTCAGGGATTCAAATGGAATGAAGGAGGACTTGTGCAAATTGTGTGAAGATTAATATACGGAAGGGAACAATTTTAAATTGCAATCAATGCAATGATCATTACATCAGACATCGCACATTCCTATTTGAAACTTGTGGCACCTTCGATATCTTAAGTAATGATTGAATGGTCTGATTAGGGCAAAGGAGCTTCGTGATATTGGCAATATCCATTCATGTGGTGAAGTCCAAAGTCGAATCTCCATTAATACTGCCAATGAGGATGCATTCTTTGATCGTATGTTCCAATTGAATGCAACGTGGGGCAGCATCCATAACATCACCAATGAAGAGCCCTTTGTAGTCTGAAGTAGTGAAATTCCTGAGTTATTTGGAGATGCGCGAATACATTTTGGGGCAAAGCTCCTGTACAAGAAAGCACATGCTAAAGCTAGGAGTTAAAGCGTCTGATCAGATACCATATGGGAACCTTGCATCTAGCATTGCCTAAAGGAATAATATCATTCGTTCAAATCCCGACTCTTTTTAAAAATTATTTATCAATAGTGCCAGCCATATTAAAGATGCGTTAGTTTCTATTGGGTCAAATTTAAGCATCTTAATTAAATAATTGATCAATTACGATGATTAAATGCTTTGAAGGGATGTGTTGTTTTATCAAACACCTCTTCATCATTTATAAATATATTATAGAGAATCAAAACAAAACACACAATATATACTAGCAATTGTACCTTAGTCTGCAATAGGTATGCTGTAAATATATAGAAGATACTCGAATATGGCATTCATAGTAGATATAAATTGACTAATATGTATGCAATTAAAGAGACTAAATTTCCACAATCCATTTTTATTACATTTGTAAAGTTTATTACAGTATTTAATTGATAGCAGAATTTTTGTTGTAGGTACAAACAATAACACCAATGTTTTGAATTGCTTCCAGAATCTACAAACGTTAGTGCAGTAATAACAAAAATGAAGTATAGCGAACTCAAAATTATCTTCGATCTTTTTGAAGTGCTTGCATTAATAGATTTCGATGGCAAGACTACATCAGATAGATTGGATAAATACCAATGGAAGGGGTGTGGGGATGAATGGCCATGTCTCCAATTGGAGACATGGACATTCATTCTCACACCCGTTCATTTAACTAATACTCATGATTAGTTACTGTCATAAACACAGTGATGAAATGTATAACTAATCATTACATCTGCAACCCAATATAAAGAATAGTAATCTCGATCATGCCTTAATGCTCTTGGAATATATATATATATATATATATATATATATATATATATATATATATATATATATATATATATATATATATATATATATATATATATATATATATATAATCTCATTGGTTGTAGATTGTGGAAGGTACAACATGTACGTATGCATATATGCATAACAATGTGTGCATCATGCTGTTGTCCATATATACATACGTATGTGCTTATTACAGTAATATTAGACTGAAGCTACATGCATTAACACTTCCTCTTAGCTAGGGAAGACAAAGTGCATATATATAAGTGCTTTATATGAAAAGTAATATCCTTAAGATATATGTAAGAAAGTCAAGTCTCATGATAGTCTTTCTAGTTATGGTGTGTATACAAATATCAAGGCACATGATATCCAGCATAAAAGATCATGGTACATCCATAGATACTAAGTCACATAATATCCACCATGAATTTGAACATATTGATCTTCAATAGATATCAAGTCACATGATATCCATCAACATGCTCTTTTAACCATCATGATTTTTCTTTGAATACCAAGTCACAAGATATTCATCATGATAGTAATCTTATAATAATAAAGTTGTAACCTTATATTATTAGAATCAATATTTCATTATAAAAGATTATAACCTTAAATAATGAACATAGGGTAGGCCCATGAGTCATAGAGTCACACATATGACAAAAGAGATTACACTTCAAACATCTTTATTTAAATAATACAAATTTACAAAGTTGAGACTCAATCTCATAAACTTACATTTCAATCAAGCCAAGTTTCTTTCTGAAATGATCAACTTTCACTTTAGGGAGAGCCTTGGTGAGAATGTCAGCTGTTTGATCACCTGTATTAATATATTCTAATTGAAAACTCTTTTTTCCACCATGTCTCTTACGTAGTGGTAAGGAATTTTTATATGCTTAGATCTATCATGAAATACTGGATTCACAGATAACTTGATGCAACTTTGGTTATAATAATGAATAGTGGTAGGTTTCATAGGTTCACCAAACAAGTTAGAAAGCAACTTCCAAAGCCACACTGCTTCTCTAGCTCCCATAGCTTCTGCAATATACACTGCCTTAGTAGAACTTTGAGCAACAAAAGCTTGCTTTCTGTAGATCCAAGAAATCATGGCTGATCCTAAACTGAAGAAGCATCCTGATGTGCTTTTTTGGTCTTTTACACTTCTGGCCCAATCAGAATCAATATATCCATGTAACTTCAAGCTGGTATTTTCATATTTAAGTTCATACCCAAGAGTACCTTGAAGATACCTCAATATATGCTTCAAAACAACAAGATGAATCTCACGAGGTTCACACATGAACTGACTTAATGCATTCACTTAGCAGATATCAAGTCGAGTATTTACAAGATACACCAAAGACCTAATTATCTGTTTGTATAAGGTGGCATCAACTAATCTGGATTCAACACTTGCTTCCTTTAGCTTGTGAAGGTTGGTTTCCATAGGTGTAGACATAGGTCAATAGTGCCACATTCCAAATCTTTTCAAAATATCAATAGTATACTTCTTTTGATGTAGAAAGATATTACCAGACTTCTGACGTACTTCCAAACCAAGACAGTAATGAAGAATTCCTAAATCCTTCATTTTAAATTCAGAAGCCAAATCTTTCTTACAATGATTAATGAGATGTTCTTCCCTTATAATCAGAAGATCATCAACATAAAGAATTAGAATTAACATATCACCTTTAGTTATCTTGAAGTAGAGATTTGGATCAACCATGTTCTTGGTGAATCCAAGACTTAAAAGGTATTTGTCAATCCTTTCATAGCAGGCCCCGGGGAGCTTATTTAAGTCCATAGAAAGCCTTCTTCAATTTACAAACATGAGAAACAACATCATGAGTTACAAATCCTTCTGGTTGTTCCAGGTATACTTCTTCTTCTATTTTTCCATTAAGAAAAGTAATTTTTACATCCATTTGATGGATTTTCCAACCTTTGGTTGCTATGATGGCTATTATAGCTCTAACAAAAGTGTACCTGGCAACTGGTGCAAAGGTTTCTTCAAAGTCAATTCCTTCCTTTTGAGAAAAACCTCTAGCCACAAAATGAGCTTTATGTTTTTCAATACTGCTATCTACAGTATACTTAAATTTAAAAAGCCATTTTGAAGACGCAACAAATTTTTCCTTAGGTCTCAAAACTATGTCCCAAACATCATTTTTTAACATAGATTGGTATTCTTCCACCATGGTGTCTTTCCAAGCTTGATGTTTAAGTGCTTTAGAAGTACTAGACGGTTTAGGATTCAAACTCTCACACAAGAAATTATTATATGTCAATTTTTTAGGTCTTCTTTTCTCGGAAGGTTCTTGAAGGGGCTGTGAATCCATCTCCTTCCTGTATTATTTTTCTTGCCCAAAGTGGCCTTTTAGAGTGATCAAGACTCTCTTCTTGAGTCTCTAGAAGGATTTTAGTTTTAGTTGAAGTCTCTTTAGGGAAATCCCTCTGAATCTCAGGAACAAGAGTCTCTTCTGGAGATACGTCAAATGTATCTAGTCCATCGGAGGTTTTGGCTCTTCTAAAAGCAATGTTTTCCTCAAAGATGACATCTCTGCTTAGTTCGATTTGTTTATGTCTAGGTATGTAGACTCTGTATCCTTTTACTGTTTCACTAAAACCAATGAGAATACCCTTTCTTCCAGAAGGTTCTAACCTAGTCTTCTTCTCCTTAGGTACATGAACATATACATGACATCCAAATATCCTTAGGTGATTGATGTCAGGTTTCTTTCCAGAAAATGCTTCTTCAGGAGTCTTATTGTCCAAATGTGAGTGAGGACATCTATTTTGAATATATACTGTAGTATTGGATGCTTCAGCCCAGAAGGACATACTCAAATTTTGATAAAAAATCATAGCTTGAGCAGCTTCTACAATAGTTCTATTCTTCCTTTTAGCAACCCCATTTTGTTGAGGATTGTAAGGGACTGTGAACTCCCTCTTAATCCTAGTGAGTTTGTAGAACTCTTTAAATATTTCAGAAGTATACTCATTTCCATTATCTGTTCTCAGAACTTTAATGTTCTTATCGGAGGAGTTCTCAATGATAGTTTTGAATTCTTTTAACTTAAAGAGAATCTCTTTAGATTATTTGCATTTAAGGAAGTATATCCATGTCTTCCTTGAAAAATCATCAACATATACCAAATAGTTTAAGAATCCTCCTATAGAAGGTATAGACATAGGCATACATAGATCAAAATGTACTAGTTTCAACACTTATTTAGTTTTCAAACTATGAGAAAATGGGTTTTTAATGTTTTTTCCTAAGGCACAACCTTTACATGATTCATTGTAAATATGGTTTAGCTTGGGCATTCCGGTTCCTACCTTCTCCATTGATGTTAGAGCACGGAAGTTGATATGACCTAGTCTTCTATGCCATATTTCATTTGAAATTGAGGTCTCATGTACAAGTGCAAGGTTTGTCTTAGCACATAGCTCATATAAAAGTCCTTGTTTTACTCCTATTGTTAGAGCCCTTTTAATGGTTGAATTTTTAGGCCATGCTAGTACTTTCCCTCCCATGAATGCGATTCTAAAACCATCATCTTCAAGTGTAGATATAGCTATTAAATTCCTCTTAATACCTGGTACATAAAAAACTCCAGAAAGTTGAATAGAATTTCCAGATTTCAATTTTATGGTGTAGGTCCCAATTCTTTTTACAAAGTGTGCAGAATCATCACCAATTGTAACTTCTTCTTCTGTTTCTATTTGCATGCTTTCTAGGTTATCTTGATATCCAGTGATGTGTCTAGAAGACCCATTGTCAACTATCCATATATTCTTTTTGCTTGGTATTTGGTTGGATAATGATGAATGAAAGACATATTTCTCATATTCATTGCCTTCATTTGACTTGTCAGATTTTGCAAAAGATGCTCGAGGTTTAGATCTATTGGGACAACTTATTGCATAATGTCCATATAGATCACATCTGAAGCATTGGATTTTGGACAAGTCTTTCTTCTATTTGAATTGTCCTTTTCCATGGAAATTTCTTTTCCTTTTGTTGTTTTTCTTCTTTCCTTTCTTATGAGCATTTGTTTTTAGAACTTGAACATCTTCCTTTAGGGTTTTGTGTTTTCCCTTAATCATTAATCTCGATTCTTCTTGAAGACAATATGATCTTAAATGATCTAGTTTAGGGATTTTAGACTTAGCACTTATACCTTGTACAAAGAATTTCCAGGAGTTTGGAAGTCCTAATGCTATTAAAGATAATTCTTGATTTTCAATTTCATAACCAAGTGCAGATAATTGATCTCTCAAATTTGTAATTCTCATAAAGAAAACATTTATAGTTTCTCCTTTATTCATGCTTACATTATTCATTTTCCTTTTAAGAGCAAGTTTTCTACCTGTATTATTGATTATAAATGCATTTTCAAGAGCACGAAATATACAATATGCTGTGGTATGTTTTGCCACAATAGGTACTATGTGGTCTCGAACAACATCCACAATTATCTTCATATCCTTTTCATTTTTCTCGATCCATTCTGATTTCTCAGGATCATCTTTAGGTTCCTCTTTGTCCTCTCTTACAAATGATTCTAATTTGTTTTCTTTTAACAACACCATTAATCAAAGTTTCTAAGATTCAAAGTTATCAACACTTCCAAGGTGATGTTTGAATCTCATTGTGTTTGTCATCTTTGTCAAGAGAGGGAGGACTGTTATTTGAAATAAAATTTGATCCTTATAAACTTAGTGTGATCTTTCCTTAGCCAATCTCTAATACCATGTAAAGTTTATTACCAGATTTAATTGATTGCAAAATTTTTGTTGCAGGTACAAACAATAACACCAATGTTTTGAATCACTTCTAGAATTTGCAAATGTTAGTACAGTAATAACAGAAATGAAGTACATATCAAACTCAAAATTATCTTCAATCCTTTTGGAGTGCTTGCATTAATAGATTTCATGCCAAGATTGCATTGGGCAGATGGGATAAATACTAACGGAAGGGGTGTGGGGATGAATGGCTATGTCTCCAATTGGAGACATGGACATTCATTCTCACACCTGTTCATTTAATTAATACTCATGATTAGTTACTATCATAAACATAGTGATTAAATGTATAAGCAATCATTACATCTGTAGCTCAATATAAAGGATAAATCGATCGTGATCTAAACATCAAAGGAGCCAAAAATAATTTCGATCATGCCTTAATGATCTCGGAACACACACACACACACACACACCCCTCATCGATTGCAGACTATGGAAGGTACAACAGTATGTACGTATGCATATATGCATAACAACATGTGCATCATGTTGTTGTGCATATATACATACGCATGTGCTTATCACAGTAATGTCAAACTGAAGCTACATGCATTAACAACATTCATTTGTGTCTGGATTCGATTGTGTAAATTTTTTTACCATAAACATTTCAAATCACACTATGTGATCCATAAGAGAGCAAGAGATGTAAAACAACGTGATGATGGATCATGCAGTGTGATTCGAAACATTGGCGGTAACAATCAAACTCAAACAAATCAATGTAATATGTATGCAACTACACATCAACAAAGATGTCCACATAGTTTGGCAACTAGTATGTTTGATCAACTCGTAGTAAACCTTTGAACTAATAGTAATAATATAAAAATATATAAAATTATTTTATTAAATCTGCATAATCTCGTTTTTAATTTATTTTTTATTACATATACTCCATGTTTTAGACCCAGGTTATTCAATAGATTCACATAATAGGATAAAGAAAGTTAGCGAAGAATCTGTATTGGTGCTTCCCATGTCACTATGTATGGTTGCAAATTTTGACTTCTTTATGGCACATAGGTATGCTCACAAGCATTCAAGCATCAGACTGTTGAAAGTTGGTAAAGGCCCCATTTTGATCTTTTGATAACTGCGGCTATTAAAAAAAATTTGGATTGTAGTACAAGGAAAAAGATTGATACCAAATCCAGCTGGATCTGGATTTGGTCCAGACTTCTCAATTCCTCTAGAAATTTTCTTGAAAATTATGGATTGCAAATTTTGTGACCCTGAATGGATTTTATGATCGAATTGTATACTTTTAAACACTAACCTAGTCTTTGCTTTATGTATTTACTTTACTTTGGTATTTTGGTTGAGACTTAATAATCATACATATAAAATATTGTATCTACACGTGTAAAAATATTTAAGCCTTGTAAGCAAATTTTTGTTACATGTGGAGAAGAACTGATTGATCTAATAAATATGGGTGCCCTATTTCGTACGGTCTAATCAGTGCAATGGTCGTTCACTATTTTCAGCATCCCTCAACCATTGATCAACAAATAAAGCTTCTCCATTTCATATAAGGAAACACCTATGCCCTAATTATACACAATTCCTAAAATCTCACACAAGCTATCATTGCAGACTTGATATATTATTTTCTCATTGGTAGAGATAATGAATTTTTGAACTAAGCTCATGGATGTTGGATTATTGAATAAATTTATATGCAATTTTGGAGTCAAAATGCATTGGATTGATTATCTGTAAGGAGTGTCTCTAGTGCAATTTTATTTCTGGCATGATCAATAAGAAATATTTATTTTATTTTATTTGCATGAAGCTTTAGAGTTAAAATGTTATATAGTTTCTTCCTTTATAATAATTATTTTAATTTTATAAATAATTTATATGATAGATAAATGGACAAGATCAATTATAACATTTTAAAATTGAACATCATAGGTATTGAGAAATACTTAATTATTTCTAAATGAACCATAGGAGTTAATATACATTCTAAACTATTTTAAAATTGCCTTTATATGTTTGATTAGTCGTATCTTGATTACTACATTGTTTATAATTGATGTGCTTAGAATTTTATAAAGTTGTATGCTTTAAACTTGTAACACTGACTCTATCGCCTTTCGGCATTGGTCTATGTATCACTCTTAATTCATGATCCATATGTAGGCAGTTATTTCATCTCTCTTTTGAAGATTTAATATATTCATTTATGGCATTAATCTGTAATTATTCTTTAAAACACTCACTTTGATACAATCATTTAATTTTATTCATTGTTTTTAATTCGTAATTTACAAGTTAAAAGCTTTCTATAATTCTTGCCATTTGGAAAACTTTCGTTGCAATTGTATTCTAACCAATGTGCTATAAGCATCTTGGGCTTAAATTTTTTGTTTAGGATTGGGTACACCCACCTTGGTTTTGTAGAGCCAGAAGTGCAGGGAACTCAGACCACATTGTTCGGTTCTATCAAGTTAGCCATAATCAGTTGGATATCCCAACATTGAGTTGGCAAGACTCGTAGGATTCCAATCTACGGTATTGGGAACCAACATACCTTCTACACACTCTTTCACATGCAATGAAGTTAGAGAATACCCTGATGTGGAGGCTGTATATGTGGATACTGTACATATTTCTCATAACCATCTATTGGATCACCCACTTTGCATGTCTAGCTTATAAAATACTTGTCTATGGTTACTTGCTTTATCATGAATGTCATAGGTAATTCTCTAGCTACCCCTTTCTTTGGAATATTAGCCCTTCGACAAGGTTAAGACAGGGGTTTGACCGTGCTTGTCATATGTAACAACCATCAAAAGAAAACAAGGGTTTCATTATGAGCAAACTCTTTGATAGAATTCATTGCTAAATGCCACTTTTAACCGTTTCCCTCTATGTTCATGTAGCAAGGTTGTCAATCATGTATGACTTCACCCTCATTGTACAATCCTAGGGATGGTGGGTAGTCTACAAGTGACTTTTGTTCATGGATTATCACTTTCCTTGTAATTTTTAATCTATCATGCTTTTTGCACCTTGCAAATTTTTGTGGATGTTTTTTGACCTCTTTAATGTCAATTCACAAACACTGCACTGCAACTATTATTGTCTTATTCTAATGATTGATCTATTTGTCATGTTCGCCTGTATTCATTGTCCTTATATGAATGAGGATTCTTGTTGTAGTAATTGTTGAGTGCTGATGTTGAGCTCTCTGTCTTTCTGTCTCAAAATCTCACTCAACTACTACTTATCTGTTAATGTTTTCTTGATAATGGATGCCGCCATAACGAACTCATAACAATTCCTCTATAGTGATCATCACTATCACCTTTCCCCTATTTGATAACATATCTTTTGCATATGGTATCCTCTTCTACTTAATGTTTTGCTACTATGACTCTCTTCCTGTTTATACTAGGAAGCTAATATGATGGGATAGCTTATGAAATAGATGTCTCAAAGTTGAAAGATTGTTTATCCATGGTTGAGTTTAGATTTATCCAATTGTCAAGGGCTTAGTGGTCCCAAATTTCATTTCCCCATTGTCATACATGTTAAATTTATGAACTAGAATAAAGATATGCAAAAATTGAAATAAAAAACACAATAATAGATACTAGATAAGAGTTATCTTGGGAAGAACCCTCCTCTTGAAGGAAACAACCCAATCCACAAAACAATGATTTCTTTATTTAGATATCAAAAAACAATTACAAAATTGTTGCTTATGATTGAAGGCTTCACAAGGATCAATCAATAAGTGCGATAACTTTATTATCGTATATTTCACCATCTTTGATGTAGCAACCTAGCTGAATACAAACAATACGTATCACATACAAAGGGCTTTGTCTTTTTTTTTTCCATGACTTCACATAATCTGACTGATTGAATTTCTTGTTCTCTTTTCAACTTTATGACTTCTTCCTGAAGAGTAAGATTATTTTCAAGTAGATCTGTGATTGCTACGTTAGCTTTATTTGAACTTCTTTCTTGACAAATGTCTTCAATTATTTCTTCAATGTAGATATTTTCATTAAATACGACTAAATACAAAGCAAGTAATAGTTCTACAAGATCCCTCAAGATCCAACCCAAACCCTAATCCTAGCTAGCTAGATCTATAACACCACGTCACTTTGGTAAACACCTACATCAAGATCTAAACTTGTGCTTGCAAGCCACCAAGAAATCTCCTTGTTTCCAGGCCATAACTACCATCTCTTCTCAACTTCACTTCTGCTCAGTCTGCTTCTTCTGGTGGTTGTTCAAGGTTTAGGTCTGCTTTTGCCGTTGGCAAAAAAGCTGCCTCTTTTGCAAATGTGGTAGCTTTTGAAGCTGATGTCCATGGATTGGGGATTGTGTTTGTGGACCATTTGATTTTCTCCTCAGTTGTGAATCCTATCTCGATTAGCAGTCCTATTTGGTTGGTTTTGGAGGACATTATAGCCAATGAAATTGCTCTTACAATTTAAGATTTCTCTAGGAGGGCCGCAATTTTCAGATTTCATGACTTTTGGCCTTCCCTACAAGCTTGTCATGCTTGGATATCTAAGCACTAGGACCCTTTGATTTTTGAATTTGTCTAGATTTACCTTGTGGCTAGGGGTTTTTTCATAGTAAAATTTGATGCTACTGATGCAAGGAGGGCTATTTTGTGCAGTTTCTTTAGCTGGGAGGATCGTTACCCTTTATTGGCCAAAACTCGGCACAAGGGTTTTGATCCTGCAACGAACTCTTTTTCTCATATGCCTCTTTAGGTTAGGCTCCCTAATCTTCTCCTTCACCTGTGGTTAGATTCAATCCTTGAAGTTGTGGGAGATGCCATTGGTGACTTCCAAATGGTGGATTCTAAATCATCTGATATCTTGCATACTACTTATGCTTGCATCCTTGTGGTGGTTGATACGTCGAAGGGACTACTTGAGAAGATCAAACTTGAGGTCCCTAATGGTTCCTAAATTCAAACTCTAGACTATGAAGGAATTCCTTTCCATTGTAGGGTCTACTATGGGCTGGTCATATTACTACGTGTTGTCCTGTAGAATTAAGGAGATCAAAGAAAAGATGACCTTGGTGGTCTAGGGCTTTGGTTCAACATTACTCTGTCCTTAAAGACATTGCTCTTAAGGATGCCCCCCATTTGTGGTTGTTGATGGTGCTAGTAGACCTGCACTATCTAAGCTAGATTTTGATCCATTTTTGGATATGGCTGTTGTGGTTGCCCCTCCCTCTATGGGTCAGGTTCCAATGGACAAGGTTTCGGGTGTGATCTTGCCTGGTTCTCTAGTTGGGTCAAATGGCGAAGCTTTGGTTTGGGAGAAGGAGGCTTCTCGGGTGGAGGGAGGTTGGACAAAGGTTAAAGGTAAAAAATACAAATGTTTCGAACAGTCCTCTGACCATCTTCTTAGATCTCACTCTTTGGGGAGTAGGAGGTCTTAATTGTTTTGAGTTTTATTTGGTGGCAGAAGTGTATCGTGTTATCTGTGAGACTGCCCTAGTCACCTTTTTTTGGTTGGTGACCTGTCTCACCTTTGGTTTGTTGTATCTTTTGTTCAAGCTCCATTGAAATTTTTGTTGTGTAAAGGGTTTTAGGTACCCTTTAAAACTTATTTTCCTTCATAAAAAACATGATAATGTGCAGATTGTAAGACTTTAACACATGGAAAATATCATACAACTTATACCTTTATTTCTGATCGCAGACTTAACATCAAACTTTTCTTCTTAGAACACATAACCAACCGAATAGAATACTATGCACACTTAAAAATCTTAGCCACCTTCAATAGAATGAAAAATAACCCACAATGATAAGTCATGCATATACAATGAAGAGTTTTGCACACAAACAAATCATTGGTGGTTACAGATTAACATTGTAGCATCATAATATGAATTGACACAACATAATGAGTACCATTAATAACGAATTGAGAGCCGTTGCCTCCATAAAGAGTCTTGACGACATGAGCAATAGAATGAATGCCTTTAGAAATTAACCACCAACATAATAAGGACAATTTGACGGTATTCATTGCCATGTAAGATTCCAAGTAGGAAGATCACATAAATATACACTGCCAAGAAAGAAAATATGCACTGGATGCCACATATGCACATATAAATCAATCCATTCCACCAAAAACCTATTGTATGAATTATATCTCCATAATTATGTTGTTCTACATGATAGTGATTCGAATCCCCTATTGTATGTGGGAGACATCTAATTAAGAGCCTTGGGAGACATCTAATTAAGAGCATTTATGTCCTAGATATAGAATGAAATAAGTTCCCTACATCAAGTAGGTTCCTACTAAAATGAAGGAACAAATGAACCATTGGCTACAAGAGAAGAAGCTAGTGATGTTGGAAAACTGTATTATAACTTGTTGAGACATGCTATAGGAGAAACTAGAGCACAAATCAAGCCTCAATAAAGCTAAACCTTAAATCAATATGTAATAATGCCAACATGCAAGGGTTTTAACCTAATCCTCTTGAGACTTTGATGAAGCGCCTTCACCAATCCTCTTCGCTCACTCAAGAAGCACCAAATTGATCACATCAATGGATCTCGTAACTGCAAAATCTAAAGTTGTCTTTACAATCTAATTGTTCCCACCTTCCCTGCATAACAAGACACATTTCCTTTGAAATTCCACCTCTCCTTTGAGTGTGTCTAGTGCCTCCTCCAATGCTACACACAAGACACCTTTCATTTGGAAGTCCACATCTCCTCTGAGCTGTAGAATCAATCATCACCGATATGTCTGCATATGGACATTTTTCCTCCAAAAGATTATGTCTCCTTCGTGTGCGTCTAATGCCTCCTCAAGTGCTTGACAAATCATACTCAAATCCTATCCCCCTTACTCCATGGAAGGATAATCATGTTGCCAAGCTCCCTCTTCTCTTTAGGGACACAAATAAGCAAAGCCCCCTCTTCTCTTTAGGAACAAATCTACTAAGCCCTGGCTTTATAGGGACACATATAGTTGCTTCTCATGCAATAATCATCTCTGAGTGAGAAGTTAGCTTGAGATGACAAATGTCCTCCTAGCTCCATTACCTCTAGCCTCCTAAAATGCCTTCTATTCTCTACAATACAAATCTTGTATCAACTCCTAGACTATGAGGTAGATTGTTATCATCAGATGAATCATTTTAATGTACTGCACATCCACAAAAGTGTGTTTCTCCTTCAGTTGTAGTACATGCAGCATTTTTTCTTCAACTTTCCATTGATGAGGTATTAGGCCCATGGAATACAGTTCATCTGTACATGTCCATTTTGCTAACAATAAAAACATTTAAAGTCCCTTCTAGTAGGAATGCTAGATTTATTTCCAGCAACTAAAGCACATTCCTCAGTAATATGATGACCCTTATTAGTTCTACTTCTTTCATCAATTAGAGAAGAAATTACAGTTTCTAAGGTAGGATTCATTTTGTTTAAAGTGAAAATAATATGATCAAAGATGGAAGACATACTATCAAGAAAGATTTCCTTGACATCATCATCCTCAATTTTAATGTTCAAACCTGCAAGTTGATTAAGAAGTGAATGAAAAGTACTCATATGTTGAACAATATTATCACATTCAATCATCTTCAACAACTTCTGCTTGATGTACATCTTTACACTAGAACCTGTGAACCAAAGAAGACTGTTAAGTCCATCCCATATTTCTTTTGAAGTCTTTGAAAGATCAATATGATGCAAATATGCATTTGATAAACCAAGTCCAGTTACTATTGTAGCCCTATGATCTTTAGCTATCCACTTCATTGCTTCATTTGCATCTCAAGTTTTTGTAATATTTCCACTAACAATGTCCCACAAATCTTTTTCAATCAAAAGCAATTGTATTTTGATTTTCCATGTGTGGAATTCAAACCTTTCAAATTTTACAATTAAACTTGTTTTATCCATTATCCTTATTTCATCAACTATATCAAAAGATTCTTCATACTTCCCTAGACTATTACATACCTCTAAGTGATCATACCTTCAGATGAAAATAGAAATCAAACCACCCTTACATTATATCAGGACTATAGGATGCCAAAAAATGAGCACTATCAAAACATATTTAGTTAACTATGGTAGGGACTACATAACCCAAATTTTTTGCCCACACATAATACAAACTTCACATTTTGAGAGAAATGAAGGATCTTATGTTCATGTATTCTCTTGCACATTTGATTCAAAATCAAAACTAAGTTGTCTCCTATCTTCACCCTTGAGTACAAACAAATTGTCTTCTTCTTAATCACATAACAATGAATGCTACAATTATTTTATTCTGGTCAGATGCCTCTTAATAGATTTGAAACTTATCCACCAATCATGAGTTGCTAATTATCTTTGCCATCAATAACAGAAAACTCTAGTTCATTCTTCATGGATCACCTAAACTTGAAAATCATAAATCAAGAAGAATATTTTCCATTCTTGTATTGACATAAAACTGTACAGGTACATATATAGTTGTATGCCATATGCATAAAGCTATAGGAAAGGAAACAACTATAGGAAAGGAAAGAATCAATTCAGGAAAGAATAGATTAGGAAAGAATCAATTTAGGCAAGAATCAAATCGATATTAGAAACAATCTAATATTGCAACACTCCCCCTCAAGCTGGAGCATAGATATCCCACATGCCCAACTTGCCCAAAAACTTCAAGAACACTTGACTTGAAACTGCTTTGGTAATAATATCGGCCAACTGATCTTCTGATCGAATCTTAGGCAGCTCCACAATCTTCTCATCCAACATCTCCTTAATAAAGAATCTGTCTACCTCCACATGCTTTGTACAATTATGTTGAATCAGATTATGAGCAATATCACATGCTGCTTTGTTGTCACAATATAGTTGAATTGGCCACCTAGGCACACATCCCAAATCTCTTAGGAGAAGTCTTAGCCACAACGCTTCACATACTCCAAGTGCCATACCTCTAAATTCTAACTTCGCACTTGATTGTGCAACAACATTCTATTTTTTGCTTCTCCATGTAATGAGATTACCTCCTACAAAGATGAAATAACCTGAAGTAGAATGCTTGTCATCTATTGCTCCAGCCTAATCAACATCAGTATATGCATCCACACTTTGATGATCCTCATTTTTAGTGAATAAAATTCCTTTTCTAGGAGAAAACTTCAAATACCTCAAAATGCACATAATTGCATTCATATGTTGCTCTCCGGGATTATGCATAAACTGGCTAACAATACTTAATGCATAGGCAAGGTCTGGCCTTGTGTGTGCTAAGTACATCAATCTTCCTACGAGTCTTTGGTATCTTCCTTTATCAAATGGTACTTGATTAGAATCAATACATATCTTCAATCCTTCTTCCACTGGTGTATTAGTGGGTTGACCTGCTGACATACTAGTTTCTTGTAACAAGTCTAAGGGATAGTTTCTTTGAGAAAGAAAGATTCCTTTATCAGATCGAGACACTTCAATCCCAAGGAAATATTTCAAGGGACTGAGGTCTTTCATTTCAAATTCTTTGAACAAGTAATCCTGTAGAGCCATCCTTTCTTTAGGATCATTTCTTGTAATTATCATGTCATCTACATACACAATAAGTGCAGTGATCTTACCCTACCGATTCTTTATGAATAAAGTATGGTCTAAATTGCTCTGACGGTAACCAAAGACTTTCATTAACTTTGTGAATCTTCTGAACCATGCTCTCAAAGATTGTTTCAACCCATATAGTGACTTCTTTAATCTGTACACCTTCAGACTATGTATTTCTGGTATCATGAAGCCGGGTGGGAGTTCCATGTAGACTTCTTTGAACAACTTTTTATGTAGAAAGGAAATCTTCACATCAAACTATTGTAATGGCCAACCCAAGTTTGTAGCTAGAGACAAAAAGACTCGTACTATATTGATTTTAGCTATAGGTGCAAATGTCTCTATATAATTGATCCCATAGGTTTGGGTGTACCCTTTTTCCATAGTCTCACCTTAAAGTGTTCAATTGTACCATCTACTTTGTACTTAATAGAATAAATCCATCGACATCCAACTAATTTCTTTCCTAATGGATGGTCAACAAGTTCCCAGGTATTATCTTCCTATAATGATTTCATCTCCTCATTCATAACAACTTTCCACCTTGGATCAACTAAGGCTTCCTGCATATTGTTAGGAATAGATATAGTAGATAATTGATTTAGAAATGACTGATTTGATTCTGACAAACAATGGTTAGACACATAATGACTCATAGGATATTTAAGTTAACTAGAAAGTTTAGGTTCATATGTGGATTTAGGGATACCTCTGTGAGACACTATTTTCTAGATGGTTCAGGAACATCCTTGGTAAGCAATTGGTGTGGTGTGAGGGACTCGGATGGAGGTGGACCCATAGATTCAATTTTTGGGTGTCCATCACTACTTTGATCCAAAGTTTCACCTACTTCTTGATTAACAATTTCAAAGAGTTCCCCTTCTTTAGAGATGTCCAAGCTACCCACATCTTTAGAGGTGTTATCCACATTTTCAGAGATGTCCAAGCTGCCTACATCTTCAGAGATGTGAACATCCAAATCTGCAGAGATGTGATCATCATAGTCTAGAGTCTAAATTTCCTTTTGGTACTCCCCTTGAAGTTTAGGCTTACAGGAAAAATACATCGAGTCTTCATGAAAAACTACATCCAATGTAATAAACATTCATTGGGTTGGAGGATGATAGCATCGGTACCCCTTTTGATAAGTATCATATCCTAGAAAGACACATCATAATGCTCGAGGAGATAACTTGTTGCACTGATGCTTATGGAGGTGTACAAAAGCTACACAACCAAAGATGTGAGGAGGTAAATTTGGGACAGCTAGAGCAACAACCACCTCAGCGAGAGCCTAGGATGGTGTCTAGAAATCAATAGTGCTGGAGGGTACTCGGTTGATCAAATATGCTATAGAGGTAAGTGCTTTGCCCCAATAGGATAATGGCATATGGGCTTCTGTCAGAGAAGCACATACAACCTCCAACAAGTGACTATTTTTTCTCTTGGCTACCCCATTCTGCTGAGGTGTATTGGAACAAGTAGTTTGATGAATACTTTCGTGTGCTTTTAGATACTACTGAAGTTCAAAACTCAAATATTCGCTTCCATTGTCACTATGAAGAACTTGAACTTGTGCATTATACTGAGTATGAATAATGTTATAATTTTTTTGAAATAAAAAGTTTACATCACTTTTAGACTTCATTAAGCATACCAAGTCATCCTAGTACAATCATCAATAAAAGTAACAAACCAATGTGATCCACCCAAGGTACTGACTTTGGATGGACCCCAAACATCAGAATGTATGATCATAAATGAAATTGGATTTTTATTCAAAGTTAGTGGAAAAGAAGCACGATGGCTTTTTGCAAGTTCACAAACTTCACACTGGAAGCTAGAAACATCAATTTTTGCAAATAAACTAGGAAATAATTTCTTTAGGTAACCAAAGGAAGCATGTCCTAGTTGTCAATGCAATAACCAGATTTCAGATTTCTGCTTGTCCCTATCAGAGCCATGCATTGCTAGAGCTTGATGTAGCTTGTCTGAACTCTTTGACACCAAGTCCAAGTAATACAACTCCCCTTTCCTAACACCACAACCAATCATTTGCATCATTTAGATTTCCTTAAATACATAGAAATCAAGCCAAAAATTACAACACAAAGTAAAGTAGTGGTGATTTGGAAAACTGACAATAAATTGTAATCCAAAGATGGAACCACTAAAATAGAATCTAGACTCAAAGTATCCATGAGAGGTAAGGATCCTTCTCGAAGAATTGGGGCCAGAGAGCCACTAGTAGTGGAAACAAATTTTTGTGAGGACAGTTTAAGGGATGAGACCTATCTAGAATCAAATGTCATATGATCCGTAGCACCAAAATCAATTATCCATGCACTATTAGAAATAAGTGTAGACATATTTAAAGACTTACCACCATTACCTACCGTTGCTGCTAATGATGAGATCTATCCAGTAACATTATCCTCTATCTTTGTTTCAACAAATGCTACACTGGAGGTCTTCTTGGAATTCTTCTTCCCTGACTATGATCCCACCATTTTGGATACCCAACAAGTTCAAAGCAGTGACTTTTGATATGACCAGTTTGATTGCAATGGGTACATTTTTAGGTGGATTTATCAGCACCATTAGTGATCTTAGGTGGGTTTTAAGGAGGCCCATTCTGATTAGATTGGTTTCGAGTCACCATGGCTGAAACTTCTATCTTTTCTGGTTCTCCCATCATTGTTGTGTGTCGAACAGATTCACGACAGGCCAATGCATAACATGCTTCTAATTTGGGAATAAGATCCTTTCTCAAAATTTCACCATGAACTTGTTTGAAGTCACCATCTAATCCAACAAGAAAAATGTGCACCCTTTATCACTGAACTGATTTTCTGTAAGATTCAACATCATTCTCACTTTCCATGATCATTTTATAATGATGATCCAACTCACCAAAATCCTCGGTTGATTCTCCATAATACATAGAGAGTGTTATGCCATTTTGTTTGGTAGAGAAAGCCCTTTAATTCAAGACAAACACTAGCAATGCATCTGCTCCATCATAAAAAGTCTTAGAAAGAGCTTTCTAAATATCTCGAGCGGTGGGTAAGCGAATGTATCACTTCATAATTTTTGGGGACATAGATATCAACAACCATCTTTTGACCTTTTGATTGTCTGCATACCACTTCTCATATCCATCATCCTTCTTGGTAGGTGGCTATGAGTTACCATGAATGAAAGAGAGTTTCTCCTGCTCAGCAATATGCATCTCCATGATTTGAGGCCACAAATCATAGTTTGTTTCATCGAGTGTAATCCCTGCCTTGAACGATGAACCTTCTGATTGAATAATAATGGGAGTAGATTTGTTCTCAAATGATTTGCTTTTGAATACTTCTAAATCTAAATTGGCCATGGTTCAATGAAGGATTACAAATGATTCAAGCTTCAAAGCTCTGATACCAACTTGAAAATCAGAAATCAAGAAGAATATTTTCCATTCTTTTATTCACATAAAACTATATAGGTACATATATAGTTTTGTGCCATATGCATAAAGCTATAGGAAAGGAAACAACTACAAGAATGGAAAGAATCAATTTAGGAAAGAATAGTTTAGGAAAGAATTAGTTTAGGAAAGAATCAAACCAATATTAGAAATAATCCAATATTGAAACACCTAACACAGAGAGGAAATACACATCTTTACTCCATCGCTTACTACAGATAGAAGACCACTTACGCATCTTTTTCTCCATTGTTGATTATAGATGCTCCGATTTTAAATTGAGAGTGTATGTTAAGAAAATATATTATTGATCTTTTCTAACTTACACTCTCAATTTGGTATTAAAGCATCTATAATTAGCAATGGAGTGTAGATGTGTGATTGGTCTTTAGTCTATTGTTAGCAATGGAGTGTAGTGTGGGTTTCTTCTCTATATTAGGTAAGCCACGAAGAACAAACTAAAAGATTTTTGTTATTGATTTTTTTACTTCAATGCCAACCAGATACAATTCAATACATTATATAGGCAATACAATACTGGTATGTGGTGATAACTGCTATTGAGAATTATATAATTAATAAGTTTATTAAGCTAAATGTTAAATAGTCTGGTAATAATGCCAATGTATTATAGGTATAAATTACTTAAGCATATGTTTTGTTGTATATGGACATTAGAAATAACTTTTCTTGTTATAAATAAAATCTATGATGAAACTAATCACCTTGATATTATTCATGTGTTTTTGAATGATTGCAGTGTAAATAAGTTCCTGCAACCATATAAGTTACTTTCTTGCAAGAATGGATTGAATTCAATATTATTTATTAAGATAAATTGATGAATATTATGTATGATGAATAAGATGTATGCTTGTGCTACTATCGATTTCAAGACCACATTAATCATCCAAAAGTATGACAAGGAATATACTACAATCTAGCTCAAAGCTAGTCGACACCACAAAATCTATGGAACTGTTCAAGCATCATCAAGAGAGTGGAGGACAAACCATTATAAAAATGAAGTGTACTCATTGCCAATTGTGAATAAGTCAACATGGGACTATTCTAGCTAGTAGAAATCTTATTGATGTCGATCTATATTTTCTCATGTACATTTAATATAAAGGCTTGTTCTTTTTAATGGAGTCTTAATGAGTTTGATAGATGTAACTCATCTGGTTGGGGAATGTCCATCTATTTTAGGAATTTAGAGTAAGATCATTATGCTATAAATAAGTTGTTGATGCTTCCTTTCAAAAATAGAGAAAATAATATGGAAGTACTACATAATCAATTGTAATGTGTTTTCCAACAACAAGGTTTTGAGTTTTTGGTTTATTATGCATATCATTTTTCAATTATGAATAAGAAAAGACATGTTTGAGTCAATAGATGGCTAGTTAATTATAATTCACTCATCCAGGGGTTCCATTTATTGAGTGAATATCTATATTTTTTGTTTTTCTAGAAGTTTCCTAGTCCTATGTTGTTTCTATAACCACTAGGTAACATAACCTATAACTATTCCTGTATCCAAGGAAGGCAATATAGATCCTTGTCTAAACACTGAATTATGTTTAAGTAATTTTGTATAGCCTAAAATGGGGTTGTAAGCTTTGGGTTTAACCATGGAGGAAACTCCATAGTTAAGTGTGTTCAGGCTGGAGTAGTACTAGGATGGGTGACCTCCTGAGCAGTCCCGATGCTTCACCCCTATGAGCATCACCTAGATCCAATTAGTGCTAAGTGTTCCATTTATTCTCATGAGAGATGGATTCATTTTGAATCACTACTCATGAAACATGGGTCAATGAGTTTGACTCAAAATCACACAATTAAATCTTGATAGCAATATCACAGTTTGACTTTTTGTGGAAATTGTCTCCTACTTATCAATTTTGTATAGTTAAAGCTATGGATTTCTGATAGAGTAGAATTACTTTCTAGTACTTTGTTTCTATAAGTCCATTTTAGTAGGATAGTGATGACAACAATAGTGTCTCAGTGCATATATTTTGTTGCAACATTTCAAAATATGTTTTTAGGCTTTGATAGATAAATGAGCCTATAAGTTAGGTTGATGACTACTTAATGGATGTCCAATCTGCAAGTATGGGATAAACTATCCTAGTTATTAGTTTGATTAAATAGGAAATCACATACAATAGGCCAACTAATCTCTTTCCCACTTAAATAAAAAGTCTTGTTCTATATAAAGTTTAACAACCTCTCTCCATACACCACGGTCACTCATAAAAATTGTGTAATTCCTTAATGTTAAGACTTTAGGTTATTCTATATTGGGAGGGAATTACATATGTTTTTTCAAAAAACCATCTCCCTTGGGTTTGTGAATATATATATATTTTTTTTTTCGACCATCCTTTGGAAATTATAAAATAGAATATCATTTTTTTAAACATGTTATTCTTTGAAACATGCTCAATGCAAAGAATCATGATTTACTTACCTATGGCTAGATGCAAAATTTCTTTCTATCAATCTTCTCAAATCCCACAAGGTGGGTACTTATCATTGGGAGAAAATCTCTTTGATTTCTAACACTTATGTAAAAAACTACCATTCTTTTGGTTTTCATTTCTAAACTAACAATCCTAAAATGTTAGTCGCTCCCCATTATGCACCCATCCATAAGATGTTCCTATTGTTAGAGATTTCACCCAAGTTTCCTCGCCACCTTATAAGTCTTAGCTTTATTTTTGTTGAATTTTGGAGGATCGTTGCAAATGTATTGGCATTGCTTATACAACATTTGTTTTCAAGACAATGATCTCTTATATTTATCTTGAGAATAAACCAAGAAGAGATGTGTCCCTTAATGGGACATGTCTATTTATATATATTAACATTTTAATCATAGTTATCTAAATTTATACACACACAAACACACACACTTTAATAGTTTAGTCTCATAAGTTTATTTGACTGAAGCTACCAACGTCAACACCCCCTCTTAGCTAGGAGGATAAACAAATGAATAAATATTACCTCAATGTAATATAAGAATATCTTTGATTAGAAAAAAATTAACATTTTGATATCATTTATGATATCTATAGTAATGACCTCCTGAATGCCAAATAGCAAGATATTCACCAAATACTTGAGTAATGACTTCCTAAATATCAAGTCACATGATATTCATCAAGTAATCTAAGTAATGGCCTTTTGAACATCTATTTGGATAGCATTCACCAAGTACTCAAAATGTTCAAAATATATGTGCACATACATTCACAATAACACTTACCATATGAACATTCATGGTTTGTTTAAGGAACTCAATCCACCATGCAAGATGTAATCTATCACGATCTTCTTAGACACCATAAGATGTACATCACAATATAAGATTAAGTTAGTGAAAGATCATCACTTTTCAATAACTTCTATAGATACAAGTGATAACCATTTGGAAGTCATCACTTCCTCATGACGTACTGTGGGTAGGCCCATTAAAATCATGCAGTCACACACATGGATTTTCATACTCCCTCTGAATATCAATCTTCTAAGCTCCTCATCTAATGTTGCCTCTGAAGAAGTACTAGACTTATAAATTTTATATCAATATTTCTTTTGTTGCAAGAATATTCTCAGAAACAATCAAGGTAGATAACTCTTCAAGTACATATAGAAATACTTTTAAGAATGTTTAACAACAATTAGGATGTTAGTAATTTTTCTCGTCCCTATTACTAACAACAACATAAATGATTATATCATAACTATTAAGTTTATATTTTCAATAATAGAAATAAGATAGCATAATAATTAATTAAAAAAAATAATAATGATGTATTAAATTTAAAATATAACCATACCTATCTTTATCTTTTATACTCCCATAATGGATCTCTTTATATTAAATCTACTCCGATTAATTCCCACAATTAATGGTGGGTCTTGTCAAGATAACCAAAGGTCAAAGAAGTCTTACCTCTCACGTAGCACTACATCATAATAGGAATGGTCTAAAATTTTATTTTATGAGAAACATAATAGCGTCTATATCTCTAAGTCTTGTTGTCTATTAGTATCAAACACTTAGTCATATATAAGGCAGAGTTAGACGGTCATCACTACGATCGAGCTACTCTATATAGGGAAAGTCATGTAAAGACTTGTAAATAATCATGTATATGCTGAGCTCTATAAGAGCCGAGGAAGTCTTTGGTCACCGAGTATTTTTTAGAACAAGCTAAGCCTAGTGAATGCCAAGTAGATAAAGCACATAGATGTTGAGTTATACAGAAAGAGCTGAGTATAGTTAAGGTCGAGCAACAAAACACAAAAAAATTATGACTGAGCATCAGAATCAGTGAGTGTCGAGTAACAAAAAGAGAACATAAATGTTTGAAATGTTATAAGCTTTGACGTAAACCATTTCAAGCTGACATGGACATGACATTTAGTGATTGTAGAGGTTGTTACACATTTTGACATGGATCACCGACCCCTATGAGGAATGAACAACCAATCAAATGAAGAGGAAAAAGGGCTAGAAGCATCTAGAAGACTCCACATATGTCTTTAAATAGGTAGATCCAAACCCTATATTAATAGAAGAGCGAGTTATCATAGAAGAGATTACAAAGTGTGCAAAGGAAGCAAAGGAGTTAAGTTTTGGATGCAACATGCATGAGAGAGTTGTGAAGAATAGAGGTTAGCAACCTTATGAAGCAATGAAGGACTGAGCAAAGCTATATTAGATTGGAGATAAGATTAGAGATTGGAAGGAGGAGATCCATAACCATCAATTAAAGTGCCGACTAAAGGATCAAGTATTAAGATAGTTCTGATAGATTGAATTAGGACAAATGTCTTAACATAGTAGTTTTAACACACATATGTAAATATCCTAACATAGTCCTTACCTAATTGTAAGTATCAAATCATTTAATAGGGTAAGACCTAAGAGTCTTAAATGCCTTTAGCAGGGTAGACCTCTCATAGGGTAGATCATCAAAAGTGATCAAAATTGTAACCCTAACAAGTTAACTTTGTTATTGCAGTAGTGAAGATTTGTGGGAGTCATCCCCACCCTAGTTTTACCTTCACCTTAGAGGGTTCCTGGGTAAAAAAATCTTTTGTGTTATATGTTTACATTTCACGGATGTGATTCATAGTTAGATCTATTTATTACATCATTTGATTTTACAAGTTATGTTATGCATAAACTAGATATGAGAAGGTCAAAATGGTTAATGCAATAAAATTGTTTTGAAGGATAATTTTTTTATAGATCCTAATTCACCCCCACTCTTAGTATCTTAGTTTCAAAATTAAACTTTCAATGATTGGTATCAGAGCATTGACTCCCTTAAAGGAAGTTTAACAACTTGTGAGGTCAAACCTTGGAGATGGATGCTTACAAATTGGGAAAGGTTATTGACAATCAAGTGATTGACATCCAACTCATACTACAACTTCAAGTAGCAAGAGAGGAACTAAGAAACTCCCTTAGAAAGAGAAAGGATATGACCGTTCAACAAAATGACACACATTATGAAGAATTTGATACATAAGGATTTCTTAACACTCAAAGTTCTAATGAGAATGATAGAGCCATTGCAGATCGACTGGAGAATAACAATATCCTGAATGAAGAAGTTAGAGGATTGAAGAGAGAACATGAAATCCAATTAGTAATATGTGAAGTGACCAAACAAAAGTAGAAAGCTAAAGAAAATAGAATTGTAGTTGAGGAAGACAAAAGACAAATGACTATCAAACTTGAAGAAAGGTCATTTGATGTGCAAAAGCTTGTAAACACTTAGCTAGACATGATGAATCAAGTAATGCTTGCAAATTAGGAATTGAATAGAAAATACATGGAGATAGAAACTTTGAGATCATAGACTGAATTACTAAGGAATGAGTTAAGATTTGATAAAGAACTTGTGGAAAGGATGAAGAATCCTAGTGAAGCATTAAAATACTTTGAAGAACTGATGAAATCACCCAGGTCATCTAGAAACACTTTTGGACAAGGACATACAAAGCAACATTCATCTACTAAAAAGGAAAATCATCCAAGAGTGGAGAGATGAGGAATGCAAAGTCAAAAGGCAAACCAACATGCTATCATTGTGGTAAACTTGGATGCACTACAAACATTTGTAGAAGTAAAGAATGATATGCAAATTCTAAAACCTAAGTTTATTGATTATTGTTTTTACTGCAAGAAGCAAGGACATCAAATAAATGAGTGTACATTAAGATTGAAAAATGTTGCACCTAGATTTGAAGGTTACTGTTACAATTGTCAAAAGTTTGGACATAAAGCATATGAATGCAAATCACAAACAAAACCTAACTGGACAAATATGAATGCATCAAAGAAAGTTTTTTCTAATTGTCACAAGATTGGACATGTGAATAAGAATTGCAGGACTTTAGCACTAGTACCATATGAATGCAAATCACAAACAAAACCTAACTGGACAAATATGAATGCATCAAAGAAAGTTTTTTCTAATTGTCACAAGATTGGACATGTGAATAAGAATTGCAGGACTTTAGCACTAGTACCAAATAATGAACACAACAAGGGTAAAGGAAAAGTGGATGCTGAACAAACAAAGGAGATGAATCAAACCTGGAAGAAAAAGGTAGAAACTAGAGGCAGTGGAACAAATGAAGTTAAGGTCACCCAATCCAATGGAGAAGGTGCTCACACCACCTCAAACATATCAAGAAAGGTATGGAAGGAGTTGTGTACTTAATTATCAAACTTACATCCACTACTACATTTGGGCTCTAAATTGTGATGATAGATCATTGTAATTGCATCAACCCCTGTCGCCCAAGCAACAAAACCACAAATTGGCTCTCGTCGAAAGGGCGTCAGACTTTTGCTGACACAAATTGCCATGGTAAGGGGTTCCATTAGACATGTGATGGATAGAACCATTGTTACATGGAAGATTGAATGGGGCAAGAGTTCATCTTCACGCTATCTTAATCGTGACAATATACCATCACAATTGAGACACCTTAATCTTTCAGTATGCCGTTGCAACTTGGATGGTTTTGTGACAACTATTTTGTGAGAGTGATGGCTATCCATCAAAACATGCCATCCTAATTGTGATGAGGTTATGAAAACTGTGCTGTGACAACAATGACTATCTATCGGAACAGGCCGTCGCAATTGTGACGGGTAGCCAAATTATGAATAATAATAATAATTATGGCTTAGATCAAGAACAACACGTTGGTCCTTACCAAGAAAGGAAAGGTTGCCCATTCCAAATAGAATTTGTTCCCATAAGATTGTTTTTAGCCAATTTGAGTTGCTGCAGGAGCTTGCCATTTTGTATATTGAATGGGATGATTCCTATTAGATTATTTTCTTGTAAATATAAAAAATCAGTCAAGTGCTTAAGGTCAAAATTTTTGGAGGATATGTTTCCAGATAATTGATTTCCACTCACATCCAAATAAGTCAAATTAGATAAATTTGAGAGCTCGTCCATAATGCTTCCCTTAAACATATTATTTGAAAGGAACAAATCTATCAACTGTAGAATTTTAGGCAACACATGATTCAATGAACCAAATAACTTATTTTTATCTAGCCAACAAAACTTGAGTTGAGTACAAATTCCTAACTTTCTTGGAATTTTTCCATTTAGGAAGTTCTTACTCATTACCAAGTGTGTCAAATTTTGGGCATTTGAAATTGCGTAAGGTATGCTTCCTGTCAAGTTGTTATTTTCCATGCTAAATGATTTAAAATTTGTTGATAATTTATGATGCATCTCTCTAAAGAGATGATTAAAGGAAATGTCTAGATCCTCCAGACTACTTAGTGATATAACAATTGGAGAGGAATGAATCCCGTCAATTTGTTATTGTTGAGATCAAGGACACATAGATTTCTTAGAGAAGCTAATTGCGGAGGAATAGATCTTAAAAGCCCATTGTAAGAGATACACAAAATTGTCAAATTGGAAAAGCTGCCAACATAGTGAGGGGTTGGGCCTTCTATGTAGTTGTTAATGAGATCAAGAAGTTGAAGGGATGACAACTGAAAATATACTTCCAAATACTAGTAATGTTGTTTGAACCTACAATTAAAGAAGGGGCTAATAGTCTATTGTTAATAGGCATGATAGTGTGAGTTACAAACATTCCATCTAATAGGATTTGTCAAAGCCCAATTTGTTAGTTTGTGGTGACTGATCAGGGAAGTACTATACATACTTCATCAATTCTAAATTTTTTTGGTACTATTTGCTGATTCGCCACTAAATTTTGGGCTAGTATTTGCCAATTTATGGCTGGCATGTTGTAACCCTAAAGCCACAAAAATACTTATATAAAACAGCTTAGGGTTAAGGATTGTTTCAATGTGAGTGATGTGCAAATTGGTTCTTGTGATGGTATTGAGCTGTAAGGGATTATAGATTGTAATTAGGTTGTAATCACTGGATCATAATAATATTGGACTTGTTATTTGGTGGACGTAGCCCAGGGATTGGGTGAACCATGCTAATCCTTGGTGTCTTATGTTCTTTTCTATGTGATCTATTATTTTTTATTATTGGTTATATTTGCATGTAATTGTTATTTCTATTTGAGGTTTAATCCTAAAAAGTGATATCAGAGTCAGGTTGTTTTTCAGTTATCCTCTGTAGGAAAGTCTCATGGTTGAGTGAGAGAAATGGTAGATGAGGGTAAGCTAAAGGTGGAGAAGTTTAATGGGTGGAACTTTCAGTTATGGAAGATGCAAATGGAGGACTATCTTTATCAAAAGGATTTATGGAAGCCATTGGAAGGAAAATATAAGAACAAGGAACTATGTCAGATGAGGACTAGGAGATTTTAGACAGAAAGGCACTTGGAAGCATTCAATTATGCTTGGCACCATCAATGACATTTAACATTACAAAAGTGAAGATGATAGAAGAGTTGATGGAAATCCTAGTGAAACTGTATGAAAAGCCCTTCGCTTCAAACAAGGTATTTCTTATGAAGCATTTATTTAATATGAAAATGGCATAAGGTGGATCTATTACAGATTATTTAAATGAGTTTAATATTGTTACTAGTTAGTTATCTTCTATGGGTATTAATTTTGATGAAGAAATTAGGGCTCTCTTGATTTTGTGTTCTTTGCCTAAAAGCTGGAATGGCTTGGTAATGGTTGTGAGTAATTCCATTTCTAGATCTAGTACCCTAAAATTTGATGATGTGATCAGTGTTAGTGTGAGTGAGGAAACTCATAGGAAATCCTCAAGTGGATCTACATCAGGAAGTGCTTTGAACACACAAAGTTGAGGCAGAATGATTGAGAGAGGAAGTAATTCTGGAAATCATGGGAAATCAAGAGGAAAATCAAAGGGGAGGAGGTCTCAATCGAGAGGACTGAACAATTTTTGGTAGTATGGGAAACCTGGGCATAAAAAGAAAGATTGTTGGACTCGAAAGAAAAATGAAGGAGATAAACCAGATGGAGATAAGGAGGAAAATATGGTAAGTAACAAATACAAAGAGGATGCTTTGCTTCTGTCTTTAGAAAGTGTTGATGATTCATTGGTTTTAGATTCTAGTGCTTCATTTCATGGTAAACCTCATAGAGGTTTTTCATTGATTATGTCCAAGGGGATTTTGGACTTGTTTATTTGGGGGATAATGAACCCTGTTAGATTTTTGGAAAGGGAAAAGTTAAGATTAAGTTGCAGAATGGGAATCATTGGCTATTACATGAGGTAAGACATGTTTCAAGGCTGAGTAGGAATTTAATTTCAGTAGGGCAACTCGGCGATGAGGGTTGTGTAGTTACTTTTAATGATAAAAATTGGAAAGTTTCAAAAGGTTCCATTGTAGTAGCAAAAGGTGTGAAAGTAGGTGCCTTATATCTTTCTACAAGTTATAGTTTTCCTTCTACTTTAATTGCTTTAGAGAAAAATGAATGTTTAGGAATAGTTGCTACAGTTGAGCAGGGAGAACAAATAGCTGTTGCAAATTCTGATAGAGCGCTGTGGCACAATAGACTTGGGCACATGAGTGAGAAAGGAATGAAAGTACTTCAATCAAAGAATGTTTTACCAGGTGTGAAATGTGTTAATATGGATTTCTATGAAAGTTGTGTGTATGGAAAGCAAAAGAGAGTGAGTTTTATGAAGTCTGGGAAGAAAAATAAAAAGGAGAAATTAGAGCTTGTGCATACCAATATATGGGGACCAACTCAGGTATCTTCCTTTGGTGGATCTCATTATTATGTTACATTTATTGATGATGCAACTAGAAAAGTCTAGGTTTATTTCCTTGGACAAAATTCTGATGTATTTCAAACTTTTAAGAAATGGAAATGCTTGGTTGAAAATGAGACTGGTAAGAAATTAAAATGTCTCAGATCTGATAATGGTGGTAAGTATTGTAGTCATGAATTTGAAGATTATTGCTCCACTAATGACATTTGTAGATAGAAAAATGTTCCAAGGACTCCATAGGAAAATGGAGTGGCTGAACACATGAACAAGACTATAATGGAGCATGCAAGGAGCATGAGGTTGCATGCTGGGTTGCCCTTACACATGTGGGTAGAGGCTATCAATACTGCTGTATATTTGATTAATAGAGGTCCCTCTTCTCCTTTGGGTTGTGGTATTCTAGAGGAACTATGGACTAGTAAGAAGGTGAGTTATTCTTTTCTCAAAACCTTCGGTTGTGAAGCATTTGCTCATATAGATTCTGAAAATAGAACCAAGCTGGAAGCTAAGTCAAAAAAATGCATATTTTTTGGATATGGCATTAATGAATTTGGTTATAGGCTTTGGGATTTTGAATATCATAAAATTGTAAGAAGCAAGGATGTCATATTCAATGAGAAAGTGTTGTACAAAGATTTGTTGCAACAACATGAGAAGAAAGAAGATGATTATGTAGTGCTAGATGATCCTCTAAAAGATGATGTTCTATCCATTCTTTATGATGTGCAACAATCGCAACAACAAATACCACACACACCGGTGAATGTTAAATGGTCAACAAGGTAAATTAGACCTCCAAAAAGATTTTCTTCCTCTTTGTATTCTATTTTACTAACAGATGTTGGTGAATCTGAATGTTATGATAAAGTTGTGTAGGTGGATACTAAGATTCAGTGGGAGTCTGCAATGAAATATGAAATGGAATCTTTGCTGCAAAATAAGACATGGGATTTATGCAAGTTGCCTTTAGGTAAAAAGGCTTTATAGAATAAGTGGGTTTACAAGTTAAAAGAAGAGGATGGAGGTAAGAAAAGGTTTAAAGCCAGGTTAGTTGTAAAAGGATTTGCACAGAAAAAGGGCATTAATTTTGATGAGATATTTTCTCCTGTTGTTAAAATGACTTCTATCCATATCGTTTTAAGTATTGTGGCTATTGAAGATTTTAATTTAGAGTAGCTTGATATTAAAACAACCTTCCTTCATGGTGATTTGGATGAAGAGATGTATGGCTCAGCCACGGGGATTTGAGTTCAAAGATAAGTAGAACTTAATGTGCAGATTGAAGAAAAGTTTATATGGCTTGAAGCAAGCACCTCAGCAATAGTATCTAAAATTTGATAGTTTTATGCATGAGCATGGATATAGCAGGTGTCATTTAGATCATTTTATTTATTTTAAGAGGTTGGATGATGACAGCTACATTATTTTATGTTTATATGTTGATGATATGCTTGTAGCTGGGTCTAACATGGATCACATTAAGGGGCTGAAATGCCAGTTAGCACATGCATTTGCTATGAAGGATTTGAGAGTAGCAAAAAAAATCCTTGGTATGAAGATTTATAGAGATAGGAAGAATAAGAAATTGATGCTATCTCAAGCTAATTATGTTGAGAAGGTGTTGCAATGTTTCTCTATGGAGAATGCTAAAGCTGTCAACACACCTTTACTTGGTCATTTGAAGTTGACTAAGGAGATGTGTCCTAAGACATAAGAAGAAGAGGATAAGATGTCCAAGGTACCCTATGCTTCAGCTATATGAAGCTTGATGTATGCTATGGCATGTATAAGGCTAGATATTACACATGCAGTGAGAGTCTTTAGCATATATATGAGTCATCTATGAATTGAGCATTGGAATGCAGTAAAATAGATTCTTAGATATTTGAGAGGAACATCTAGTAACTATTTACACTTTGGGGGCTCTTCTACTGACTTACAGGGCTATGTTGACTCATATTTGGCAGGAGATATTGATACTGGGTAGAATACTACAGGTTATGTATTTACTGTTGGTGGGGCAACAGTGAGCTGAGTTTCTAGGTTACAAAAGGTTAATGCTTTATCCACTACAAAGACAGAGTATGTTGCTGCTACAGAGGCAACCAAGGAGATGATATGGCTTTAGTTCTTCTTGGAAGAATTGGGACACCTACAGATGGATAATTTTTTGTTTACAAATAGTCAGAGTGCCATTCATCTTGCAAAGAATTCAGCTCTACATTCAAAGACCAAACACATACAGTTGCGGTACCATTTCATTCGATTAGTTTTGGATGGTGGATAGTTAAAGATGGATAAGATACATACAGATGACAATCCAATGGATATGTTTACAAATGTAGTGACAAGGGAGAAGCTAAATTCTTCTTCAACTTTAGTTGGTCTTCTAAACTAAATAGGAATAATTAAACAACAAACTCTAGGGTGGTTTGATGCAGTGGGAGCCCCATGTGGTAATGGTATTGCTACAAGATTAGTCTCCAAGTGGGAGATTGTTGTCTAGTGAGGAGTCTGATCAATCCCCAAGTGGGAGATTATTAGTTTGTGGTGATTGATTAGGGAAGTACTATACATACTTCATAAATTCTTTTAGGTTTGGGGCATTAACCCAAATTTTTTTTGGTACTATTTGCCAATTTACCACTAAAGTTTGGGCTAGTATTCACCAATTTATGGCCAACATGTTGTAACCCTAAAGTGGAAAAAATACTTGTATAAAAGGGCTTAGGGTTAGGAATTATTTCAGGGTGAGTGATGCAAAAATTGGTTCTTGTGGTGGTATTGAGCTGTAAGGAATTATAGATTGTAATCAGGTTGTAATCACTGGATCATAATAATATTGGACTTGCTATTTGGTGGACGTAGCCCAGGGATTGGGTGAACCACGCTAAATCTTGGTGTCTTGTGTTCTTTTCTATGTGATCTATTATTTTCTGTTATTGGTTATATTTGCATGTAATTTTTATTTCTGTCTGAGGTTTAATCCTAACACAATTAGCTAAAAAATAAAATACACCATTCCATACAAGAGGGATATGAAAGAAAAAAGAGAGAACTACTTAGATAAGTCCTTAATTTAGACTACATAAGATTTTAGACTCTAGAAAAATGTCAAAATGGTGATTATTGAGAAGAGAAATAAGACTCAAAGAATTTTCCTTATCAAATATTATTAGTTGGCCATTTTCTAAGGAGGGGCTAGTTTGGGCTAACACGAAATCCTGCATTGCCAATTTTTTTTATTTTTTTCATGTTCATGTTTTGCATCTTTTGTATAGGTTGTGATTTGAAAAAAAAAAAGAGGTGACATCCAAAATACAACCGTCAACTAATCCCAGTTTCCCTATCCAAGCTTATGGACCATGCACATCTGCAAATAGAAAACCCCCATTCAAATATCTATTGATAAGAGTTCCCCTCTAGTACAAGTTAAAACCTAGGCCTACTTGGGTCTCAATGGGTTAAAGTTAAAATTACAATTTGTTAACTCAACTATTTCTTGCTTTACTTAAATGTAGCCAAATCAACCAATGATCAATTAAAAAGCCAAAATATAAGGCAAGAGTAGTTTGATAGGATCTATTTAGTAGATAAAAGTTACCATAAAGTGATCACATTCCTCATTATACAACTTTCCTTTATTTTGATCGTATTGAATCTTAAGTTCCAACTAGGGATTTTTATAGTGATCCGAATTCTTCCCAATTGCTTTCATAATCTCATCCTTATGAGATATTTGAGCCTCTCCCCTTTCAATATTTTTAACTATTCTATCACAATTTGCAGTCACACAACTCATCAAAAATATCTTGGACAAAATCTTGAACTTAGAAAGTGGTATAAATTTATGTGAGCTAATCAATAATGTACTACAAAATAAATTTAAAACTTCATATCAAAATAATCACAGAACAAACAAATATTGATCCACAAACCACACTACCTTCCTTCTTGACCATGTACATACATTGAATAATAAAAATGCCAAAATTAATACTCAAACATACCATTTAACTCCTTATATCAATCTTTGAAAACCTTTACATATCTCTCAACTTCATCCTCAACCTTCCCTTCCATTTCATAAGCAATACTTTTGATGTCATTCTGACCATACTTCTCACATGCATGTACAAATGTATTGAAATCCCTTAGAGTCCTATTTGAGAAGCCCTAGTACATAACATTAATGTCAACCAAACACTCATTCACACAATTAAAATTGATAATCATAATCAAATCCTTTTTTAACACCATTCTCACCTCCTCCAATAGTCGTTCTTTCTCTTCTTGTTCTTCAACAGTAAGTGGTTCCCCAACATCTACAATAAAAAATGTTAACAGATAGATCTAAGATTTAGAATAGAAAAAATGTTCAATAATCTAAAACATAAAACATAATCATGCATACCTTTTGTGTCATCTCCTTCATCGATGGTATCTTTTTCTTGATTTCTTTGATTTGATTACTGCAGGACCAAAAAAAGTAAACAATGGGAATTATAATAGCACGTAATTATTATTTCTAGTTAATGAGTGATACTTTGAATACATGCAATGGAAATACAATAGCACAAAGTAGTTATTGTTTTGGTAGCTTCAATCGAATAAACCTATGAGTCTAAACTATTGAAGATATTATATATGTATTTAATAAATATCATGTGAGATATAACAACTAAATATATTTATAGATATATTACACATATTGAGAGAATTTAATATTATAATGATCCATGGAAATTAGTTTAATATACATACATACATACATACATATATATATATAATTATATAAGGACCACAACTCATACTTGGTGGCTTAGAGGTGGACATTCATGACTTCACTCTCTCACACCCAATCTCCAATTTAAGAGGGCTTTGAATTTGTAAAGATTTTTGTTAGGAAGCATTTGACATTAAAATGCTAACAAGTGCATGGTTGAACGACAAGTTTAAAATAAACATTGCCACCATCATTTCAAACATCTGGGTAGAAACATCAACATATCATCAAATTGATAAAAGGCTTGATAAAACTTGTCCAACACCATTAATGAAAAAATAGATAGAATCAATAATATTAAACCTAATTAGAAATTTGAGAAGATGTCAAACATGAAGTTGGAAGATTGCAGATAATAGAACTGAGACATGAAATACAAATGCTTATAAATTAGAGATAGATTGAGTTTTCACATAGAGAAGGACATCCATATTCAATAATTTTTTAATCATAGAATTACGTGTGCATATGGTCTTGAAGGTCCTGCCAGTATATGAAATGTGAAGATCCATTGCAACATTACATAGTAGAATGAAGGCATGACTAAACAAAGGAATGAGATCCATCAAACAAGAGAAGCATTTTTAGATTATTATATGTTGAGAACTACCTTTATTTATATTTTCATATTTAATCTCTTATTTTTATTTACTATTGAATCATAAATATGATTACGAACTGTTATAAAATCTGCAAAATGGAACTAACCATGAGATAGCGAACTTCCTTCTCATATAACTTTGTCAATCATTGAGTATTAAAGAATTGAAAGTCATTCCTAGCAACAAATAATCAAAAGTTGATAAAAAATCATTTTTACAATACAAAAAAAATAGAATAATGTGACTTAGTTTCCCCACAATTGAGGCATGTGAGGAATTCATGTCTCTCTTGGTTTTGGTGGTCCCCCTTGTCTCATTGCTTGTTTGAAATAATCCAACTCAGAGTAGCTACAATGCAAACACAAAAAAGTTATAATAACCAATAAAAGGTAAAACAATTGATAATTTATTTCAATCAATTTATTACACATACTTGCATTTTTGTTCTTGCTTTGGAGGCTCAATCTAGTTTTTAGTAACTACCTTTTTTAGGTCAAACTTACTATCATCCTTAGTTTCAAATGAAAAGACATCCAAAGATCAGTAATTTTAGTTTTAAATGAAAAGAAGAAAGGAATCCAAAGATAAGCAACACAACACCTCAGGCAATTTTTATAAAAAAAAAAGTTTTAGGAATTCTTCTAACCTTGTCATCGCCAAAATTATACAACTTGACATTTGCATCAAACACAAGGCATCATCTTTACAAACTCAACTCAAATTCACTTTGTTATATATAATAATACCAATTAATTCAATGCACATATTGTCCCCTATAATAGGAAACACTGTATCTTATACAACTTTCCCCACATATTAGCATCTTATTATATTCTATTAACAAATACTGTATAGTACATAATTTAGTTGCAAAAGATACACAAAAAGACATAGCACATAAACTAATGCATTTGGAAGGGATCACATACTATCATCCATCTTGAATTTTGTTGCATCTTTTGTGACTTGTGTAAAATGCTACACACTGAATCTAATGATGTAGTTATGTAGGTGGTTTGTGTACGAAAATACTGCATTTGATATAAACAAAGGTTAATTCTTCCTAGTTAAGAAGCCATTTTTATTTTAACATAATCTTATGTCTCTATTACATCTTATAGTGAGAGAATTTTTCCTCTCATGGAGACTTGAAAGGGTGAGTGCAATACACTTCTAGTGTATAGGGGAGCATATATTTATTCATTTTGTGTAGTTGTAGCCATTCTACTTTAGTGATAATACACAAAAGAAAAATGACTTGTATTGAAGAGGACCCATAACATTTTGATGTAGTGTTGTGATATTGTTATCACAATTTGACTTGCTATGGAAATTATCTCCTACTTATCATTTTGATGTAGTGTCAAATTGAGATTAATCTTATTTTTTAAAAGTGGATGATGGGATATTTCTAAAGAACATGTACTCATCAATGCTAAAGTAATTAAGTGAACTTAGTTAGCTTCAAACAATAGTTTCTTTTGCATCCTAACTTGCATCAAGGATAACTTTGCAGCTAGATTTTAAATCAAGGCACAATATTTATTTTTGTGGGTTTGATAGCAAATACGATAAAAAATTATGTGCTCTAATGAACTAGCTCTGAAATATTAAGTTTAAGCATATGTATAGTTTTAAAAAATAGCCTAGCAATTAACTAAACTTGCTAATGAAAAATTGTAGATATGAATGACATCATACCATTGATTTGATAAACTTGTGAATGCCACTCTAAATTGAGAATGCATGTGCAACTGCACTCTATATGCATGGACAATAGACAGAGCTAGAAAAACCCACCATGTTTATATTTACTTAATAGGTCTATTAAGTTTTTAAAATTATAGACCATCATGAATGTTAGAACTCTAGCTACAATGGACAAGTGAATGTCCTTAGCAAGCCAACACATAGAAAGTCTTGATTTGCTTGCATGATTAGGACATCACCCTTGCCTATAAGAGTCAAAGTTACAATGTTTGTCATGGTCTATAACTTAAAATACCTAATTAGAGACCTCTAACAAAAATAAAAACTTGTTGGGTTTTTTCAGCTCCACTTGATGTTGTATGAATATGAATTGAGATTTCATATTAAACTACGACCTCCTTCTGCATTGTCTGAAACCAAGAGATTCACACATTTAGTTGTAATGCAATCATAGGTTAATGTTGAGCTTCAATTGGTTTCAAGAATAGTTTAATATTCTCTACCAATCAGGGCCAACCACGTGAAGGTGGAAGCTCATTTGCTTCCCCCCAACATCTAAATTCCTCGCTAACATCTAAAATTCATTCATTCTATTAATAAAATGTAAAATTCATGAATTATCACATGATAACATTCGCTAATGCATAAGTTTCATTAAAACATTCACATTAACATTAAAACATAAGATTCATTAGAAAATTCACATGAACATTCAATAGAACATAAAATAAAACATCTAGACATAAACATCAATCATTATCAATTACGTTACATAAGTTCACATGAATAATTTATTTTTTCTTTTTTTTCTTTTTTGTCCTTCCCTATATTTTTTCAAAGGCATATCCATGTTGTTGTTGATATTTCTTCTCACCTGTGGATGTGATCTTGTTGTCCTTTGCAAAGGTGGGTCCTTTGCAATAACAAATAAAAGGGTTAAATTTAGAAAAACATCATCAAAGATTTCAAAGAGAATTGTAGTGCTCTTTACCTTGTCCAACCACATCATCTTGCCCACCAGCTTCAACCTCAACATGCTCATCAGGAACAACCTCTACATCCCCTACAACTACAATACAAGATGTTTTCTTAATCCCAACACATATTATAGTTAAATTTGTATTGCTAAACTAATTTCAATTTAAAATATTTACTTGTATTAATAATTTAGAAATGAAAAATTGAATAGAAAATATATACCTTCAGTACTACGATCCACATTCGAATTGACGCCTCCATGGTGCTTGGTTGTTGTATCAGGATTGATAGGCTACAATCCAATGTAAATAATTAGTGCATTTATCAACAATACATACATATAAATACAAGATAGATACTGAGAAATGTTAATCATTCATTTTAATACATATAAATATATTCACTTTAAAGTTTCAAACAAATATATAATCACTATTTCCTTACTTAAAACAAATATAACAACTTATATTTCTAGAACTTAATATCAAATACAGTAATTGCTAAAGTATTCAATTTGAAATAAAAATCAATTGACTTATTTACCTCATTGATAGCTACAATAGAAGAACCTTGCACATTCATTGCTCAGAGTCGTTCAGCCATGGCTGTATAGCCTCGTCTGTAGGCTAATTTCTTGTCCTCTTCAGAAGTTATTTTTTTAGACTCCATGGCCTACATTTTTTTGTTGTAATCAATTTCATCAAAGAACAAATTGTTTAAAATTTATAAATATTTTCATATAATTTTATTTACTTATACTTACAATTCGTGCAACAAGTTTTGAATATCCACCCAAGCCAAGCTTGTGTTGCCCATGCTTTTGTTTTCTTACTTAGGTTGCCTTTGATGTTTCATGCAACCAATGTGAAGTTTGAAATATGTTAGATCACATGAGTATTAAGAGTAATTATTACATAATTTCATTCTTAATATTATGACATACCTTCTTTCCTTGTGTGGTACAATTTCTCTTGCATGTATTGCTTTTCTCTCAGTGGCATCCTTTTTAAGATTCTCCCACTCAATAATAGGAATATAGGGGGGCCACTCATAACAAGGGTTGTTTTTCATTTGGGTCCTGTAATTGTACCTAATATAATTTAAATATTTTCCCACTTTCTCAAGGAGCCTAAGTCTTTGAAAGACATTGGGTCTAAAAAGTGTTTTCATGACATCAATGAGTTTATCCTTCAACTCTTTAGTTTGTGAATTCCACCTTTTAAGAAAAGAAAAGAATCATTAGATTCATAAATGAATTGAAGCTACCTTTTAATTTACTTGAATAAATTGATCAAAGGAAACATGATCTAAAATTAAAATTAAAATATGATACCTTGTGTGTATGGTCAACCCAAATATATACAAACATTCATCATTAAGTTTTTCATAAAATAGATTATTCCCTGAGAAATAATAATGGGATTAGTAGTTATTGTAAGGGACTGCATGGGAGGTTAGTGCATTTGATTGAGTATAAGATTTTATAGTAAAAGAAAGGATCAATCTTTAAAGTACATGGAAGTTGGGCTACTCTCAGGGGAAGACCATCTTCGTTGTTAATAAGAAATTGACCATAATTCTTTAGTGTTCCCGTACATCTAATATAGGTACACCTAGGAATGTCCTCATCACCTCCTACACAAAATGAATCCAATATTACAAAATGACCCTTAAGAAATAATAGTTCAAGTGAAATAAACACATAAAAAATGTGAGAGAAAAAGAGAAATCTACTTACCAATAGGCACTACCACTGCATTTTTTGCCATTCTATGTGTTGTCGAATTTGCAGTTGGCTTACCTCTTCAGTTTTGTTCCTTGTAGCATGTGACATAATGAACATAGGATCAATAGACAAAAAATGAGATTGGTAGAGCACAATAAAACAAGATTGTTAGAGCTATTAAAAAAATATTGTTTGAGCAAAACACTAGTGTAGGATAGAACATGTGATGTACTTGAACCACCTAAAGTATCATCATCTAGGGCATCACCCTTGAACCTCTTCATCATCCTTTGTAAAAATAATACATATGCATTTTATTTAATGGCATAAATAAAAGAGTATACTATAAAAATTGCTATTGAACTTTTGTTATAATAAAAAACTGTTGGAAATATTTTTAGAATAATTGAGAGGAGGGGGGGTGAATTAGTTATCCAAGGTCTAAATGCCCTAATAATACTTTTTCACTAATTATAGTAAGCCCATTAAACTATTCATCCATCCAAGCTTAAAACAATCATCTTACCAAGTTACAACAAATCAACATGCAGAAATAAAACATGCAAGATCAACACATGACAGTGATTTACGTGGAAACCCAATTTGGGAAAAACCACCAGTTACATGCTACTCAATTCTTACTCTTCTGAAGTGATGCCCTGTTAAAGGCTTACAACACACTGTTAAATGTGACCTTGTTAGAGGATTTCACCATACTGTTAGGAATGGGCTTGGTCAAAGGACTTTGGAACATTCACTTGGAATGTCACCCTATTAAAGAATTTACAACATGGCTATTAAACCAACCTAAGTCCATAGGATTTATGGGTCAGTGCAAGAAGTTGGGTCTCACTTTTGGCCAAAAAGTAGAAGTGTTTTTCTTGTTTTTGAATTTTTTTTGTTAATTGATGTCAAAATTTGAGGTATTTAGAGATTGAATATAAAAAAACTCTAGAAATAAAATTTTTAGTATTCGAAATCTAGTTTTTGAATATGTAATTTATTTGTGTACCCATATGATAGATTTTTTTTTTGGTATGGATCTTTAAAAACCACTTTTTCAAAATGCCTATTTCAAGACCATACCATGCTCATGTACGGACACCTTAATTTAACAAAAATAAATGAATTTTCACAAATCCTTTTAAAGGGAGTTACCTAATACACCTAAGATTGATGATAATATTTTTCCTTAATTTTTTACTCAATAATTTTATTATTATTAATTATTAATTGACTATATAGGTAAATTTTAAAACCTTTTGTGTATGGACCACATAATTTGATCAAAATCTCACTTTTTTTCAATTTATTTTTTAACATCAAAAGAATTGTATTTAGATTGATCACATATAAATTAATTTAAGAAAAATTATAAAATAAAAAAGTTATTAAAGTTTTAGTGAATGTCACTTTTCAACGTTCAGGAGATAGTTTTGATTAATAAATAATGGAAAAATAGAAAATAAACTAATAACAGTATAAAGTTTACATTTTTGAAATTAGAACAGTAACACCTATAATGGGTTTTAGTCTCATCAAAAAATTCAATGGGAACGACTATAAAAAATTTACGACAATACCAGAAATTGTCGATTAAATGCCTTAGAAAAAAAAAGGATCATAAAGGCATGGCTTGGTGGGACCAAGCCTATGCCATGCCTCTCCCCAAGGCAAAACTCCATGCAAAAGTTGGGAGCCATACCAAATTCTCGCTCGTGTCTCAAGAATCGGGCACCTGATTTGTAATTCAAAAATCAGGCACCCGATTGCTTTCAACCGTTGTACCCGATTGCTTACAAATCAGGCACCCGATTCTTTTTAAAATTAGGTACCTGATTTATAAACGGGTATCTAATTTTTAAAGAATCAGGTGCTCGATTTGTAAGCAATCGAGTACCCATTTCTAATGTACCCGTTGGACCCCAAAAGCTGCCCCATAGACCAAGTTTCAATGATTGAAATGATTGAATAATAGTTTTGATTTGCAACAACGAATTCTGTCATGCTTATTCTATTTTCTTGTCCTCTTATACAATTTGCAAACTACTGATTCAAATTCAAAATTGGTGCAAACATGGGATCAAAACAACGAAGAAAAAAGAAAGAAAAAGTTTTGATAGATGAGGAGATTGCAACAAATAAAGAGAATGAAGCATGACGTCAACAAGAGAGAATACAGAGAATTAGAGACTTGAACAATGTTTCAAAGGAGAAAGACATTGAGGATACCACGATGGATGAAGAGGTCAAAGAAGAGAATCCAGTATAAGAAAATTCAGGTGCACATTCTAATCATGCATTCAATATAGGTGTGTCTCCAAACCCTCAAATTTTCTCTTGTGATGAAATTGGTGATTTTTTAGAAGCAGGTTATAATTTAAATGATTTAGATTTTCTTCATGAGAAGCAATTGTCAAATGATCATGCACAAAAAACTCCAATTGAAATGCCTGCCTTGAAAGAAATATCAAGAAAATTTGAAAATGATATTCAAATCCCAAATAACAGTGAAAATAGTAAAGTGTCTGAAAATAAAAATTGCATGAATGTAGACATAGAAACACCAACTATTGAACAAACATGTCAGGATGATAATAAAGTGTCTGAACATAGTTTTCATATTCCTAATGATGTGTTACATAATTTTGAGGAATTGGTTTCATGGAGACAAATTAGGACACATGCTAATAGATTGTATAGGCATTTTTTTTATAATAAGAAATTTGGGTTTCAATGTCAGCTAATGTTGCAACTAATTAAAATGTCTGAAATGTGAAAAATAATGAGAAGTTTGGGAATGTATGCAAAATCAAAGAATAAAAATGAGTCTTTAAAACAAGTTGTATCCACTATTGCTAGTGCCTTTGATGTTATCGGAAAGAGAAATCGGTCTAAAGATAAGAATGCAGCACGACGAGCAATAACAATAGCTTTAGTTAACAAATCAACATCTGGCAAAAGATTGATTAGCAACATAAGTGGATATCTTAATGTGAATCGTAAGACTTTAGAAAGAGCTATAAAGAGAAGGGTTAACTTTGAATGTGATCCAACAAATATTTTATGGACTTCTAGTGGTAGACTCCTGAGATGTGATATGAAACTTACTAGTGAAGTCAAAAGTTTGGTTGAAATTTTTCGGCATCATAATACAAGAGTATCACCTAATTCAAGAGATGTTCTTAAATTGAGAATTGGGTAAAAAATATGTCATCCACATCCTAAACACCTTTTGGACATGACTCAAACTGAATTGTTTAAAAAATTTGTAGATGGTAAGGTATTAAATATTACCATGAGTCAAAAATCTTTTGAAAAGTGTAAACCATGGTATGTAAGGATTAACAAGGAAAGAATCACATGTTGTTGTAAAACTCATATTCAATTTCATTACCATTATGATGTATTTTGATCTATACGTGGTACCAAGCATAGTAAAGAAATGTTGCAAGAATGTGGTATAAAAATACCACCTCAAACTATAAAAGATTTCATATCAAGTTTGTTTTGTAAGCCACCTAATGATCAATACTTTCTTTTCAATGCATGTCTTTCTAGTACATGTGATATGTGAGGCAATTTTTCTTTGTTAGATGAATGTTTGCATGAAAATGCTTTGACTACTTTTGGACAACAATGAGTTGAGGTAAAAAGATTCAAAACTATTGAATATCCATTGAAGGATGGGAAGATTGGAAGAAGGTGTGATCTAGTTACAGATAAAGTTAGTTGTCATGCATTTATGGATGAGTTTAAGAGTGTGATCATACCAAAATATGTTAAACACTCTCAATATTCTAGATGGCTTGATGGACAATTTCGCATATGTAAGAATACATTTCCAGTTGGTACTATACTTTCAGTTGTTGACTTTACAGAGAACTACACGCTTGCACCACAAGAAGAGGTACAACCACAATATTACAATTCAGTGCAAGTAACAATTTATGTTCATATAGTTTATAGGCATGCACCTGATAGTACAGAGGAGGATTGAAAAATATTGAGAGAGTACCATTTTTATTTAAGTGATAATACATTCCATTCATCTGAGTTTGTCCAATATTGTTTCAAGGTCTTTTATGATAATTTAAAAGAGAGAAAAATTCAAATGACACAATATTGGATATGGTTAGATAATTGTATAGGACAATTCAAGAATGCTAGAATGTTCTATTGGTTGAGTAGGACACATAGGCAAACTAACATCCAACATGTGTGGAGTTTTTTTGAGGCTAGACATGGTAAAAGAGAACATGATGGTGCTGGTGCATGTGTGAAGAGAGCCCTTCGTAGAGAGAAATTAAAATTTGAGGAAAAAGCTAAATTCAAAAATGCACATGAGATTGTCGAATCGTGTAACAAATATTTATACATGGGATCAAGTCAGAACTCTACAAACAAACATTTTTTCTACCTAGTTGAAGAAAATAATATCCCTTCAAGATATGATTGTGATACAATTAGTGGGTCAGCTAAATGACATTCATTTAGGAGTTTAGATTCTAACACTTGGACTATATGGACTAGGGAGCTTGCTTGTTTTTGTCAATTTTGTCTTGCAGGTGAATGGGAAGAATGTGAGAATACAGAATGGGTTGAAGATTGGAAAAAAATATCATTAGCACCTACTGACACGCATTTTGAATATGATATAGTAAATGAAGGCCAAAATGTTACTTTTGCATCAGAAGACTATGATCGTATTTTAGACCTCATAGAACTTGGTATGCACAACTTAATTAGATTTTTTTGTGATCCCATGCTTCAATTTATATAATTTGCATATGTACACTCATGTGATTAAAGTGTTTCTATACTTTATCTTATCTTGTAGGACATGTTTATGCTATTATTGCACCTAGTGATAATGATGAAAATACTGAGTATTGGCTAGCTAGATGTGTGGAACCTAAGAAAAAATTTACATGTCATCAAGTAGACGATGATGGTTTTGAGTATCCAATCAAGTCTGTCGTTGTAGCTGGCACCTGGCTACGTAGATACCTAACAAGAAGAAATGGTTTGCCAAAATTTGAAGACTACCAAACCGAAAAGAAGATTTTACACTATTCTCATTTGGTTGTGGCAACAAATATCAAATTAGAAAGTTACAAAGGGAGACATTCCAATAAGGTATTATGGACAATTTTAATGGATGAGCACGAGACAATCATAGATGCATTGCAAAAGAGAAAGGATGCAGATGGTACAGTGGGATGGCTACATTTAAATCAAACACATGTAAGTTTTTTTATTATTGTATTATTTTTATATATATGTACTTATATAATTTAATTACATGTATGTTTGTGTTGTCAATACCAATTTAGAGAACTTATATACCTATTATTCAAGTCTAAATTACAATTTATGCAAATTTAAATGTTAAAGTGGATCGAACATCAACATCTTGTGTAATTTCACATAGTAAGTACATACAAATTACACATATATTTACATAGTTCAGATACCTTGAATATTAATTTATGTGTTTATTAACATGTGTGTTTTTGTTTTACATTTTTATTTTACAGGACCTCATTTGAAGAGATGTGTTGAACCAATTTTATGTTTTGATTTCACTGAACTATAAATATATCATTGAAATTGTCTTACATATATTGTGAAATATGTTGTACAAACTAATTCAAAAATGAGAGTTTACTTCTATTTGAAAGTTAAAGGTATGCACTTGATAAATTATAAAGTAATTGTCAATTTAAGTAATGACCTCCTATTTTGTTTCATTACGTTTACATTCAAGCATGTTTAAATTAATGTTTGTTTGAAGTTTCAAATTACTATTGATTGTAATATTAAAAACAAGTCACTTGAACATGATAATTTAAAGATCATTACTCATTGTATTGATTATATCTTAGATCATTACTCATTGTATTCATTGTATTGACTATATGTTACATTACCAAACAACACATTAAGATCACTTATGATACATTGTTAGGTACGTTATCCATACACGTGTGTCTTAAGGGGACATGAGAGTCCTAATAGGTCATAATAATTTCTATACATTTTAATAAGTCTTAATATGTTTACTAGCACATAATAGGTATTATTAGGTGATAATGAGTCTTACATTACCAAACAACACATTAAGATCACTTATGATACATTATTAGGTATGTTATCCATACATGTGTGTCTTAAGGGGACATGGGAGTCCTAATAGGTCATTATGTCTGTTATAGGTTATGATAGGTATTCATATGTTTACTACCACATAATAGGTCTTATTAGGTGATAATGAGTCTTACATTACCAAACGACACATTAAGATTACTTATGATACATTGTTAGGTACGTTATCCATACATGTGTGTCTTAAGGGGACATAGGAGTCCTAATAGGTCATTATGTCTATTATAGGTTATGATAGGTATTCATATGTTTACTACCACATAATAGGTCTTATTAGGTGATAATGAGTCTTACATTACCAAATAACACATTAAGATCACTTATGATACATTATTAGGTACATTATCAATACATTTTTTAATCTAGTCGGTCAATTTAATTTGTATGAATCTCAATGCATAAATTTGATGTGATATTTATCCAATAATGCTCTATAGATAGTTTAAATTATTGTTCGTCTTGCATATATACTTACAAAATGTGTCATATGTTCACGAATAAAATATGTCAGAATAAAGAAAATGGTTTGAATATACTTAAAACATGGTGAAACATAATAATATATACTACATACACAAGCATGATAAGAATTCATAAAAAAATAGTACATGGTTTAACATACAGTTTTAACTATCCTAACACAAAGTGTATACATCATAAATAATATACATCATAAAAACACAATCTATAGGTGCCAACGAGACCTAATCTATCTGATTGAATGTCCTCTTTACTCTACGCAAAGAGGACTCAGATGGATCATCATGTGTAATATGAGCCGTCTCATCATGTCGGACACCCTGTGAGGTAGATGGATCACCCTGTGTAACATGAGGCACCTCTCATCATGTACATGCTTAATTGAAATGGGTCTCAAAATCTAGCTTGCAATAAAATTAAATATTCACTACATAATAAAATAAATACCACATGAGCTGGGTGTCCCTCATTAACAGGAGGAGGTGCACTATCAAAACTACCAAATGCAGCAGTGGTGAGGTCTTGTAATCTACAATACATACATTTTTTAAATTTTATTTTAGAGCATAATGAACTATAAATTATGTACATAAATCACGTACATAAATCACAATACTGACCTCAAATGATGATGTAGGTACCTCCATCTGGCTAAGTCTTGTGCTCTCAACAACACTCATGGTGACATAGTCCTAAAATTATGGATACATAAACGTTTAGTCAAAATTAAATATACATGAATAATTACAAAGTACATAATTTGTACACTACATTTTTTATACACTATAAATTAAACACACACACACACACACACACACACACACACACACACACACACACACACACACACACACATATATATATATATATATATATATATATATATATATCATACCTGAGTGGTAGCCAATGTCACAGATGTGTCTACAAGTATGCTAGCACGATAATCATAAGATGGAGTCAAAAATAGACTATACCGAGGCCTATATGGATGAGTATGATATGGCTCCTGTTCGTAAAATCAAAACACATAAAATATATATACATGTGAGTCAAAATTGTTCAGATTATAAGTTAATAATAATGTACATACATAAAAATAATACAAATTATTTATCTTCAGTCAAAAGTTCATACCACATGTATTTGAGGCTGTGCCTCAGTGGTAACTGGAGTAGGACTTGTACTAACATCAATCTTTGTAGATGCAGACAATCCCTACAAAATCAGATAAAAAGTACATATGAGCACATGTTATTAAATTCAAATTTGAATGTACATTTTTAGAGTGTAATTCAAAGTGCATACCGTATAAGGGACGCCAACGTCTGTAGGTCTCAGAAAAAGACTATACTGCCTCCTAGGAGGAACAATATTATCCATCCTCTGTTATTTCAAAAGTACAAATTAATATAGTTAATACAATTACACATATGTAGAAAGTAAATAATTATGTGTACTTTATATTTATATTAAAATTAAAATTTTACCTGCTACTCTTGACTCTCTCCAGGCTCTCCCTGCCGCATGAGGTCAACAAATGATGACATGTTTATCTCGTCACTACCATCACCATGAGCAGCGTATACATCATCATCAAAATCTTCACCCTCATCATAATGGCCATCGTGTGTTGCACCAGGATCACTCTAAGGGCCTATGCATATGCCTCCACAACTAGTACAAACATGTCCAAGTGGAGGAGCATGTACCACTTGTGTTCATTGTAGTACTAAATTACCCGAAAGGGCACTCAAATGGGTAAAAGCAGATGAAACTGCTTGATGATGGTGAGGAGCAGGCACAATAGGTGCAAGAAGAGGTACAAGGGGCTTAGCTCGCTTACAATTTCTCGTTCTATCACTCAACTTTTCCCTAGGCCTATCCTGAGGCATCCCTCTACCAACCCCCTGAAATGCTTTCATATCAAAATAGTTGGGTTTCAAACCCAACTCAAACTCAGCCCATAAATTCCTAAAGAAGTAGATGGGCACCTCATGGTTAGCATGTGGTGGATGGTCAAATACCATCCACCATCGCTCCCAAAAATGTGCTGCTATATGTGGATGTGTACACCACCTAATGGAAATGTGAGGCTTCTTATCACTAATTGCTTCACCCGTCTCAAGGTTTACAAAATAATGTTGAAAATTCCCTTTACCTATATGCAGGTTATAAATCTCTCTGTAAGATAAGCCGTCAGAGTAGAAGGCACACATTCTTTCCCTCCATGATCTAAATGAATCAATGTCTGAATCAAAATGATGGATGGAGTCAATCACGCCTTGCATGCTATCTACAAGATGTAGTAGGTGAGGGGGGGGGGGGGGGTGCCTCTCATGTCGGATAGACTCTATATCACGCATGAGGTCGTTGAGGTTATGCCTCATGATCTCCCAGAGCTCATTTGCGGTGGGTGGTGGAGGTGTGGGTGGAGGTGGAGGTGGAGGTGGAGATGGAGGGGGCAGAGGTGGGGGTATGGGAGGGGGAGGGGGTGGCGGTGGGTCCATCAAATATAATCTGCATATATGTTTACACAACATAAAACATAAAACATGACAAAAATACATCACAACATAAAACATGACAAAATTACTATTCAATAAAATTTAAATTTAAAATTTATCAACTAGATCTATATAAATGTGCATATCTTTATTAAAACCATGTCAATTAAATAAATAAAGTTAAACACTTAAGTCAAATTAAACATTAAATACTGAATTTTTAAGTCTAATCATAAAATAATAGTCCAAAAAAATATATCTAGGTTAGTTCAAGGTTTCTTTTCTTAAAACAGGAGCCACCAAGATAATTTTTCTTTCATGTACACTTATTTTGTGACACTGGGATATTGTATGAACTCATTATGGATTATATGTTCATCTTAGGATGAAACAAAGTTAAGATTATCACAAGGTTATGGTTTACAATTTTGTTATGTTAACGGTTTTCATGATGGCTAAGCTTAAGATTATTATAATGATTATGGTCCTTTAATGTTAGGGAACTTACCTAGGATTATGGTTTTAGTTAGAATTATATTTAGGTATTGGATATTTATTATGGTCCTATTGTTTATAGGATATATAATAGATGGTGTTAGGATGAGAGTTAAGGTTACAATTATAACATGAAAGCTTAGAGATAGAATTATGATTTGATTAAAAAATATTTATGATTGTAGTTTGAATCCTAAATATTATCCGCTTTTTAATGCAAACTACAAGTGTAGATCATGTCAGGTAATGAACTAATACATGTGAACCCTATCCCTAACCATATAATAATCCTAATTCTAATCATAATCCATAATTCATTACCTTATGAAGCTTTGGCTATCCATTTTATTGCCAGAGTAATCCCTTGAACTTTCTTAAAGTTTTCATTCCAACTTACTAATCTCCTTTCTTTATGTGAACTCCTGGTAGCACGATTCTTCATATTTCCTTTTCCATGTGACTACAAAATGTTCCTAATAGATTTATATAGAAGACCAAACTGATTTAAATAAAATGAGTAGGAAGAAGAGAAACTTACACCCAATATGAGGAGAGAATCTTTTATCATACTTGAATTCTACCAACCAAAGTGAGATAATTAGAGTTCCAGTTGTTGAGTTTTCCAAAGATTTTCTTGTTGATATAAAGACACATTTCATTTATATGTTAGGGTTTACTACAAATGGAATCCCTAGGTACCTAACCACTTAATTATGAAATCTCCATCCAATACCATATTTACTACACAAGGTAGGGGACTCAATATTTAGCCCCAATAAGATAGATGTAGAGACATAGATCTTACTACCCGATAAAAAGAAAATAGGTCCAATTTGATCATTAAATGACTCATGTTGCACTCTTCTAGCTTAAAAAGAATACAAATATTATCAACAAAATATACGTTAGATACTTATTAATTATTTGGAGAGTAGATCCTCTAACTTTTAGAGACAACTGGTTATCTCTAAGGAGATAATGTAATGAGTCAACAACAATAAAAAATAAAGAGGATGCAAGAGGAGACCCTTTCATAATTGATCTAGAGAGTCCTAAAAATTATGATCTAACCCCATTAATTTCTTTAATAAAACCCTGACACCAATCATAAGAGAGGACACCATTTGACATAATATTGGATGGAATCCTGGGCTTGCAACATCATCATAGTGAAACTTTATTCCACCCTTTTGTAGACATTTTCATAATCAATTACTTGAGCATGCCTACACTCTATCCTAGAAATGTTTCCCAATCCAAAGTCTTCCAATAGCTTATCAAGTTCTCCAATATGCATAAATATCCTTAACAAAACACTTTTGTGTACGGTTAATGATCTTGGGTAGGATATCTTCTAGTCTAGAGGCTAAGACCTTGGCAATAATTTTGTATGATATGTATTTAGGAGTGTCCTATCTCTAATTTTTAATGAGATTCTTATCTCCCCTTAGGGATCAATTTTATGATCCCTCCATTGATTACTTGACCTAGGGATTTTATGAGCCCTCCATTGATCACTTGATCATTTATATGAGCCCTCCATTGATTACTTGACGTAGGGATTTCTCATTACTATTTTTTTGGATGGAGGAGTTGATTTATGATAGAAATGGGTTTATCAAGGAATAATGCATCTTCATTCTAGGAATGATGGTTCTCATTTTATCCCTATCTTCTAAATCATTTTGAACTATCATTGTCTTCTAACCAAAAAAATTGATAGTAAAATTAGGAAAAAGATCTTACTATATATCACTAGGGGGTGGGTATTTCTTTTTATAGAATAAGACAATATTTTGTTATGTGGCCTTCCATTCTGCAAAGGCAATAAACATTTAGGCTACCCATACAAGAAAATAGGAAACAAACAGGGGAATCTCCAGTCTCCAAAAAAAACTTTTAGGCACTTCCAACCCAAGATAAATAGAAATTAGTCCACCCTAACATAATTATCTAGTTAGGGATTGGGGTGTTAGAGTGCTTCAATACCCTCCTAATTAGATATTACATGATGAATACTCACTTAGGATATAAAGGTTTAGGCATCTAGTGGAAAGACAAGTTATTCACTTCTTTAGATATATTCTTAGGCATCCAAGGGTGTAGTTCCGACTCCTACTCACACTGATGTGGACATCTCCACCTCTTGATGGTGAGGGAGGGTTACTTAATTAGATGCTTGATTCACGTTCAAGTCTCTTCCAATTTTTTTTATGATGTATCATTTTGAGAACTTGATATCAATGTTTAATTAGTTTTAGGATTAGGGTTCAATTTGGTTTGTACTATTTGATTAGGTTTACATGCTTAGGTTTCAATTAGGACAAGAGTTAATAAATTGAATTAAGTTTTAAAGTACTAAATTTGGTTTTAGATATAGAATTATAGTTAGATCTTTTAGATTAAAAACAAACATTAATTCAAAAAAGTTAGGTTTGAATTTTGTTTTAAAGTGTTCAATATATTATTGAGTTCTAGTTTAGGGTGATTTGGTTTAGTCTTAAGGTCAATGTTTAACTTGGTTCAATCTTAGGGTAATGGTTCAATTTGGTTAATGGTTGGTGAAAGGATTTAAGGTTAAATTCAAGGTTTCTACTGTTAAGTTGGGATATATAATTAGGTTTATGATCATGGTTTAATTCAATTTGGTTTATAAGTATAATATTAATTAGTTAAGGGCCAGGGTTTCCTTTCAATCTAGTTTGATATATTCAATTTGGTTTAGGGTTAACCCAGGGGTTAGTTTATTTTAGTGTTAAATATTAAGATATAATGCTTTGATATCACTCATTTTTTGATATTTTGATTATATCACCCCTATACATGTTGATAACTTATATGCGATGAATCTTAAAAATATTATTTGATCTCATTACATGTGTCATGGTAATTTTTTAAAGTTTATGTACATGAGATGCTCCTATATATGGTGTTTTTCTTTTCTTATAATATATAGTGTTAAATATATATAAATTTACCTACGTACCCTTCTTGATTATCTATGATGGACATGTCGTAAATGACATATCTCTATATGATTCTTTTGATATGATATGCATGGATAATATATAATGAAAATTTTAAATCCTTCCTATGCAATAAATGATGTAATTAGATATGTACAAATATTTTTAGATTCACATGTACATGACATGTAGATGTAGATATGATGCACCTCTAGGATAATTTAGTTTAAATCATAAATAAGGTTACAATTTTAGGGTTTGACATTTATAAAATTAGTACTCAAGGTAAGATAGGAAAGTTATTTAATTATTTATATATTACCTGATGTAGGTTTTAGCAAATTAAGATTAAGGTTAAGATGATAGTAAGGGTTATGATTAGAGTTAAATTCAATACAAATTGACATTATAGTTAATCCTAAATGACACCTAGCCAAGGGATCCAAAGAACCAATCAAAAGTTTTACTAAGCAAGCAATAACATACATACAGTAATTTACATTTATAAAAATCATAAGAGATTGCATTCCTTAATGAGCACATTTACATTTCATTTTAAAATTATTATAAGTACTAAAAGTAAAATAAATAACACATCCACATGAAAGAATATTAACTACTTCACTTCAATCCATTTAAATAATTTATAAACATTTGTTTCGAATGCCACTTGGCAAATTAATTTAGAATGCACAATCATCCATTGTACATGTCACAGGGTATGCAAGGCTAAAAGAATATACATTTATAAAATAGTTTACATCATCCATTTTCGATCCATGAAACAAAGTACAATACAATTTAAGTAAAATCATTTTAAATACTAGAAGTTTTTTGTTTGGATCCCTTGGCAGGCTGTTATGTGATTAAGTACTTAGTTATATATGTTTAGGGTTTTATTATACATAACTATATGGTTAGGTCAAGATTATAGTTTAAATAATGAATTTAGGTCGAGGTTATAGTTAAAACAAGGTCAAGGTTATATGGTTCTAGGTTGAGGTTATATTTATTTGTAAAAATACATGTTTAAACAATGAATTTACATCTAATCTAATCATTCAACATTGTAATAAATACATAAATTAAATACATTTCAAAACATCTAAAATAATAATTTTTTAAATAAACATTTATGAAACTATATTTTAATTAACAAATACAAAAATTTAAACATCTACTCATTAACAATGTAAATTTACAATTTTACGTATATTAAAAATGAAAAAAATAATAAATTAACATACATATTAAATTGAAAATTGAAAAAAAAAGAAGTAAAATAGTACAAAACATATTAAAATACCTGGTATATCGAAAACTAGCAGCAAGGGGGTGGTTGATAGGGCTTAAAATTGGGCTCTTGTATGCATCTCTAATCGAGCTCCCATTTTTGAGGTCATGAAAATGACTTCAAAAATGCCAAAAAATGGGGTTAAATAAAGTCTTCCAAATCGGGTACTCAATTTTTTAAAATCGAGCACCCAATATTTGAGTGCCTCAGGCACCCGATCCACTTTTGAATATTGGGTACCCAATTTTTGAAATTAGGCTCAAGTGCCCGAAGCTTAATTTTAGAAATGGGTACCCAATTTTTTTAAAATTGGGTAACCGTTTCTGAGAAGTACAATTTCGCAGATCTGACTTCTGCGAAATTGCGACCCAACTTCTTGCGGTCACCCTTATACTAACTGTTACAATTGCTAGAGAGTAATAATAAGAGCTTTTGATCTGCTACAACTCACAACATATCTTGCAGATTTTAGATCACACTTAAGTTCAATCCTTTACTTGGCTTCAATCACTACGGCTCTGACAACTTGTCTTACTTTCAAGCTTCGTCACCTTGTGTCTTCTTACTCATCATACCAATGCAATCATCTCTGTGGTCATCTATTGAAACAGAGTTTCTATGCTTTCTTCCTCCTTAGCACCTTCTTCGACACTTCATGCTTTCATGCTTTCATGCTTGACCCACTCTCTTGCTTCATGACCTTATGACTCCTTAAATAGAAATTTGGAATACTTTTCCCGCTCGATTCTTCCTCTCCAACTTTAGGGTTTCCATAGATTAGGTGGGATACAATGTATCTGTCCCATATCTTTTTTTTATCTAGAAACTTCATCTAGAATCTAGCTGTATTCGCCAAAAACATTTTACATAATGTTCTATGCCACCAACTCATCATTCTTATCTTCTATCTGTTTCAAAAAAATTCTAGATAACAACCATGTCGGCTCAGATTTGGTGAATCTCTAACTTTTCAAAATAATGTAGTAGCTCGACACTTGATCTTCACGTATATTGTCAATACATCACTTTATCATTGTCTTAGCTAATCTTTGCACTTCATTCCAAAACCATAACTCAACCTTTCCCTTAGGTGCTTTTGTTACATCTTATTGATTCCTCATCAATCAACTAAGTGATAGTGCTTGGATCTTATAAGCAATTTCCATTCCAACAAATATCAGGTTTGACATCAGTGACAAAATAATGATTGAACACATTCTGTAGCAACAATATCTTTCATACAATGATCTGTTTCAATTAGATTACAACAATCTCCCTCTTTGGCATTGATGGCAAACCAAACTGATCAACCAAACCAAAACTGACTAATCAACCAAGTTAACCAAATTTTAACTAGGCTAAAATAGTAGGTCAAATGCCAAAAAGAAAACTTGTTGACTTTTGTATTTCCCTCTGATCTTATTCCTTCTGATCTGTCTTTGATTTAGTCACCTGAGCTGTTCCTTTTGAGAGCTAATTAGTGTCTGCTATTCCTCCATTTCAAGAATTTGACCAATTGTAGCTATTTTCTCCCTCTTTAATCAGTTCCCTCTATTTTCTACTTTCTCCTTCTTTCTTTGCTTTGATCAGTTTCTGTATTTATCCCTCTTTGACAATAATGCCAAAGACACATTATTTCAGCATCTTATCGTGCAACTGTAGCATTTACAAGAACTTCCAATATCTCCCTCTGTCACCTTGCTTGTGAGTTGTTTGGAATGTCAGTACTTTGATTACTTTAGGTTAAACCTAAAGTAAGTACCCTCTACATCAACTTATATCATCTGATCAATCAACTTACTTGATGTAGGGCAGTCTTGTTGTTACTTAAGTAGCCTTGGTTAGGGGTATCACCCCTAACTTACCTCTAAGATATTCAAATGCATCTTTAGGTAATGGTTTTCTGAAGATGTTAGCAGTTTGTTCTTTTGTATTGATATATTCTGTCTTCACTTGCTTGTCTTCCACCAATTCTCTTACATAGTGATACTTGATTGCAATATGCTTTGTTTTGGCATACATCATAGGGTTCTTTGATATGTTGATATCACTTGTGTTATCACAATAAAGTATCATAGGTTCAGTTATTTCTTCCGTCATTCCTTTCAACAGATGCTTGATTCACACAATATTTGTACAATTTATAGTAGCAACAACATACTCAGCTTCTATTGTGGACAGTGATGTACAACTTTTCTTTTTACTAGTCCAAGTGACTAATATTTTTCCTAAGAAAAGTGCTCCTCCACTAGTGCTTTTTCTATCATCTATGTTACCTCCCCAATCTATATCAGTGTAGGCCTTTAAATCAAAATTTTTAGTCCTCTTATAGTACAAACCAAAATCTTCTGTACCTTTTAGATAGCTCATTATTCTCTTGATAGCCATAAGATGATTTTCTCTTGGGTTTGCAAAAAATCTTGCCACTATTCCAATAGATAAAGCAATATCTGGTCTACTGTGTACAACATATTGTAGTTTTCCAATCATGGATCTATACATTTTCTGATTTATTTCAGCTGAATCATCATTCTTAGATAACTTATTTCCTATTGCCATTAGTGTACTTACTGGATTTGATTCATCTAAACCAAATGTTTTGAGTATTTCCTTGATATATTTTGATTGGGTTAAAAATATACCATGTTTTAATTGATGTACTTGCAATTCAACAAAAAAATTGATCTCTCCAAACATTGACATCTCAAATTCATGTCTCATTTGATCAGCGAAATCTTTGCATAGAGCATCTTTTCCTCCAAATATTATATCATCAACAAAGATATCAAATATCAAAACATCTTTACCTTTCTCTTCCTTGATATACATATTGCTATTGTCAACTATTTTCTCAAATCATATCTTGATAAGATATTTGTGAAGTCTCTCGTACCATGCTCTAGGTGCTTGTTTCAAACCATAGAGTGCTTTATGTAGTTTACAAACCTTATCCATGTTGTTCTCATCAAAAAATCCCTCTGGTTGTTCAATATAGACTTCCTCTTCCAATATACCATTGAGAAAAGTAGACTTTACATCCATCTAATAAACTTTAAAACCTTTATATGCAGCATATGCAAGTAAAGTTCTTACTCCTTCCATTCTAGCAACAGGGGCAAATGTTTCCCCATAGTCTAATCCTTCTTCTTGAGCATAACCCTTACATACTAGTCAGGCTTTGTTTCTAGTAATCTCACCATTTTCATCTAGCTTGTTTCTGAATACCCACTTGGTGCCAATCACATCCTTGTTAGCTGGTCTGGGAATCAAACTCCAGGTTTTGTTCCTCCTTATTTGATCAACCTCTTCTTCCATAGCTTTATACCAGTCACCATCTTGTAATGCATCATACATTGTCTTAGGTTCAAATTTTCTTAACATACATGATTCATTTCTTAGTCTATTCCTTATCACTGGTCTTGCATCTTTGTCACCAATTATCTGTTCAGCAGGGTGATGTCTTTTCACATATTTGGATAATCTTGGTTCTGTCCTTGTTTCCATGTTTGATCTTTTAGATTCAGGGTCACTATGCACTTCGTTGTCAGGTAGTTCTACATCTCTTTCATGTGTACTGACTTTAGAATCATAATGTGCATTTTCTTCATTCTACAACTCAGCTTTTGAATGCAGATCAACATTCACTGGTTGTGACTCGGCTGAAACTAAAACTTGCTATTGAATCCCAATTTGATTGATAGCATCCTCATCAACAGGCATTCCTTCATAAGAATACACAAAGGTTCTGTAGTCATCCATTCTCTTTGGTTCTTGAACTTGGACTTCTATATGCTCATCAAAGTTTACATTTGCACTTTCCACAATTTTGTCAGTGTTAGTAATTAAACACTTATAAGCTTTACTTCTAGTGGAGTAACCAAGGAATATGCCTTCATCACTTTTTGCATCAAATTTTCCATTTCTAGTATCTTTAAGGATAAAGCATTTGCAACCAAATACTTTGAAATGCTTTACATTGGGTGAGTGACCATACCATAATTCAAAAGGTGTTGCATTTTTACCTTTCTTGATTTGTACTCCGTTCAGTGTATGAATAGCCACACTTAAAACTTCTCTCCAATATTTTAGAGCAACAGTCTTTTCCATCATCAATGTTCTGGCACAGTCAATCACATATCTATTTCTTCTCTCAGAAATTCCATTTTGTGGGGGAGTCCTCGGAGCTAATGTTTGTCTCTTGATTCCTTTGTCATTGCAAAATGTCTCAAATTCATTTGATGTGAATTCTCCACCTCTGTCTGATCTCAAGCATTTCAAACTCTTTCCTGTTTCCTTTTCAACTCTAGCCACATACCACTTAAACATTTGAAAAGCATCAAATTTTTGCTTTAAGAACATAACAGTCATCATCTTGGAATAGTCATCAACAAACAACATTATATATTTATCTCCTTTGTAGCTTTATACTTCTATTGGACCACATAAATCAGTATGGACTAACTCAAGTACTTCTTTAGATGTATAATTTTTACTCTTGAAACTTGACTTAGTCATCTTTCCTAGCTAACATTGTTTGCACATGATGTTGTTAGGCTTCTTCAGTTTAGGTAAACCTCTGACTTTCTTCATTTTACTAATATTGACCAGATTATCAAAGTTGACATGACGTAGCCTTCTATGCCATAATCATTCATCATCAAATTTTGCAACAAAACAAGAAGCACTTTCCATATCAAGATAAAATAGATTACTTCTTGTTTGATCTCCTTTTCCTATCAATTTGCAATCAGTATCATAGATTTTTGCAATTTTGTTTCCAAATTCTACTTTGCACCTTACATTGCCTAACTGTGAGACACTCAGCAAATTGTAGTTTAGTCCTTCAACATAGTATGCATTATCACATGAAATTTGCTCTGTAAGCTTAATGGATCCTTTTCCTTTGATTTGACATCGAGCATCATTTCCAAATCTAACACTATTTCCATCATACTAAGTAAAGTCAACAAACTTACTTTTGTCTCCTGTCATGTGGTGTGAGCACCCACTGTCTATGATCCATCTGTCATTCTTGTTCATACATGTTACTAGTGCTGGAGGATCTTCTTCATCAAACTGGTACTTCATAGCCACATAAACAAATTCATCATCACTATCATCAAAATTCTCTTCAGCGATATAGTACTTCTTACCTTTGTCTTTGTAATCTCTCTTATCATCTTCTCTTCTATTTTTGTACTTGTTGCCTTCCTTGCAATCCTTTTTCTGTGTACACCTTGCAGCAATATGTCCTACTTCATTGCAATTGAAACAAATGATAGGTAGCTTACCCTTGAATTTTCCAATTGTTCCACATCTTCCCCATCAGTGCTACTATCATTGGATACATATTTCATCTTTCTTCCCTTCTTTGATTTCACCTATTCAGTATCTTTCAGTGATAGCTTGGCCTTAAAAGTAGATTCATCATTCTTAGGTCTGTAGTTGTCAAAGTTAGATAACTCAAATGCAGTGAGTCTACCCACTATACCTTCAAAACTTAGATTGTTTCCTAACACACATCTTAGCTCTTGTATAGCTGATACTCTAATAGCATAGATAGGGAGCAAGGTTCTTAAGAACTTACTATTAATAGTATCATCATCTAATTGACCATTCAAACATATTATTGCACTTACCACTTCCTTTATTCTAGAGGCATACTAAGCATCATTCTCACTTTCCTCCATTTTCACGTCATCAAACTTTCTTCTAAGGCTTTCTCTTTTTGCTCTTTGGACATTCCGATCTCCTCCATAGATGTCTGATAGGGCTTTCCACATCTTAAATGCAGTGTCACATCCTTTGATATTATCGAATTTAGTGTAGTTGAGTGCAGAAGCAATCTCCAACATTGTCTGATTGTGTTCTTGTTTGTTTTTCAAATCTTCTGCAGTAAGAGTACTAGTTGGATCAACATGTTCATTAATAATTGAATTTTGGGCATAATCTCCTATGGATATAGTCTTTATTGAGCTTGGGAACTTCTCTCTTAGGTATTTTGATCTTTTCTGCTTCTAGTTCCTTTAAACTAAATCAGCAACAAGGCTTTGATACCAATTGTTGGAAATTTTTTTAGAATAACTGAGAGGGGGGGGGGGGGTGTGAATTAGTTATCCAAGGTCTAAATTCCCTAATAATACTTTTTCACTAATTATAGTAAGCCCATTAAACTACTCATCCATCCATCTAAGCTTAAGACAACCATCTTAGCAAGTTATAGCAAATCGACACGCAAGAATAAAACATGCAAGATCAACACATGACACAGTGATTTACGTGAAAACCCAATTTGAAAAAAACCACCAGTAACATGCTACTCAATTATCACTCTTCTGAAGTGATGCCCTGTTAAAGGCTTACAACACACTATTAAATGTGACCTTATTAGAGGATTTCACCATACTGTTAGGAATGGGCCTGGTCAAAGGGCTTTGGAACATTCACTTGGAATGTCACCCTATTAAAGGATTTACAGCATGGCTATTAAACCAACCTAAGTCCATAGGATTTATACTAGCTATTGCAATTGCTAGAGAGTAACAATAAGAGCTTTTGATCTGATACAACTCACAACATATCTTGCAGATTTTAGATCACACTTCAGTTCAATCCTTTGATTGGCTTCAATCATTGTGGCTCTGATAGCTTATCTTACTTTCAAGCTTCATCACCTTGTGTCTTTTTTCTCATCATACCAATGTAATCATCTCTATGGTCATCTATCGAAATAGAGTTTTTGTGCTCTCTTCCTCCTTAGCACCTTCTTCAACACTTCATGCTTTCATGCTTTCATGCTTGACCCACTCTCTTGCTTCGTGACCTTATGACTCCTTAAATAGAAATCTGGAATACTTTTCCTACTCGATTCTCCCTCTCCAAATTTAGGGTTTCCATAGATTAGGTAGGATACAATGTATCTGTCCCATATCTTTTTTTTTATCTAGAAACTTCATCTAGAATCCAGTTGTATTTGCCAAAAAAATTTTACATAGTGTTCTATGCCACCAGCTCATCATTCTTATCTTCTATCTGTTTCAAAAAAATTTAGATAACAACCATGTCAGCTCAGATTTGGTGAATCTTTGACTTTTCAAAATAATGCAGTAGCTTGGCACTTGATCTTCACATATATTGTCAATACATCACTTTATCATCGTCTTAGCTGATCTTTGCACTTCATTCCAAAACCATAACTCAACCTTTCCCTTAGGTGCTTTTGTTACATCTTATTGATTCCTCATCAATCAACTAAATGATAGTGCTTGGATCTTATAAGCAATTGCCATTCCAACAAATAGCAAGTTTGACATCAATGACAAAATAATGATTGAACACATTCTGTAGCAACAATATCTTTCATACAATGATCTATTTCAATCAGATTACAAAAAAAACTATATTAATACTTACTGTATATGTCTCAAAAAGGTACATCAACTTATTCTTTGTCTTTTGTAGTTCAGGAGTCTGAGGTTGAGTTGATGCCAATTGCATTAATCTTCCTCGTATATCACAAAGAAACTTTTGCACTACAACCACAGGATCAGCGGCTGACACAAAATCAATCATGAATTCATCTAGCTCATTGTGTGGCTCCTCTTTGGACTACCTTTTCCTTTCCCTTTTCTTGATCAACACTCATTTGTGAGAACAATATTCTTAGCACTATATTTAAAATCAATTCAAAATAGTAGCAAAGAATAAAACATAGTAAAAAGTATGTATTAACATATTTCTTATATCTAAGTTGTACAACAACGATGAGTCTTACCTGTTGGGAAGAAGAATTCCCTTGAGAACCATCATCACCGTGCCTATCCTGTGGCCGTTGATCCATATTGTAGCCCTCTATTTAAAATAAAATTTATTGAGACATGTTAAAACATGTGTTATTATTCCAAGTTAGCAAAAAAAATATAAAAATATAATGATGTTTTGGATTCATTGATTGGAGTTGATTTTAAATGTGCATAGTACGTATCACCTCGCCCATGATAGTGGCTTTATTTGTATCTATGTGATTCAAATTGTAATCAATAAGAAGCTCTTCGCCTTCACATATTGATTTTATAGCACATACAAATATGCAATTTCCCTCACATGCCTCAATAATATAATTGGGTCAGTTCTTAGTTGATGTAGGTTGTGTACTATTTGTAAAACCTGCAATATTCCCTGATGCTTTTGGCCTTTTGTCAATTTATATAGCTACTGTTTTACTTTTTTTTCACTAACTTTTTATTGTATATAATTTTCTGTGAGTGCATACCTACACTTTTTTTTTTATATCTAACAATTTACATCCAACTACTATAATCATAGCAAGGTCCAACATACTCCATCAATTCAACTTGTTGTAAGATACCTTTATTCCATCCATGGAAAATAGGCCCAAACCATGTTCACCTTTGCCATGTCCACTTTCAAAGTAACTCCATACATGTGGTATGTATTCATCACAATGATATCGACAAAGTGCATAAAATGGTCGAGATGATTTGAATTGTGCAACACACCCATCTGACCAAACATAATGTTTATTGATACTTATGCCTCTTTCTTTGATATATGCAAAAATTTCTTGAAACAATGTTCTACATAATGAACATCATGTTCTTTATCATCACTTATGTAGACATGATATTCTTTTTTGATAAATCGTCCTTCAACTGTGCTTTGAATACCATCCAAATCTAATTGTGCATGATGATAGCACACTTGTACCATAATAGTAACTTGATCTAAAAAATAGTAGTTTGACTAAATAGCCTTTTGATGAAGAAATGAATAGTTTTATGCAAAGTCAACAATTGATAAAATGGTTCAAGTGGGAAGTTATCTCTAAGTGTTTGAAATTGTTGTGCTTGCCACTTTGTAAAATATGTATGTCGAATATATGGTTGTATCAAACTTTTAAATTTTTGATAAATGCTCCAACAGTTATCTCCTCTTCAAGATATTCTAATCTTTTCGATCCTTTCCCATATTTAGTTTGATTCGTTACATACTTGTAAATCTTGCAAGTTATCATTTTTGTGACATCAATATCTTCATTATTCAAAGGAAAAAGAGCCAAATTAGAACACGTGTCACATAATCCTCTAATGCAATTGATTTTACCAATAGTATCATCTATTTTTTCACATAAAATACATGAGATGAACTCACTTTGTCTGCTAGGAGGGATATTTTTATAACCAAAAGTTTCTTCTATGAACTTCCAATAAAGTTGATAGTGGAGATCAAATTCAATATGATAACGAAAACAACATGTTTCAAACACTTTGTTTTTCCTAACATAATATGGTTTTGATGTTTCAAATAATGTCTGCCCAATATTTATATCAAGATTTGAACTACAAAATGAGACATACATTTCATGTTGTGTTATGTCCAACCAATGTTTTGTATGATGTTCATAAAGGTTAGGTCCATATGTCTGAGAACATCTCTAGTATTTGATGAAGGATGACTATTATCATTCCAAAATGATATTACCAATTTTTTGATTCTATCATCAATCATATCATTATGAGGAGCTCTACACATAATTTCCCATTTTACTTCCAAAGTGCTATCATCCAAAACCGTTCTCCTCTTAATATATTTTGATATGGTTTTTCTACTAAAACCAATATGTGATGAAATTGAAGATATTTGTCTATTTTGGGGTATACCACTACCAATAATAGATTGCAACATAACTCTTCTTGTAGTGCTCTTATCTTTACTTTGAGTTTTCTTCCCTATAGAGCTCAAACCTTTCTTAAAATTTTCAACAACATCACTTTGCATGTTATAAAATTTTCTCTTTTTTGATGTTTTGTCTACACCTAGCAATTTTAATGAATCTTCCAAGTTTTTTTGTAAAAGAACACGAGCAAGTACTTGAGTTGTTTCAAGTGTTTCCAAAACATCAAATTTACTTGCTAATCTTTTACTATCTTATTCATACCTCTTTTTTTGGAAAGACTTAACAATTTAATATCATCAAGTGATTCAATTAATCCACATCTATTGTAAGTAAATGATCTAAATTTCTATGACTAATATTTTTCTTTACACTTGTGGCTAGTCTTATGTGTTCATCCATACCAAATTGAGAAACTAACCCTAGCCCTTCTCCAAGTACCATTGGTTCATGTCTTGAATTATCATGTCCCAGATTATTATGTCTTGGATTGTCATGTCCTGGATTGTCATGTCCAAGATTGTCAAGACTCAACTCTTCTTCAACATGTATTTACTCGTCTTGTGATTGTTTGTTAAGACCTACATGCATATAAATGAATAAATTTAGAAAATCAGTTATAAAATTGCAAATATACACGTCCATATGAATTTACACATGTACATACCTTCTCTTCTTTTGTGATAATTTTTTAAAGTTTTCTCACAATTTCTCTATTCTGCATCAGTTGATATATGTCTTTCAGATTTGCTTTGTCTTCCTTGCTATCATCCCATCTTTGATTTTAAAAAAAAAAATGAATTGTCAAGTCAGTCTTCAAAAACCTAACAAAATATTTCAAATTTTCTTTAGTCTTCTTCCTTTTTCTTCAACACAAACAAATTCCTTGAAAGATTTTTGTGTATTGATTAAAAAAATGAGTCTACAATTATTTTTTATACCAAACAAATTAGTTTTACAATTTTTTTTTGGCTAAGAAGGGGCTTCAAACGAATTTCCTAGCACTCAAAATGACTACCAATGGGCTTCTTTTGAAGCCCCTGGGCACCCCAAACACTTGCCAAGGGGCTTCAAGTGAAGCCCGTTGGGACCCAAAGTGGCTAAGGGCTTCGACCAAAGCCTCTTGTCTTAAAAGGGTTGGCCAAGGGGCTTTGACCAAAGCCCTTGGCTGCAAAGGGGGCTTCGAATGGAGCCCCCTGGCTCTTCCCATGTGGCTAGTCTTGGTGGCCAGTAAACAGCCCAGGGGGCTTTGAAAGAAGCCCCCACACCCTCCCCCCAAAAAAGAAGAAGTGGTAAACCATCCAAGTGGCTTCATGCAAAGCGTCTTCACTCAAAGACCCAAAAATGGGCTTATAATGAAGTCATCTTTGCGTGAAGCCTCTAAAAATGGAAATTTCTTAGATTATGCTCAATTTCTATCAAATTTTCTTATTTTGATGGCTCAAACAAGGGCCAAATAAGTTTAAACTCTAAAACTAAGTTTAGAAATGTGTTATCCTTTCAAGAAGCTTTCCAATTCATCTATATATTTTTAGCATATATTGTGTTTATTGTGATGTTTTATTTTTAATTTTATTAAATATAGGTTTTTTTTATCATTTTAGAAACCTCCATTTGAAGCCTTCAGAAAAATATAAAAGTAAAGAACAATTTTTTTTAAAATATGATGATCAAAGATATGTGTATTAACTTTCTAGCAAGTTAAGAAAAAATGCATTTTGATATATATAAATCGAGTTATATTGATCAAAATTAACATATGTCTAAATTATCTTTAGTGTCACTTTGTCACTAAATAAAACTATAATTTTTGACGAAATTGAACAAAACTAAAAAAATTGCTAGTTATTAAAGTTACTATTCTAGCCCAAAAAGAATTTTGTAATTATCTAATTTTAAAAAAAAGTTATGTTGATCAAAACACCCATCGCTTTTTGAAATTATCAATTTTCATATAAAACACTTCTCAGAGGAGATAAAAAAAAACTTCGAATAAAATTATTAAAAAATTTAAAAATATTTTTAGAAACTAGATATAAAATGCTAAAAACCACTAGTTTACATCATCATCAATTTCTTTACGATTTTGTTGTAATATGCATTTGAAAATCAAGTTTTTGTTAAAAATATCTACTTTAGTGTCAAAGTTGGCTAAAAAATGTGAACCATTACCATGGACTTACCCTGCGTAGATAAACAATACACTATAGTATCAATGTCTTACTTGGTCTTAGTGCTTCTTTTACATACCAAATAACTCAACCTTTCTTTAGGTACTATTATTATCTCATCTTTTCAAATTGTCTTCATCAATCAAGTAAATGATAGCTTTCAAACCAAAAAACAATTGTGTCACCAGCAGGTAGTAGGTTTGACATCATTGACAAAATAATGATTGTTCCATTACAAGTTCTTCTCTTCAAAACAATATTATATCAACAAAAAATGCATTTTCTACTCCTTTTATCCAATTTGTTTAGGAATCAAAACATAATAGGTGGAACCAAAAACTCTAAAATGCTACTTACCATAGAAAAACTCTATTAAAATGTTTGATAGCTAGTAGATGGTCATGTCACTTTTTATAAAGTGTTTTATTTCATAGTATAGTAGAAAGAATCCTATTATTCATTTGGATAGTACAAATAACTACTTCTCCCAAAATTGTTAACCTACATTCTTAAAAAAGCATCATAGATCTTATTATATTCAACATTGTCTTGTTCAGGCATTCAACCACACCATTTTTTTGTGGATTATAATGAATAGTGATTTGATGTTTAATACTATTTCCCTCAGATATTTTTCAAAATGCTTACGTTTATGCTCATGCCTATTATCAATTCTAAGGGTTCCAACATTTAGTTGAGTTAAATTATTTTAAATCCAAAACTATAATTTTTGAATGTATCAATAGCTTGAGATTTTTCCTTTTAATAAATAAACCCAATGCATCCTTGTATAGTCATCACTAAAAGTCATTAAATATTTATTTCCATTTTATGATGGAACATGCATGAGACCATACAAATCTAAGTGAATAAGGCTTGCCTTTTTAGAAACTCAAAACATAGAAACATTAAAAAGTTATTTAATGTGTTTTTCTAAAATAGAAGAATCACGTTGGGAAACTTTTATTGGAATATTAGGAAATAATTGAATGCCTTTGTTTCTTAAGTCCAAGACTATCATAACCAATGTGACTAGATCTAGCATGCCACAACAAGATGTGAGATAAATTACCACTATGGTGAGCTAAATTTTCAATATCTTAAGAGTTGAATGAGGTATCTTTCAACTATAAAATCTTATCATCTTTCACTCTAATCATTACAATCACATTATCAAAATATGGACTAATCTCAATGATGTCATAAAACATGTGTATTGAATGACATCATTATCTAATATATACAATGGATACAAATTTCTCTTCAATTGTAGAAGATACAAAACATGTTTTAGAAGATACAAAACATTAGAAAACATGTAATAAAAAAGTCCTAGTAAATTAAGTCCAACAGATAGGTAGAATAAAGGGATTTAATAAAAGTAGGAATCTATAGATCAATTTTTACACCAATGACTTCAATATCATGATTTTTTTTAAAATTTTAGAAGAGTTAACTTCAACAAATCATTATCCATAATCTCCAAATTAAACAACTTCATCAAATATTGAACAATTTCATGTTTTAATTGAAAATCATGAAGATATTTTAGTTTATGTAAATTTTCTAAAATAGTCTTACAAGGGATTAAATGTTTACTTATGTGAAGAAGAAATCAAAGCATACACCCTTTTGTCTTTACTCTTCTAGATTACTAGTTCTTTTTTCACTTATAGGGATATTCACTGCCATATTCTTTCCAATGCTTCATCTCACAAGTCATTAAAAAAAAAGAGTGTTCTTAACTTTCCAAAACCATTCTTAGTAATTATCTTTACTAAAAAGAAGTATTCCAACAATTAAAATTAAAGAATGCATTGGAATTTAGTATGCAATCAAAACTATTTATTCTATTCTTTTCTTGAAGAATTTTTTAAAATTAATTTACTTCATCATCCAATCTAAAAAGTGAGACAATGATTATAGACTTATAATCTTCTTGTGTCTACCCATAGTTTTCCAATAGGTTATTCAATTTGAGGTTTCGATACCATTGTAACTTTAATTGACCTAATTGTAATCCTCACACCCTCACTTTATTATTGAAAAAGAAATGATTATATATAGCATAAAATTTTAAGACACTTATAAGTAAAGCTTTTAAAAATGAAATGGAATAAAAGTCTAGAACTAAATTACCCAAAACCTACCCTTTATTATTAAATAATAATACAAAGATCAGGAAGGAATAGTAGATAATATTATTACTTTCTTGAAATATGTTTGATTTGTTCTTTGAAGAAAATTCCTCTTAGAAATTCCCATTCATGAATTTTATTGCACACTAACACCTTACCTAAAGTCATGCTAAATTATTTGATATGAAAATGTGTATAAAAAATAATATTTCACATATTTCATCTATAAAATATGTTCAATATAGACTTATTATACTATTTGACATTTTGAATCTTTTAAAAGGGAATATATAGTTGCCTTAAAGAAATTGATATTGTCCATCCAACACATTGCCACTCCTTGCAAATATTAATTATCTTACATACACAATAATTAAAATTGAAGAGGGATATTTTTAGGATGGATAAAAGAGAAGAATAGATTTTAAGGAATTGATGAATTAAATATTTTTATAAAAATTTTATAAAGGAAATCAATTCAAATATTTCTAGTCTTATAATTATATATTAAAAACATTTTCAACTATTAAAAGGCAATACTAGAACTTCAACTTATTTTTCCAAATGAAAAGTATAGAAGTGAAAAGTGCACCATTTATTTTGACATACAAGAAAATTAAAATATATATGCTAGACTAGAATAAGGTCCAATACTACTCAAGGCAAATCAAAAGCCTCAAGTTTCACCATAACAATTAGAATTGCTTTAAAATCTAACTTTAAGATAAAAGGAACAAAAGAAAGCTTGCAACCAATGAAATATGGAGACTTATTCTTAAAAGAATGTAGAAGCATAAATACTAAATTAAAAAATTATACATTTTGAATCTAAGTAATACTAGTCAAGTTTTATTTTTTAAAAGAAAATAATATCAAGCTAAAGGATCTAGATGACTTTTTAGAGAAATTTTCAATGAGATAATATTTCCAAACTATTAAATTTCTATGAAGTAACAATAGCATTTTATGGAAATAGAGATGTGAAAATATAAAATTTAAATGATCCAAGATTCAATCATATTCTTTTAATAGTTTTCAATTTTATATTTGTGCCAACCTTTTTTATTAAAACAATAATTTGTAATAGAAAAGAAAAATCATTTTAAATTTAATATTAACATCATTTTTTCCAATAAAATTTTACATTAAATAATTCTTTAGAAATCCTAATGAAATAATTATTAAAAATAGAATTGCAATCATCCATTCAACTGCAAGTTTCCTATTAAAACATCATAATTACACAAAATGAAGAGGGATCCATTCTCCAAGCTATACCTACAATTTAATTTAATTTTTTTCTATAAAAATATAATAATAAATGTAACTCATGAATCCTATTTACACCTTTACTTTTAACTCTTAAAACTTACTTTATAGAAAATCCCAAATGAAGATGAGGCTCCTACTGTTTGATTTTAGATTGCTTTGGATGTTCTTTAATTTTTGTCAAAGTCTCTTCTAGAATCCATGTAGCTTGAGAAATGGTACTAAATTGGTTAATGATCAGTTGTGACAATGACTCATTTGTATCTGAAGGCTGAAGAAAGGTTGGCAAGTCTGATTGACATAGTTATGGAAGCCCTGGTATTTCTATCACATCTCTTACATTGCTTGCTTCATCTTTTGCTTTTACTGAACACCAACATTATCAAAGAAGAAATTAGAGAAGACTAGAGAAACGTATGATAATAAATAGTAGGAGCAAACTTCCCAAAAACTCCAATATTATCTATATCTAGTTACAACATTCAAATTGTCTAGTTAACAATCCCCATTACAAATTCTTTTGGAAGTTTTTATTATCAAACAAAATCCTTTTCAGCTCTCAATTGCTTCAACATATGCATGTCCATAAGATATTCTACAAAAAACAAGCTAAATCTATTTATGGACATACATATACCCTAAAGAAAAAAACCCCTAAATTAACTATTAATCAAAATCCAAAATGATCTCTTAATATTTGTATTGAGATAAGCTTACTCATTCATATGTAAAGATAATAATAGATGGAATAAATTGCACATGAATGCGTTTAGAAAAATGCTGAAGGAACATTAAACTTGTTTGCAATATGAGGAATGTTAGTTTGTGGTGACTGATCATAATTATTTAAAAAAAATTTTGGCTGTGGCTGGCGTATGATCGACATAATGTTGTAATCCTAAAGCGGTAAAAATACTTGTATAAAAGAGCTTAGGGTTAGGATTTTTCATAATGAGTGATGCAAAAATTGCTTCTTACGACAGTATTGAGCTATAAGGGATTACATATTTTAATCAAGTTGTAATCAATGGATCATAATAATATTGGACTTGGTGTTTGGTGGAAGTAGTCGAGGGTTTGGGTGAACCAAGTTAAATCTTGGTGTCTTGTGTTCTATGTGATTCAATATTTTTTGATATTGTTTATATTTGAATGTAATTGTTATTTTTGTCCGAGGTTAATCCTACAATCTTTCAAATGCCGAACCTCCCACCTTTCTCAACATATTAATTTTCAAGACTACATCTTTAGTATCCTCAGAAAGCCCATCTAAGATTGTTTCAATTTTGATATCCTACAAAGAAGTGGTCACATTAGCAACAATAGATCCTTCCCGAGCTTTCATCAGTCTCTCTTTGACTCTCTGTGGTGACGAAGGTCACATGGAGGTTTTTGAAGACAAGTCTCTTGGAAAACTCCATTAATGGATTCATATGACCTTAGTTGGGTAAAGAAAGAACACTATATGAGGTTTCTGCTGACCTAATGAACTCATCTTTTAATTCAGCTCGAGATTCAGTACTGCTTCATGTTGTATTCTATTTATAAGAAAACTACAAGATGGTCTGTTCTTGACTTGAATAAATGTATTGAACTCATCCGTTTTTGGAGGATTTCACTATTCTTCCTATAAATTGTACCATTGACCAAATCTCAAAAAAATAAAAAATAAAATAATTTTTTTTGAATTTTTTAACATTTGATCTTCATAATTTGTATACTTTGGGATTGAAAATAAGAATTTTTTTGTGTGAATCTGAAAAAAATCATGTTTGACCTTTTTTTTCTTTTTTTGTCTTTGGTACATCTTGGGGCCCTTTTTAGATAGACACCCCTCCCACCTTTCTGAAGAAAATAAAAGGTAAAATTAATGCATGAATATATATTTGGTATGGTAAATAACTGGATAGCTTTACTGAGTAGGTGAATGGTGTAGTTATTGAACATTAGGTTTGACTTTAAGATTCAAGTACTTTTAAAAGAAATTATAATTGCTTGTGGAAGTTATAATGGTGCGAGAATTTTTAGATTCAACTAGATTTCAGTCAATTTCTTTTTGGTTGCACATTCTTATTTATTTATTTTTAAAAATATTTTCTAATGTTATTTGAACAACCCTTAAAAATGTACAAGTAATTTTCTATGAATCAATTCTTAAGAATATACAATAATTTGTTTAAAAAATATATAATATCTTAGTTCAAATTATCTTTATTATATTATTATATCTCTAAATATATCTTAAATCATTTTCTTGTTCCAAAAAATTAACATTAATCACGTAAATTCTCATATTTATGAATACTAATTTTTTTATTCTTTATCAAAATGATTAATATAAATCCTTGCTAACAATTTAGATATTTTACTTATCAACATGTTAAAGAGACTTTATACTTTTTTTAAATTTAAACCTCATAAATGTATAAAATTAAAATTAAAATTTGAGCAAAAAGAGGGGTAAAAATTTATTAAGATAGAAAGAAATACAACAAGGAGAGCTCAACAAGGAGCTCGATCCTGAGCAACAAGATCATCAAATTCTTGCACCATCTCAAAGGACAGTTGCCTCCTATCCCTAATATTCCAACCCGGATCATGACTAGATGCCCATTTGGCTAAACAATCAGCAGTTCTATTCTATTCACAAGGAATATACGTGAACCTAATGAACTGAAAAGAGGAAGAGAAGAAAAGAATCTGCTTAACAACAGTGGCCAGCTGCCAACTAACATCCTCAAGCTCTTGCGAAGAAAGCACGTTCACCACCACCTGGGAATCAGACTCACAGATAATCTTACTACATCCCCGCAAGCAACACTGTTCCACAACATATAAAATAGCATGAGCTTCCATGAGATTGTTAGTATAATCACCCTTATGAACTGAGAAGAAAAATTTAACATCCCCAGAACTATAACGAGCTACTCCGCCAATACCAGCCGGACCAGGATTCCCATGGGAAGAACCATCAGTGTTAATTTTTAGAACTCCACAAGGAGGAGGAGTCTAGTGCCCATCTCAGTTAACCCAACCCTTCCTCTGATGGTGAAGTTTCCTGGACATAGAAGGAAACCTATGAGCTGCAGCCCCATCCTGCAGATGAAAATTGAGGCGATTACAGATAGCAAGATCAACCAAATCCATACCCCCATCAAGCTCACACTTCACAAGAATAGTTTCCTGAAGAGAATGTGATATTTTCCACCAAAGATGCAAAACACCAAGCTGAACATCTTGGAATATGCGATGATTCCTCTCCAACCAAATATGCCAAAGCATGAAAGATGGGCCAGCAATCCAAGCAGCATGGAGAAAAGAAGACTTGGAGGGAGCAGTACCCAAGCGAGCCCAAAACTCAGGCAAAGAGGAAGCATGCCGACAAGAGCAACCCCAAGTGCTCCACCAAAGGTGCCATATCTGAGTAGAATAGGAGCAATGGAAGAACATATGGGAGACAGACTCCTCTCCATTACCACACAAAACACAATAAGAGGGGCCTTGAAATCCACGTTTACAAAGATTATCCCAGGTAAGACAATGGTTGTGAGCCACTAGCCACATGAAAAAATTGCACTTGGACCAAGAAACTTTATTCCAAACTTGCTTCCACCAAGGGACCTCAGCATCCCCAAATAATTGTCTAGTTATCTCCTGATACCCAGCAGAGACATGATATTTACTAGACAGGTACCGCCCCAAGCCAAAACATCTGGACCAAGCAAAGAAGAACACTCTCTAGAGGCCAGAATTTGAGAAAGCTCCTGACGATCCATGTCTGTACCTCTAGGAGGCCAATCAAAAGAATGCTTCCATCTGTAACCAACAACATGTCCCAATTGATAAGGAGTCTTGTAATGAGCCACTTTATCCCATCCAGCGGCAAGAAAAGAGTCACAAAGAGGCTGAAGATGAGGGTATATGGATAAAATGGAAGGGAATCCATCCCAAGCATCAGACCAAAACAAAGCCTGAGAACCTCCTTTACATATCCAAAACAGACCCCTCTTTACCAACATCACACCTATCTTCAAAGTATGCCAAACCATTGAGCCACGACCTTCAAGAGGAAGTGCAAAAACAGAGCAAGGATCAGCACCATGAAAATATTTATGAGTGATAATACGAGCCCAAAGTTGATGTTGTCCAGAGCACCATCGCCAATAAAGTTTAGCAGCCAAAGCTTGACTACTCAATAGAGCAGATCAAAGACCAAGACCACCCTCCTTTTTAGGCCTACAAACAGTTGCCCAATTAACCAGGCTCCATTTAGTACTACGCAAATTACCACTCCAAAGGAATTGTCGAGAAAGAGCATCAAACTCCTTGAGAAAGTAAATAGGTGCAACATGAACCATGCTTCGATAAGTAGGAAGAGCTTGGATAACAACTTGAAGAAGAGTAACCCGGGCAACAGTAGAAAGCCATCTATGAGTCCAATGATTTACCTTATCCTGAAGCTTGGTAATCAAATTTTGCCAGAAGAGACGTGGCTGCCTGGAAACATCAATAGGGATGCCAAGATAAGTCAAAGGAAGTGATCCTATCTAAAACCGTAGGATACCAACAATCCTGTGCTGAATAGAATCAGGAGTGTTAAAAAAGTAAATGGAAGATTTGTGCTCATTAACTTTCTGGCCTAAAGCTGCCAAATAAACGTCCAAAGCATGTCGAAAGGCTTCAGCTTCCTTGATCCTAGCAAGACCAACAAGAGCAGAATCATCAACAAATTGAAGATGGGAAAGAGAAGGTAAGCCATTACCCCACTGCCATCCTTGAATAGAATTCTAGGACACCTGATGCTTAATGAATCTGCCCAAGCCTTTAGCCATGATGATGAATAGATATGGGGAGAGAGGGTCACCCTGGCGGAGGCCTCTAGAAGCACCAAATAGTTGAGAAGGTTGACCATTAATAAGAACTGAAAAAGAGGCAGAAGTAACACAACTCATAATCCAACTCACCCAGTCAGAGCTAAATCCAAAAGAAAGAAGAATACTCCTTAGGAAGCTCCATTTAACTCTATCGTAGGCCTTAGCCATATCCAGCTTAACAAACATGGCTCTCTCCCTGGAAGTAGCCATAGAGTGAATAGCCTCAGTAGCAATAACCACCCCATCCAAAATTTGTCTGCCAGCAACAAAACCACTTGTTCTTCTGAGATAATAATGGGAAGCCACCTTTTCAATCTCTCAGCAATCAACTTAGTAATAACTTTGTAAACCACATTACATAAGGCAATTGGTCTAAAACACTCCAATTGATTAGCACCCTCTCTCTTAGGAATAAGAGTCAAGAATGTAGAGTTCAAAGCTCGAAGCATCTGCTTGCTAGCATAGGATTCTTTAACCACCTCCAAAAAATCATGATTAATGATGTCCCAAAATTCCTGAAAGAATTCAACTGGAAAGCCATCAGGACTAGGAGCCTTCCCCTTAGGCACGCCAAAGACCACCTCCTCCAGCTCTTCCAAAGAAATAGGATGCATGAGATAATCATTCATTTCTTGAGTGATAAGGGAAGGAATACAGGACAAAATAAGATTTTCTTCATTATCAGCAGGAGGAGAGTCCTCAGAGAAGAGGGTAGAGAAGTACCAAATAGCCTCCTGGAACAAAGCTGGCAAGGAATTCAGTTGGATACCTTGAGAATTAACCAAAGAAGAGATAGTGCTCTGATTCCGGTGAGATTGCACTGTCTTATGGAAAAAGGCAGTGTTACGATCACCTTCCTGGAGCCAATCAACTCTAGCCTTTTGCTTCCAAAAAATTTCCTCTCGAAGTTCCCATTCTTCTAGAGCTCTAGAAGCAAGGGATTCAACCTTGCCAAGAGCCTCTGAGAAACCTCGATCTCTAATCTCCCTTGTGATGACATCAAGATCTTCTTGAGCAAGCCTTTTCATAAAGTGAAGGTTCCCAAAGCATTCCCTATTCCATATCTTGAGCTGCCTTTTAACATATTGAAGCCTTTTAGAAAATGAGAACATTGCAGTACCATATGCAGGAGTACCATCTTTCCACCAACAAAAAACACAATCATGAAGAGAGGAGTCCCGAAGCCACATCAACTGGAACTTAAAAGGAGGATGCTTCAGAACATAAGCCCCTATAGCGGAAAATTTGATTGGCCAATGATCTGAACCCCTCCAATCAAGGATTTCTGAAGAGATAGTAAGGGTGCCACTAACCCAGAAGCAAGAAACAAGAAATCTATCCAGACGTTCTGAGATAGCAGCAACACCAATCCTGCGATTATTCTAGGTATAGAGACCATTAGAAGGCTTAACATCAGAGAGATGCAAAAGAGATATATGTTGCCGAAGAAGAGCAGAAGAAGGCCCCAATCTAGCCAAACCACCATGCTTCTCCTCCAGACTTAAAACTGAATTGATGTCCCCTGCTAACACCCAAGGATGATAAGGATAAAAATTTCTAACATATTGAATATGTTCCCAAAGTTCCTCCTTTCCCACAAGATCAACAGGTGCATACACATTAGTAACCATGATTACCTCTCCTGAGTCTAGAGCAGAAGCTACCATAGAGAGAGCTGAGCGAGAAGACATCCAGCCAAGAGGAGAAATTTTTTGAGGATCCCAAAATATAGCTAAACCACCCGCACTGCCTGTTGCCCCAACACACTGGCATTGGCCACGAGACCAAATACTAGAGGCATGTTGGACCATAGAATCCATAGAGAGCTTAGTCTCTTGGATACAAAAAATATCAGGGCTATGATCAACCACCAAGTTATGAATAGCCTTTTGTCTAGGGATGCTATTCAACCCCCTTACATTCCATGAGAGAATAATCATCATTGGGTAGAATTGGGAAAATGAGAATCCAAAGGTTTCATTGAACCAGACTCAATCAATATATTGCCTATGAGTTTAATCTTCTCTTGGTCTATTTTGCACCCACTCCTTAGAGGAGTAGAAGAAGCCCGCTTAAAGGGTCGAGACATCAACCCCAAGGGGAGAGGAGAACCCTTGCCCTTACCTGATGGTAGCACATCCTTAACCAAGTCAGCTAAAACAACATCATTATCCTCCAACACTGCAGGAGTCACCAGAGCCTCTATCACAGGAGCTACAGGGCCCTCACAGTTCTGATATACTACAACTTGGGATGCCCCACAAGCATCATTAGGAACAGATCTCTCATCTGGGCAAACTGGATCAGAAGAGATAGGAGGAGGAATACCCTCCTCTAGAACCATACTATCCAGCACCTCAAAGCGGTTAAAACCTGAATCAGATAATCTTTCTTTCAAAGGCCTCTTTTGACCACGACCCTTAGCAGGAGGGCGAACAGGGGTAAATCCATCCTTATCCTGCATTTGAGCCTTACCCTTACCTGTAGCATCTTGCAGATTCATCCCCTTGGTAGTATTAGCCATTTGAGATTGTCCTTTCCCTGTAGTATCTGCCAAACCACCAGTATTGCCAGCTGTAGAACCATCCACTCCTTTGAAACTTGAGTTACGGGGGCACTGACGCAGTAAATGACCATACTCATGAAAAATCCAGCAACGGAAAGGGAGAGATTCATAATCTAACTGCTGCACCCAAGAAAAATCCCCCATACAAATTTCCAAAAAATTTGGTAATGGGTTATTCAAATTAATTTCAACACAAATTCTAGCATAAGAAATAACCTTTTTATCGAGGGATTGATGTGCGATCACAGCCGGCTTCCCCAACAAAGCAGCAATTTGTCGAAGGATGTCTTCACGCCAAAATTCCAAGGGAAGACGAGGCAAGCGAACCCAAACTGGCAATGTTGAAGGGAGATCCTCAGCAGAATTAAAACCTGAATGCCAAGGTTTGACAAATAACCCCACATGGTTGTAGAAATAAGGGCCTCCTTCAAAAACACGATCCCGATCAGACATGCAAGAGAATACAACAAAAAAATAACTATTCCCCGCCAACATAATCTCCATATCACCTTCCACCTGCCATGAGCGGCGGATCCATGCCTCAAGAGCAGATAGGGAAATTTGGATTCCAAGAAATTTGCATATCAAAGCATGCTTGGTCCAATAATCAATGTCCTCCATTACAGCCATTGGAGGAATAACCAGAACAGGGCGATCATGGCTATGCGGAAAAAAACCATTAACTTTTTTCAACTTGGAGCTCTCCCCTGAATAAAATGATTCAGATCGCATTGCATGCATAGTTGGAGAAGAACCATCTGTTCTCACCAACGAAGAAGAAATCCCAGGCCCTGCCATGCAAACAATAAAACCTCAATCCAAAATTGACTGCAAAAGATTTCCAAAAACACCGACGCAAATTATGTCCAGTAGCTAGCAATCCAAACAGAACAGAAAAATAGTAAAGATCAAACACCAAGAACAGGCTAGGGGAAAAACCCTAGCCCAGTCGGCAACCAATGCTTCTCCACATTCTCCTCCCAAAATCGTTCAAATTAAAATTTATTTTAACTATAATAAATTTAATAAAATAATAATTTGTCTTCATACTTTCTATATTTGTATATGTTTATATTATAAATGTGATTCATATATTCTGTAAGTTTTAGAATATATGTTGACAATAATAAGCAATATGTTGGTCAAAAAATACAAAGGAAAAATACCATAATAAAGCATTGCTTATATATTTGCATAGACTTAATTCTAAATAGTATTAATTAAAGTCCTCTTTTCACATCATAACTAACATAAAACATAACATCAATTCAAGATGGAGGGGCCTTACATGAAATCATCGTGTCATAAAAGAAATTGAAAGTTTCCCATTAAATTTTTAAAGAGTATAATTTGTAGTATATTATGTTATTATGGTACTTTTCATTTTTTTTGGCCAACACGTTGTTTGTTATTGCCAACATATATTATAAAACTTAAAAAGTTTAATGTGAAGCCTTCAATCTTGTTTTTATGACACAATGATTTCATGTAAGGCCCCTCCATTTTGGATTGAAGCTATATTTTATGTTAGTTATGATGTGAAAAGAGTAAATTGATTAATACAATTAGAATTAAGCCTATGCATACATATTAACATACCTTTAGAAAATAAAAATTAGAGTTGTCTTAACAAGAGTATTTATCAAAATTATATATTTATCATATAAATAATTAAATACCTTAAATGTTAATAATTAAATATTTTTGTAATCAATAATTATCAAAATGATATATTTATCATATAAATAATTAAATAGTTAAGTACATAAATAATTAAATACCTTAAATGTTAATAATTAAATGTTTTGGTAATCAGTAATGTTTTATGATTGTTTTAATTTAATACAAATAAATATGATGAGCATTGTATGAAAATATAAATAAATGTAAATTGAAACCTTAGCAAATGGAGCATTTTCTTTTCATCAAATTGGAGGTAATGGTGTTTGTTTGAGATTGTTCAACGTAATTTTATAAAGTGGTTGACATCTATTATCCAATTTTATATGAATTAGTTTTTTATAAACTCATTTTAGAAAACCTTTCTTGAATTTTGAAGTGGAGCTATAGTGGAAGTTGGTTTTAGAAATTTCTAAGTTTTTTGAAAGCAAGTAAAATCAAGTATTTTGTTTGCATTCAATTTTGGGTTGGAGAAGATTAGAATATTAGTTTAGGATTGCACAAGTCCTTCTTGTGCTTATATTTAAACTTTGATTGTTGGAAATGAAATGAAATTTAGTAATCCTTTATACAAGAGGGAAAGTTTACATGGTTGATCATAAAATTGTAAGATTTGGTTGGGCATATTGTCTTCATTTATTTGATTAACCCCTTGAGAATGATGCATGTTGGATTATGGACTCACAACCCTTTCCTTGTCCTTAGTTTATGATTTTTATTTTTAAAGAAAAGAAACCTCTAAAGAAGCTAATTCAGATAGAGAAGTCTATGAGGGTGTACACATACTAAGATTTATAGAATGGGAGTGATGATAGTGAATGAATTAAAATAATGCATATATACAAAAAAAAAAAAAAATTACAATAGAAAAAGGAGATTTTATTGAATAAAAATAATGAATAAACACAAAAATAATAAAAAAGAAGAAGGTGATTTTATGGATTGATGGTAAAAAATTATTTCAATATCTCTCATTTATGGAGAATTTGACATCACAGATAAATTAAATATCAATTACAAATCAAACAATTAAATAACCATTTGTTGCTTATTCTGCATGTATGCATGGAACTTTCCTAACTAAAGTGTCCACTTAGACTACCCACTGCTTTTATTTGATACATAAATCTAATTATTTCCTAATTGCTATCCAATATGAGAGAAATATGGAATATTTAAAGTTAAGATTTAGTTGACTACATGCATGAAACTCTCCTCTATTTACAATTTAAGACTTGGTTCAATTCTCCTCTATTTATGGTTCAAGACTTCAATTTAGTCCAGTTCAATTTTGATGGGAGAAATGATCATCTACCACCACTCCCCTTTAATTTCTACTACAAATGCTATTGAATACACTACCTCTAATCAATGCATTTCTAAGATGATTTTTTCATTTACCATAAACCTCTACATTCATGATGTGGTATTTAGCTAACCACAAACTTTGCATGCAAGTTGTTTCTATTGACCACAAAAACTCACCAACATATAAACTCTTCAAATTCATCATTGTCTTTTGTTTCCATTCTATCAAGTCCTTAGGCTTAATTAAACCAAATATTAAATCTTTAAACTTGGACCAAACCTAGGAAATCCCATCATTCTCTTGGTATTCTCTAATCATGAGCTCTAGCAATCTTAATGTCTAGCTTGTTGTAGGTTCAAGTGTGAAACCCTTGTATCTTATTAATACCTCCCATTGAGCCACACTACTGGTGCTTGGGTGATCCAAACTTTACAAGGCCCTCCTACTTTATTACTTACCAAAATTGAAATACAATACTTGAACATACAAACTCTTGCTTACTTTGTTCCATAGACTTCAAATATACTGTTTCACACAATCTTATACTTTATCTCGTCCTAGACACTTATTCATAAGTATTCATCACAATGAGTTGTTAAAGAAAATAAACTATGAGATACCAAAACTATAATCTCCTTTCTGTAGCTATATTTCATTCTCTTATTGAAAACTTCTTCTCATCATCAACCTAAATAGATCTTAGATGCTCCTGGTAGGCCTATATATTTATTTTATATTTTTTGCCTTCTCTTTGCCATTGTAACTAGCTACAAACTTTAATACCCTTTGGATCTAACCTTCTATGATACCACATGAAAGAATAAAAATAATGAATAAACACAAAAAGAAAAGTTGCTACAAAAAAGAAAGGATATTTTGTTGATTGATCATAAAAACTTATTACAATAGCTCTCATTTATAGAGAGTTTTACATCATAGAGAAATCAAAGATCAAAATTACAAATCAACCTCTTAAATAACTATTTGTCACTCATTTTGCATTTATGCATGGAACTATTTGATCTAAAGTATATTTGAAACATAAATCTAATTATTTCCTAACTGCTATTCAACTTGAGAGAATATTTGAATATTTGAAGTTTAGATTGCGTTGACTACTCGCATGAAATTCTCCCCTATTTATGATTCAAGACTTTAGTTCAATTCTCCTCTATTTGTAATTCGAGACTTCAATTCAGTCCAATTCAATTTTGATGGGAGAAATTACCATTTCCAACAAATTTGTCCATGCCTACAGATATTTTGAGAAATTAAGAAATATAGAGTAGTCTTAGTATTTCTTCTAAATTTTTGTTTCCTTGCATAGTGTGGGTTTAGCCAACTGGTTAAACTTGTGTTTGATTGTGACTCATTGGAGAATGTTAGTCCTCAATTTATATTTTGGTGAGAAAATTCCTATGAAAATTTGCAAGACTATCACCAACTATGAAAATTTGCAAGACTATCACCAACTTGAACAAGAGCAACATAGCAGCTAAGTTTCTTCCCAAAGATTGGGAAAAATTTTTTTGGTTTTGTTCCATTTTCTTTTGAAGAAAGAAAGAAATAACAATGAATCGATTTGGTTAATTTTCTTTTGGAGAAAGAAAAGATAATGATTTGATAAACCTAATCTAAAATTATAGAGAAGGATATTAACATGCACTAATTAATTTTTCTAGGGAGGCTTACTATTAAAATGCTACCTCGATTGAAATGCTAATTGCTTGATTACACAACATTGTGTTCTTAAAACTGTTTAGTATGAGCCAATAATTATAGAATTAGAAACAATATTACATTTGTGGAATTTGCTTCTATACCTAAACAACTAGAAATAATTTGTTTTGAAATAATGAAACTGTACAGAACTCATTTACCTTTCTTCTTGCAACAACTTTAAAAAATATAAAAGAGACATAAACAAAACAGTTAAACAATTAATTTTTTTATAGAAAGTTTAGCATAACGATTCCCCCGAAAGACAATAGGTCAGTTTATAGTATGTTGTAAGTGCATGTTGTTGACTCGGCTGAGAATGGACCTAATCCACTTTCCTTGAAAGTCCCTCAACATGTGCAGGATATGGGTCAAACCCTTTTCTTCCAAATGCTTGTGCTCAGGTTTTAAACTTCCATCCACACACAACTCTTCATATTCCTAGTTCAACTCTAGGGTTCCTAATTCCTAGATTGAACAATGATAAAAAAAACTTAATATCATGAATTAGGAGTACCTTTGGAGGGATTTGCGATTGTGCTCCAATAGGGTCAAGTTCTTTTGCAAATGCTGGAATCAATTTGAATTTTAGGGCTTCGCTATTGACACCTTAGACCAACATTTCTAAACTTTTCTTCACTTTGCTGCTAGAAGATGCCAATTTTCTCGGTGATGCTTTAAATGTAGGAATAAAATTCAACAAATCTATTCTAAATCACTCGGGGGCTCAATGATACTCTTCACTTTTTGCTCTAGAAATTTGTGGTGAAACAATAACCTTTGATTTCTTCATTTTAACCAAATTCTATCTTTAAATCATCATTAATGCATTGTACAATAGTTAGCTCAGTGATAGGCTGTCCAACTCACTTAAGTATTCAACACTCAAAAGATACCTTAGACTCAGTAAGCTCAAGCTCGGTTAAGTCTCTGAACTCAATAGGAACTTCAAGATGATAAGAACTCCAAACTCGGTAGAGTCTCCAACTCAGTAGAGTCTTCAACTCGATAGAGTCTTCAACATGTCATCTGCACCCAAACTCAGTTAGGTCATGCAACCCAACCTTGCTTGATAAAGTCTTGTGACTCCACCTTTCTTGCTAAGGTCTAAGACATCACTTCAACTGTCATCAACTCGGTAATCCTAGTGCATCTAAAATGCTGATTTGGATCTTCTTTCTTATTGACTAGAATTGATATGAGATATCTCCCTCTAAATCATAGTTCTAGTAATCTCCATAGATAACTAGTTTGAGATGGTTGAGTCACCCAACTCATCGACTTGGGTGTCAACATGTTCATGATTTTGATTTCCATTCTCTAGAGATTTCTTTACCCATTGTTGCCTCATTTGACTTCTGATATTGTTAGCCTTTACTTCCTTTTCATCTTCAACTTTACCTTGATTCATACAGTTTCTAGCTAAATGTCCAAGTTCTGTGCATATAAAACATCTCTTTGTAGGGTCTCTCTTCCTCATGTGCATTCTCATGCAATTTGATCCAATGTGCCCATACTCACCACAATAGTGAAATCTACACCATGTGTTATAATCCCATCCAAATATAACTTTGACAATTTTTTTTGCTGGGTTCCATTTCTTGGTCATACATTCTGAAGATTTATGGTCTTGTTTGTTGCAATTGAAACGCTTTCCTTCAAACTTAGTTTTCTCTGTGCACTCACTTGCTCTGTGTCCATGCTTGTTACAACTATAAGACTTTCCATTGAATCTTGGTTTCCCATTGCACCAACGGTTGTTTGATGTATGTCCTTTTTTACCACAATGATTACATGTAGGTCTTTTGTTCTTTTGAGCTCCTTGCTAAGATGATTCACCTTCTTCTTTGTATCTTAATCCAACTTTTCCTTTGTGTCTAATTTGAGTTTGTTTGTCCAATTGATCATGCTCTCTTGAGATTTCATTATCCTCTCATTGGTTTGCTTCTCTATGCTGAGATTATTCTGCAACCTTTCATTCTTTGTCCTCAAGTTGATAAGTTCTTATTTTCATCATTAAGTTGATCAATCAATTTTCTTATTGAAGAGATACTTGATGAATTTCATTGTCCTTTCCTTCTACCATTTTAGTTAGCAATATTTTCTCTTCTTTTTCTTTGTCTTTTTGTTCCATGTCTTCACACATTCTGACTAATTGAATTTCTTGTTCTCTTCTTAGTTTTTTGACTTCTTCATGAAGAGTAAGATAATTTTCAAGTAGATCTTTGATTGCTGAATCAGCTTTATTTGAACTTCTATCTTGGCAAATGTCTTCAATTCTTTCTTTAATATAGAGATTGTCATTCATTTTTGCTGCAAGATTTTTCTTTTCTTTTCAGGGACTAAGAGAGTTGCTCCTTCATTTTCTTGAATTGATCCATGGCTAATTGTAGATCCAAATTTTCATTCTCAATAGCTTTCTCCGGTCTATATATTTCCATTGCTTCTGATCTTTTCTCAAGCTACTAAACTTTTGATGTGAGAACCAAATGCTTTGATAACAATTGTTAGAAATGTAGTATAGACTTAGAGGTGACTGAGAGGATGGGGTGGGGGGGAGGTGAATTAGGAACCAATAAAACCTATACTTTAATTCACCAATTAAACCTTCACAATATAATTTGATCTAATTGCATGCATGGAAGACTAAAAGCAATAAAATATTCATAACACTTGACACAATATTTGGTAACATAGAAATCTTCCAAATAGAAAGTAAAATTGGGGTGGGGATGATACCCACAAGCTTTATGATTGGACTATAAAGTTGGCTTGTTAAGGCTTACAATTGATCACTTCTGGTGATCTGCCTTGTTAGGAGCAATATAGACTAGTAGGTCCACCTTGTGAAAGGATTTAAAACATAAAATGAAGTATGCACTCGGTTGGGAGATTTAGCATAAACTATTAAGTCCACCTTGTTAGAGGATTTGACTGATGCACCTTTTAGGATGAACTAGTAGCTAATCTCTAATTTGCAACTTAGTTTTTTGAATGAGATTCCTTTGAAGTACAATGATTACCTTGTTGTGATAGATAAGACTCTACTTTTCCTTACAATGCTTGTAGCCTTCTTCTAATTCACACTCATGATCCTTTTTTCTTGTTTCACACACTCATTTGGATATGATAAGATGTATTACATATATACCAATCCAATTAATTACCTTATCGAGTTGGCTACAACAACAAATTCAATAATATCCACTAAGTTAGCTTATTGCTAGAACTCAAGTTTTGAAGACCACTCGGGTGATGCTCTGACACTTGGCAACACTATCAACTTGAAAAGCTCTAGCATTCGATTGATGTTGGTGCATGGTTCACATTGACCACTCGGGAGTAGTTCAAACTCGGCTAGCATTGTGTGACTCGATGAATACAGAAGAACTCAGTAGATACTGAAAGACTTGGTTGACACTGCATAGCTCAATCAACACTACCTTCATTCGCTTCATTAACAATGTCAACTTGGTAGATATTGATAAGCTTGGTTAACGCTACAGAGCTCAATTAACATTACTTAGATTATATGGTTTGCATTGATGAGCCTGATAGACTCTGTGAAGCTTGAAAGACTCTGTGATGCTTAGCAGTAACTGAAATGCTCAGTAGTAACTAAAATGCTCAGTATACATTGCTAGCTATATGAGAAGCTTAGTAGCAATGTAGACAATCTAATTAAGTGTTTAGTAACTAACTAACAAATTCTTTGACCATAAGGTCAATAACACATTTTAAGGAGTGATCCAAAAAAAAGAATGAGGAATGTAGGGAGATTAAAAAGTACATTTAGCTTAATGTATATATAAAGTGAGATGAATTAGAGAGCTAGTCACATAGTGTCATTATAAAATACACTTGCAATCTTTAATATAAGAACATGACAACCTTAAATGATATGTCTGGTATCTAGTCAGTGCAATATTTGTGTTGGCTAGGGATTGAAGCTTGGATCACTGCAATACAATGTCTAAGCAATCTTAAGCTTGCTTTGAGTTGCAAGCCAAAATAGAGTCTAGAAAAATCTTGCATAGAAATTGAGTTCCTAGCATGAAATTTGTATACTATGACTTCTTCTTTATTTGTGAAATTTTTATTATATGATTACTATCACGATGATATGAAAATTAATAAGAACTTAAGATGCATTATGGGTATCAACTAGCTTGTGTGACCATGTAGTTTGTCTAGCTTGTTGTTTAATCAACTTTGAATAATCTCTATAAATAATAGACTAAGAGTAAATTGAACAATGTAGTGAAGAATAATAACCAATATTCCATTTCAATTTGAACTATCCTTAGTGGGAAGATGATTCAAAGGGGAGATTTCTCTTGAAGAGACACTAGTAGAGTTTTCAATTTGAACCACCCTTAGTGGGGAGATGATTCAAAGGGGAGATGTCTCTCAAAAAATGAGAGAAACTATTTTCTAAGCTGATATAAATGGACCTTCATTGATGTAATTTGTATCAAAGTTGTGTAGATAAGTATTTCTAATCCTTAACTATTACATTTATCTACTCATGATAGTCTCTCTCTTATTTTTATTTCTATATGTACTATAAAGAGTTATTTACCTTAATGTTTTTTCTTTTGTTTGTAGAGATTTCCTTGTAGGAAAATATGGTTGATACTTTACAAATATAGTGTAGAACTCAATCTTATGGTACATTAGCTCCAAAAAAGCTTTTGATCTTGAATTAATTAGTCATCTATGATCACGATAGATAATGTGAGGCTCTTGAAGGAAATATATTTCATGATTAATATTATGAAGTATCATTCTATATTAAGAGGGAGTTTAATAGTTCATTAGAGACAACCTTGGAAAAAGAGACGGAGCAGATAAAAGACACACTTCAGTCAAAAATTTGACGATCTTGGTTGCATTGATTCATAGGGAGTAGACCGTATTGAGTTGGATTTTCTAGTGATAAAAAACTATAGCAATTAAATGACTATGATTCATGGGATAAAGGTTCATGTATTGAGGTTGAAAGGCCTCATGCTATCAAGATACTTGTTGAACTAGAGAAGAATTACATAAGGATGATATCAGATTTAGAGGGAGTTTGACACTTCATCAGAGACAACATTGTACTAAGAGGTCAGAAAATTTGATATCAAACTAGTTTTGACACTTTATTGGTAACCTTGATAAGGATGTCAAAAGGTTAATGTTTGTTCATGAAGGAGCTCCAATTGCAATACCTTGTAATGTACTCTTGTCTATGAAAGATAAATTTGAGGTGAAAACCTTATTCTTTGATATGGTTCATGGTGGATGTCATGAAAACACCACATGATAGTATCTGTAGTGACTTCATGCAAACTTTTGATGTAATGTGTGTATGGGTTTGCCCCCTGTATACATCATGAAGAAGTGATGACTTCCAAATGATTATCACTTGTATTTGCAGAAGTTATTGGAAGACGACGATCTTACAATAACTTAAATCATGATATACATTTTGTGTATATGTTGAAATGGATCATGAAAGACTTTATCTTGTAAATCAACTAAGTGTTAGATGTCATTAAATTGATTGTCTATAAGTTGTTTGTATAGATATATGATAGATATTTGGTGAATATATTGCCTTGATATTCTGATAGGCCAATACTCAATGTACTTGGTGAATGTCATTTGATTATTTTTCTGATAGGCCAATACTCATGTTACCTAATATGATATCAAAAGAGTATTTAGTGAATACTGTGTGTTGATATTCTGATAGGCCAATGCTCAAATGATATCATATCATGGAAGTCTTCTAATCAAAGATTTCCTTGATGTATCTTTTCAAAATATTACCAATGGTGTAATGTTTGTCTTGTGTTTATCCTCCCTAGCTAAGAGGGAGTGTTAATTTTTCATAGCTTTAATCAGATAAACCCAACAATAAATATAATTATGAAACATAATGTGTGTGTGTGTGTGTGTGTGTGTGTGTGTGTGTGTGAGAGAGAGAGAGAGAGAGAGATGTGTGTGTGTGTGTGTGTGTGAGAGAGAGAGAGAGAGAGAGAGAGAGAGATTATGGGATATATATGTGTGTGCGTATAATTCATTAGTAAAAAAAATCATCAAATTAACAAATAGACATGTCTCTTGAAGGGACATGTCTCCTCATAACTTATAGTTAATATAAATATGAGAGAAAGTTGCCTTTGGAAAATATATATTAGACAATGATAGTGCTATTACATTTGTAGCAATCTTAAAAAATAGAAGAGCTTACTAATAAAAATATTTAGTATGACAACGCCATCATCTTTGAAATTCATGAAGAAGAGTACATGTGTTTTGTTTGGTTGTTCAATAATATTAATACCGTTGAATATAATTTTATATTTACAAATTATATTAATTATAATGCTAATAATATCTTGTAATAATTATTACCATTATTTACATATAAATGAATGACATCAATATATCGATTTTCATATAAAATTATTTTAATTTATTAAAATTAAAAAAAATATTGCAACAAATTCAAATATAATCTATTGACAATTTATGTAAAAGCTTAAGTATAAAGTAAGATATAATAGAAAAGTGCTACATACCTCTCCATTTGACATGAATTGAGCTGAAAAGGGCTCCTATAGCACAAAACACTTTAATCCAATCAAATGATTTGTAGAGTATATAAAATTTATAATTAAATAACAAAACTTTAAAAAGATTTTAATTATTTAAAAATAATTATATATGAATGGTTTAAGTTAATTGAGTTTGGGGAGAAAGTGAATGCAATAACCTATGACAAGTACAACAAGTTGGCTTGTATTTCAAGCGTAAGTTGTAGTTTAAGTTTAAAAAATTAGTAGTTAGAGAATACTGAGTTGCCATAAGTTTTATTATTTTAAGATTACAAATTTAATAGAGAATAGTGAATTATAATGATGCTGTTTGATATAATAAAATCAATATGTGATTAAGATTAAAAGACTATCATGAATATTCGAAGAAAAAAGTTTTTAATATAAAAAATTAATTTATATAAAAATATAATATTACTATTCACTTTATTTTGTTTAAATCATCATTCAAATTACATACTGAAAATATACAGATCATATAGATCATGAAATCAAATGCTGAAAATTCTAAAAAAAAATGATTGCATTTTCCTTTTTTTAAATTTAGTCAATGATACAATTTGTAGGAAAGAAAGCCACGTACCCCCAAAAAACCCATAAATGTATAGAACTTCTGTTGGAAATATTAATTTCTACTAATTGTTCGATGCTTCTAGATTATTAGGTTTAGGTTTAGGTTTAGGGTGTGCCGGCTAAAGTATTTTCTAGAAGTTGGGTCAGCCGTAGCATTTTCTTGAAACATGTAGATATTTGTCCCTTGTTGGCTAATGTAGATGTTTCCAGAAATAAATTAAGACTTCTATAAATAGAGGCATCATGTAATGCAATCTGCAATGAGCAAACGATGAATGAAATATAATATATTTTATTGTGCGGCAGCACATTATGTTCTGTGCTTGGTATTTTGTATTATTTTGTGTTTTTGTTATTTTTCATGCTGCCCACCCAACAACTTCACCGTGTTTTCTTAAGGTAAGCATACACTAATATAATCCAAGACAAAGGCATCTGCAGTCTCCAACACATAACAAATCATCATTTCAAAGCAACATCAATTCCAAATTCTCTCTGCGCATATCATAGCATGGAATGTTTCATATGCGTCTAAAATACAAATAGCATACAACCATATGTAACCAAGAACTACCATGTAAAAGATAAACAATGGAAACAAATGGAAATTATTTTTAGAACATAATATTGACATCATGTCTTCTTTCATTTTATTAAGACAGATCTCCGAAGTTTGGTTACGCAGACATAAATGTTTTCTCACTGCTAACAAAGGAATCCTTTATTCTAAATTAGTGACAATTTTTAAATAACAATTCATTCTCACAGGACCTGTTTCCAAATTTTATGAGCTTTCTTTTAAGCAACTGGTTTCTCCATTGGAAAAATTCTAGTTGTTTACAGAAACTTCACCCAGAAGATCAAGAAATGCCTAGAAAATTTTATTTAGATGAAAATGCTCATGATTTACTTACCTAGCTTGTAACGCTAGAGATTCCGTGAGCAACAAATCCAAGTAAGTGTAGCCATTCATTAACATTGGGTGCCCCCTCTGTAAAACTCATTGTTTTCCTTTCCATTTTCGCTCCATTACTGTAGAGCGACATTAATGAATGCCATCCTTTCTGTGTTGGATGGACTGAATCCCAGTAGAATTTCTTATTCACGTCAGAACACACTTCATATAAAGCCCCGCCTACGTTGTCCACCTCTCCACAATTAGCAACCCCGCCTTTCTCAGCATAGCATGGAGTGAACAAATCCACAAACCCTGCCACACAATTACAACAACAAAAAGTAGGTTAATCAATCGAATCCAGAAACAACATTGACAAACAAAAGATAGATTAAACAAGGTATCGATTTTGAAGATTTAGCAGAAACACGAAAGGTAGGGTATTTTAAGTTACCAAATTTCTTTGGGTTTGAGAAAATAAAATTAGTTGCAGATACACAGTCTGAAATTATAATGGACGAATCCTTATGACGAGATCTGAGGCTTTGTACGCCCTTTGTCAGTAATCTCGTATGCAGAGCCAACATGTCGTCGTAGTTCGAATTGCAGGATTTCTTGCCGATTTGAGGATCGCATCCAAAACGAGCATTATTACTTACTACGAAATTCCTAAGGCCGATTTCGTACAAATCCTCCACAGCTTTGATTATTCCGCTCACCACAGGCTTCACCAGATCGATTACTCCCTGTAATAAAATCACAAATTTGAGAGAAATTATATGTAAAGATCTCGATTCACCAGATCGATTATTCCCTGTAATAAAGTCACAAATTGGAGAGAAATTCGACGTAAATATTTCGCTTCACAAGATCGATTATTCCCTGTAAGAAAGTCACAAATTTGAAAGATATTAGACGTAAATATTTCGCTTCACCAGATCGATTATTCCCTGTCATAAAGTCACAAATTTGAGAGAAATTGGATGCAAAGATTTCCTCAGGGATTTCAAACTAAGTACCTCTCTGGAACCGTTTTTGCTAGCAACATATGCAGTGTAGTCGTTTCCAGCCACGGAGATGAGGACTATTGACCGCTAGAGCTTGTGAGAATGGAACCCTGGACTTCCCGCAACCAGCTCCTTTAACTGCTTCACTTGTTCTGGCACTGTTGTGAAACCGTAGGCTCGAGTTACTCCACTTCCGCCGACTGCAAAATTCACTCCTTGTCGAATCTTGTTAGCAGTTGATTTACAGTCATGACTTCTCAGAAGCTCATAAGCTATGGGAACCGGAAGCCCTAAAATATCCGCTGCACACACCAAAGCCACATAATATTTAGACAAAGGTTGCTGAAAACCTTAAATTTCACCATTTGTGAATGGAATCGAAGGATTACCCCAAAAATCCGTCTGGATTTTGCCAGAAGAAAATCTGCCTGCAGGATAGCCAGGCCAGGTGATACCGTAGGGTCGTCTCCATGACTGATTCTCGCTTTCATTGTATGAATTGCGATTTCCTGTGTCGGCAAATGAGTCTCCCAAAACAAACAGCGCCTGCGCTTTCTCCGCAACGCCTCTCCCTGGAAATCAATCAATTTAAATTCAAAATAATACGAGTACAGAATGAGAAAAATTGTAAAGATAATTTGTAAAACTGACCCGCAAACCTATCAATTTAAACTCAAAATCAATACGAGAAGAGAATGAGTAAAGTTTGAAATGATAATTTATTTAACTGACCTGCAAATAGAGAGAGAATGACTATCAGAAACAGAAATCGAGAAAACATGGCATCCATATCTTTGTAACTACAACTCACAAATTGTTTGAGATCTCCTCTGATAGATATACATTAGATCTGCGACATGCTCTGACAATTTAATCGTGCTCGATCGTATGGCCTAATTGGCCAAAAAAAACAACATTTTTGGAAGAACACTTCAATCATCTCGAGTGGATAAAATCTTCAACTTCTCCTTTGGCGCATTATTCCTGTTGAGCAGCTGTTCCAGTTTCATAAACAAATGGTGGTGCAGCTTTTTCATTTAACTAGTTGGTGGTTGGAGAGAATGTTCTTTCGCGAGGCTAGACCAACATGCGTATAGAATAATTGATCGCGTGTCAAAAGGGGTATTGGCCCATAATTTAATGTTATTTTTATTCGAAATGAATCATAACAAACGAATTCAAATTAAAGATGCTGTCCCTTCTATGAATATGTTTGGGAAGCTGGATTTTTAAACTAAATATCTAATTAATAATTAATTTAGTTTAATGCACATCCATTATAGAAGATAAGACACATGTGGGTAATCTAGGTAGACTCTCCTTATATGCTCTCTTGTATTAATGTTTTTTTTGGCACATGATAAATCTCTTATCTATGAGGAGAGAGTTGCAAGTAGTTAGAAGTTCAGAGTTATTAGGGATGTGTTCAACCACACAAACACACACAAGTATGTTGCAATCAAAGAGGTTATTGTTATTTTTATGTGTTTCAACAATAAAAAAATTGTGATGAAGTTGTATGCATGAATACATGTCATATTGAATTAGTCTATCTACTTTATTGTGCATTTTGAATTGTTCCTCAAGGGGATCTACTTAAGGTGACAAATTCACACTCCTTTCTTTCGTTTTATCAACAAGGTAGTTGTTATGTTATTACAATTCACCAATTTTATAATGTTATAATTCTTAACTAGTTTAGTTCTAATATCCTTTTGAGTTACCCTAAATATAGTTATATGTTCCATATTAGTTCATTTTTCATATTATCTTTGCTACATTATATTTTTGTGTTTTACATTATTTTGTTTGTTGTTTATTAAAATGGGATTCCAACCATAATGAGGTCATGACACATATATAGTTTTGGCACATTAACGTATAAGTCATGAAGGGTTTCTCAATTAGTTAGCCAATCTATGAGTTTAGGGATTGTTGAAATAGCTAGGATCACGAGAGGATATTGGTAAACCTACATTTTTCAAAAATTTTAGATCTTAAACACAAATGTAAACTCTTTAAAAACAATGTGCAAGTCAACTAAAATAAAAAGAATATTTTCTATATGCGGATAAAAAGAGATCCTCTTGGAAGGATTCTTCCTTTGAAGAAGGTACAACATGTACTGCCTCTCCCACATTTTTTTGCTATTGCATTCTTCTTGATGTAGAATTAACTTTTTCTGTATTACAATAAAATTTTGGTTATATTGTGTTGAGTTGTTTACATTAATGACATTGTATTTATTGATTGAGAGTTTGTGCAATAGGTCATGCTATGATGGTAATTTCATTCGTGGAATAGTTATATGCTTATGATGTTAGTGAAAGAATATTTAAAGGTATTTAATTAGATGAAAGTGTTATTATACCTTAGATTATGATAAAATTTGAAAAGGGATACTATCATGGCATTTGAATGATAAGGCATACAATTTTAGAATTTCCCTTGCAGTGGCTTTGGATACTTTAATTATTTTTGTTGGTGTAATCATTTATTTTATTAATTACACTTCACTTAAGTTAAAATAAGATAATGCATAACATAGTAGTTTGCATATGTGACACTTAGGAATATGAAAATTTAGTTGCAGATGATGTTGATTTAAAAAAAAAAAAATTTAAGCGGTGATACTAGTTATTACATTCAACTATATGTGTTTTTCCATGCCTTTAGTGCACTTATCAATTTGTTATCCTTCCCATAGCTACATATATTTTCACATTTTTAGTTTTATAATGGAGGATGCTCCACCTTTACTAGACATGTGATTCCACCTTGTGAGTGTGATATGTTTACTCCAATTTATCATATTCACTCATTCCCTTTCCTATATAAGCATGCACATCTACATTGTACTTAGTCCACTTATTGCATCATCGATGACAATGAATTTTCTCATCATTTTTGTCTCTCTTACTTTTCTTTTACCTCTCTTACTTTTCTTTTACTTGTTGGCCTCTAGATCTTATTGTTGTTATAGGAAAACTATTACATGGTATTAGAGACATTGGAGTGGACAATTGAGTAATAGCTTCTTGGAGAAATCTTGGTGCATGAATAGGAGGAATATTCTCAAATCTAAGGATTGGTGATATGTTATCTCCTATTTATCTTCGATACCACCCCACTGTGTTGGTTCTTGATGAAGGCTACTCTCCTTAAAACCATAAATTCATAACAGAAACAAAGAAACAACAAAAAATGTGAGAATAAAATATGGACTTCTTATTTGTGCCACACATGTGGAATTACAGAATTCACAAGTACAAAATGCTCCCACATGGGCGCTTGCATTATAGTAATTTGCAAGACTAAGCTGCGAACTACCACCTAGAGTTGTCCTAGACAATGTTCAAGCCTTTCTTAAATAGGCAATTTTATGCCACCTAGGAAGGTTCTAGACATTTAAACTTAATACCTAGGGCTAACGGACGCTAACAATACATATAGAGTTGGCCAAATACATCTTTGACAATTATTTTAGATATTTCGTGTAGCCCAACTTTGAAAGACCATAACTCACAAACCGTTGCTCCAATTGGCTATTATAACAACTTTTTGGAAATGCCAGCTCCTAAACTACAAGCTCAAAACCACACAAGCGCCCTTCCGTTGAGTTTTCAAACCTTATTCGAGAACTCTAAGGCTTCCAATGGTGAGCCTGAAGATTTTTTCTACAAATATTTCCACCAAAAATCTGCAATAACTTCTCTAATACTTAAGCTAGAGCAATGAGATTTTTATGGTAGGCTTATAACTCTAAAATGAACATTCATGTAGAAAATGAGAACATTCCAAGCTTGTATGAAAAATTACTAAAAATAGAAAGTTCCCATAAATAGTAACCACCTTGTCTACTAGTCCTTATTAAAATAGAAAAGACTGATTTTTTTTTTGGGTGATGCAAGATTTCTCTTACACCTAGGATTCTCCTACATTAGACACTCGGGGTAATTTGAGAAGTGACTCCGTCACGTCTCAGGTGTTCAGAGGAAAACCTAGACAATGAACCTCCTCCCTTGCTAGTCATGATGATTCCTCTACTAGCCTTCCTTTCCATTTGACCAGGTATTCCTTATAAGCTCTATTCCTTTTACTTTTTCCAACACGATTGTCCAATATCTCCTCACTCTCCTTTGTAGCTGAACTAGTTGCTAGAATACTCCACTGCGCTTTTGTAACTTCATCTCCATCACCTCCTTCATAATACTCTATCAAATCTAAAATATTAAATACTGGTGCAATATTCAATTCAACAGGCAACTCCACTTCATAAGCATTTCTAGAATCATACCTTTTCACTATCTTGCATGGTCCCAACTTCTTCATCTTCAACTTATTATATGTACCCACTGAAAAATGCTCCTTTCTCAAATGAACCATGATTTCATCTCCAATTTGAAATTCCTTATACCTCCTTTTCACATCTTCCTTAGCCTTATACTATGTATTAATCTTTATGATGTGTTTCATTACCTCCTCATGCATGTTCTTCAAATGTTCAACAAATTCTTTTGCTTCAACACTACTTATCTCGCCTTTATCCAACTGTCACAATTCAGAGGCATTTTTGGGACTACTCCCATATACAATCTAGAATGGTGATTTACTAGTACTCCTGTTCATAGAATTATTATATGCATATTCTTCTTGTGGTAAAATTGGATCCCATCCTTTTGGCTTGTCTCCAACCAAACATCTCAGCAAGTTCCCCAAACTACGATTCACAATTTTTGTCTATCCATCAGTCTGTGGATGATGTGATGAATTGAATTTCAACTCTGTCTTTAATTTCTTCCACAATGTACGCTAGAAATACCCAACAAATTTGGTATCTCAATCTGAAACTATACTCTTTGGAAGACCATGTAGTCTCACCACTTCTCTGAAAAACAACTCTGCCACATGGACATCACTAGTCTTCTTGCAAGGAATAAAATGTGCCATCTTTAAAAACCTATCAACCACCACAAAAATAGAATCATACCCACAATACGTCCTCGGTAATCCAAGAACAAAATCCATATTGACATCCTCCCACAACTTCTCTGGTATAGGTAATGGTAGATACAATCCTGTATTTTGCTTCACTCCTTTCACCATCTGACATACTCTGCAACTTTATACAAACTTCTTCACATCTTGTTGCAACTATCACCAGTAATAATTTTTAGCAACCAAAGCAATGGTCTTATCTCTGTCAAAATGTCTAGCCAATCGTCCACTATGCTTCTCCTTGATGAGATTCTCTCTCATTGAACTTCTGGGAATGCACAACTTGCTTCTGTTGAATAACATACTATCCTAGATCATGAAATCCAACCACTTTGTCCTATCAAGTGTAACAGGTTTTGTACAAGCCCTTCATGCTTCACCAAAATTAGGATCATCTAGATACAAAGTACTGAGTTCCTTGAACCCAACCACCTTTATCTGCATTTTTGTTAGAAAAAGTTGTCTTCTACTAAGAGAATTTGCAACTTTGTTAGACTTCCTACTCTTGTGTTTCAAAACAAATGTATAACTCTACAAAAACTCAACCTGCTTCAAATGCTTTTGGTTCAATTTTCTTTGACTATTTAAATATTGCAAAGCTTGATGATTAGTATACAAAACAAACTCCTTAGGAAGAAGATAGTGTTTCTAATTCTTCAATGCTTGAACTATAGCATAAAATTTGTGATCATAAATATAATATTTTCTTATGGTATCATTCAATTTTTCACTAAAGTAAGGAACAGGTCTACCTTCTTGGCTCTTAACAACTCCTAATGGTAACCCACATGGGCACCTTCATTACAGTAATCTGTAAGACTAAGCTGTGAACTACCACCTAGAGTTGTCTTAGACAATGTTTAGGCCTTTCTTAAATATTCAATTTTATGCCACCCAGGAAGGTTCTAGAAATTTAAACTCAATTTCTCACTAAAGTAAGGAACAAGTCTACCTTCTTGGCTCTTAACAACTCCTAATGGTAACCCACATGGGCACCTTAATTACAGTAATCTGTAAGACTAAGCTGTGAACTACCACCTAGAGCTGTCTTAGACAATGTTTAGGCCTTTCTTAAATATGCAATTTTATGCCACCCAGGAAGGTTCTAGACATTTAAACTTAATACCTATGGACCCTAATAATGCATATAGAGTCCGCCAAATACATCTTTGACAATTATTTTAGATATTTTAGGTAGCCCAACTTTGAAAGACCACAACTCATGAATTGTTGCTCTGATTGGCTATTATAATTTTTTTTGGAAACACTAGCTCTTGAACTATAGGCTTGAAATTGCACAAGCACACTTCCATTGAGTTTTCATACCTCATCTGGGTACTCTAAGGCCTCCAATGGTGAGCTTGAAGATTTTTTTTGTAAATATTTCCATGGGAAATCTGTAATAACTTTTTCGATACTTAAACTGGAGCAATGAGATTTTTATGGTAGGCTTATAACTCTAAAATGAACCTTCATGTAGAAAATGAGAAAATTTTGAGCTCATATGACAAACTTACTAAAAATAGCAAGTTCCCTTAAATAGTAACCACCTTGTCTACTAGTCCTTATTAAAATAGAAAAGACTGAAAATAAAATATTTTTTTGGTGATGCAAGATTGCTCTTACACCCAAGATGCTTCTAAATCAGTTCTAAAGTGCTTTATTTGTGTGACTTATTATATATACTAAGGGGTGGGTGAATTAAGGTGGTCATGTAAGTGTACCATCTTAAATTGGACACACATCAATTTAGGACCTTTTGGCTCATCTTTAGTGTATTTTCATTTCACGATTACAATTTGGGAAAACACTTCACTTCTTTTCTCCTCCTCCTAGGTGAAACTGAGGTAGGACTTAAAAAATCCTCCTTGATTTCCCTTCTTTCTCACACATCAACTGAAATAGGACTTAACTTGTGAGTATCCTCTCTCTTTAGAACCTCAAATCCTAGATTGTATCTTTGGTTGATAGTTCGTAACATCTATCTCACCCCTAACCCGTGCTAGTATGGAATCTATGATAGGAAGACCTTAAAGGTTGACCTTATGAACTAGCTTGACCTAGTCAAGACTAGATCAACCTTAGGTTGACCTGGTCTAGACTAGGTATTCTTCAAGTTGACCTAGTATAGATTAGGTCAACTAAGTCGACCTAGTCCAAGAGCCTCTGGTGACTCTATAACTAGTGTTGTTTTACCCCTGGAGTAAAATCTTGCTATTGCAGTTGGCCTTTGTAGGGTTATTTCATGAATATTCCAAAAATCTATTATAAAAAGGCATAAAACCCCTCATTTACACATGAGAGAGGCAATGGGTAAGCATGTGTGGATACCCCAATCTAACATAGAGAAATTGTAAGGTGAAAGTAAGTGTTAGCTTCTTACTCTTCATTACAAAGAAAGTTTATCATTCTTCATCAAGCATTCAAAGGTAAATACATTGCACATGGAGTTGTAGAGGGATCTCAAAGATGGTTAGAGTACTTTAGTCTTGGGGGTTTGGTATGATTTATAGATAATAGTTCTAATCTGATTCTTTGCACCTTCATAAATTTACATACATGTACGCTTACATGCTAGGGTTTCACTCACATAGTAGATTCTTAAAATTTTATACTATTTACTTTCTAGACCTACACATATAGGATACACAAATACACACAAAATTTTTCCTAATGACTATTTGTGGATGTGGAAATTACTAAAATAGGGGGTTGACTAAGGAAAACCTCTTTATAGCCACCCGCCCACACACAATTTATTACAAATTTGTAGGATATCAGTTTGGAGCTGACAAATCTAAAACTAACTCCTCAAGGGCTTGCTGGAGAAGTTTGTTACAGTATTGCCAAACTACATCAACTATTTCATAAGATGTCCTTTCTTTAGGTCAACCTAGTCCTTTCTACTTTTTGGTCAAACAATTTATGGGTTCTATTCCTTTTGTCATTTCATTTCTAGATCTATGATCACATATTCAAAAAAAGCTTCAAGTCTACAACTTTTTTGAGCTTAATTACATCTTCCACCATGAATTACAAGGCGAGTACTTTATCTCTTATTTTCCCTCTTAGCATATACTTACTTTTAGATCTTTATAGGGCTATTTATGTATATTTATAATCTACATTTGTCATATCTTTTGTTTACATTGCATGAGAGAGAACCTTGCTAGCATACTTCCTTGACATGTCTCTAGATTTTGTATTAGCATCCTACTATCCTCTTTGAGTTTTTGCTAATCAAATTTAGGTATTGTTGAGAGTTATGCTTGGAAGCCCCTCTTTCTTTTGTTTTGAATGTCTAAGGGAGAAAGTGTTGAGATTGTTTAGTCTTGCTTGCATTGTTATCATTGGTGTCATTTGCTCACTAGACTTTTTGGCGACCCCGATGTGAACTCTCCTTTTGTTTGATCTTGGTAGTTAGATATTTCCTTTATGCACTGCATTTCTAAACACAAAAATGCAAAAATATTTTGCATTGTTAGGACTACTTATATTTTACATTTTGTGTGTTAATCTTGAGTGGTTTTTCTTCAAGATGTATTATTTATTTCATGAGTATTTTGATGATGTGTCTATTAGTAAACCTTTAAAGGTATCTAGTAATGAAGGGTTGGATGAAAAATATGAGATCTTCATTGAATCCATTCCTCCTATGACTTCCTCTACATTTTTCATGACTAATCTTTACAATAGAGTTATATTATTTCTTCCTATGTGTGATACTATGTGTAGTATTGGTCCTATGCAAATTTCTCAACCACGTATCACTATTATGACCCTTAAGGGAGTACCTCAAGATGATAAACCCGTTATAGTCCTTAAAGGGAAATCTTATTAAACTTCACTTTCTCACACTTATTAGACACAAAATAATCCTAAACCAACTATTCTTGTAGCTCCTACACCTTTACCTCCTTCTCAACCAATGCTTCCTCAAGCACCACATTTACCTAGTTCCTTTGGAAAGGAGTATGATTAATCCAAGAAGTTATGTGCTACTCCTGCTAAGATTTCCTTATGGGAACTTCTTCAAACATCCCCTACTTATCATGAAGCTTTAAAAAAGGCTTTTTCTACTCTTCCAAAACCTCCTAATCCAGATAATAATAATTCTTTCTTAGAGTGTATGCATGCTATGCCTTCTCCTCTTTGGATTGTGTTTACTAAAGATGATTTACCGCCTAAGAAAGTTCAATATCACTATGATGCTTTATGGTTGCGATTCTTGTCAATGAGAATCTTATTCAAAGAACTTTAATTGATAATGGATTAGGATTGAATATTTTTAGCTTGGATATGTTGAATGTTATCCATGTTGATATGTCCTCTATAAAACTAGATAGTTTTTCTATCTATGCCTTTGATAACATTGCTAAGAAAAAATTTAAGAGTCACAACTCTTCCTATTAAGGTTGATTTGATTGTATTATATACTTTAATCCATGTGATGCATGGACCTCTCAATTACAACCTTCTTTTGGAAAGACCATGGTTGCATAATATGCATGATATTCCCTCTACTCTTCATCACAAAGTTAAGTATATCTACGATAACATGATGTATACTCTTCATGCATATGATAGACCCAATAGTTTCTATAATGCTCAATCTTCTAAGGTGCCTTGATGTAAGGAAGAAAAAACAAAAGGATAAAACTAAAATTAAAAATCAATTGAGTGAAGAACCTTCCTCCTCTTTATCTGAAGATGACTAAGGCACTTTGGAATTTAATCCTATGTTCATTGGAGAATACAAGGTCTCTAATCTCTCTTACATGAAATTTTTTGAACAAACTAAGGAAGAAAAAGCCATTTCAACTCCTCTTTGTAGAGCTCGTTAAGTAATTACTTTATCACTACTTCATCTAAGAGAATCATTAAGATTGTTAAACCAAATTGTCATGATGTAGTTTCTTATGAAGCTCCTTTGAATATCTCTGATATGGTTGATCGTTATGGTCATGGATACCATTTTGTCACTAAGCATGGGTTTTATGGTCAAGGACAAGGAAAATATGAATACAGAATATGAGTTCCTTTATCTAATGATGGTTATGATCATACTTATGGTTTAAGATTCAATCCTTATGAGAAACCTTCCTTCTTTCCAAATGTGAATCATGTTTTCAGTGGTCCATTGAAGTTGGAAACTTGCATCTTATCACATTTTATCAATTACATTCTTTGGGTATCTTCTCTTCTGATGATGCTTTAGCTGATTTTCTAGGCACATATGAGGATTTACCTTCTTTTCATCACAATAAGAGGAAGCCTTATTTCTTGAACATTAATGGATATTTTGGATTAAAATATGAATTAGAACAACATATTAATCATCTTCCTCCTATGGAAGAAATACATAACAACAATCTCTTGATCACTAAAATGATAGATGTGCTTTTTAACCCTGATGACTTTGAAAAGGTTATTAACATTGGATTTTTTTTAAGATGAAATGGAAAAAAGTAACTTACTGAACTTCTTTTGGAATTTTATAATATCTTTGCTCGAAAATTTTATTATATGTTAGGCATTGATCTTAAGATTGTCACTCACAACATACTTCTGACCTTCGATGTTAAACATATTGAACATAAGATTTTTAAAATGAATCCTAGCATTGCTCTTCTTGTTAAAGATGAGATAGAAAAGCTCTAAGATGTTGGTTTTATACATCCTATAGATTATCCCCCATGGTTTTCTAACATTGTGATTGTCTCTAAGGGTGGAAAAAAAAGGATGTGCACTTATTTTTGTGATTTAAACGAGGCTTCTTTGAAAGCTGATTTTTCTTTACCTAACATCGATATGATAATGGATTTAACTATTAGACATGGGTTACTATTTTTTATGGATGGATTCTCTGGGTACAATCAAATTTTTATTCCTCCTTATGATCAATATAAGACACCTTTTATTACTCCTTTGGGAACTTTATGTTGGGTAATGATGTCTTCTAGGTTAATAAATGTAGACGCTACTTATCAACGTACTCTGACATTGATTTTTCATGACTAGATGCATGAGATTATTGAAGATTATGTGGATGAAATTTTTGTGAATTTTTTAAAACATGATGAACATGTTCTTACTCTTAAACATATATTTGAAATAATAACGAAGTATAATATGCATTTGAATCCATGAAAATGTGCCTTTGGGGTTGATAGTGGAAATCTCATAGGGTGCACTATATCTAATAGATGTATTAAGGTTGATAGAGAGAAAACTGATGTTATTCTCAATATGCCTCCTCAAAATATCTAACAAGTTTGAAGCTTACAAGGAAAGATAAAATCTATTCATAGGGGTGAATGCACCAAGTTGTGGTGCCAAAAAGATGATACTTTTTTTCTTCAAAATTTCCAATAGCGTGCACGCGCTATGGCCTGGGCATAGGCTTGTTGAGCCTAGGCCATAAGGCATGCACGCTATAGCATGTACACACTATGGAAAAATGGATTTCTCAATTATGCACTATAGAGAAATGTAATTCTCAATAGCACGTGCGTGCTATTGGAAATCACATACAAAATAGAAACCCCTACCCTCTCTCTTCCTCCATTCTCTCTCACAATTTCTCCCTCCCTCTCTCCCTACCTTATCCTCTCTCTCTCTGCATCCTATCTCATACTCTTTCCATCCTCCCTCTCCCCCCCCTCTCTCTCCCTCCCTCCCTCCCTCCCTCTATTATCCACTACTCTATGTCCCCCTCTCTCTATTTATATACATCCTATCCTGCATACTCTTTGAACCCTCATTCCTCTCTCTCTCTCTCTCTCTCTCTCTCTCTCTCTCTCTCTCCCCCCTCCCTCCCTCTATCATCCACTACTCTATGCCCCTCTCTCTTTGTCTCCCTCCCTCCATTTCTCTCTCTCTCTCTCTCTCTCTCTCTCTCTCTCTCTCTCTCTCTCTCTCTCTCTCTCGCTCCCTCCCTCCTTCCCTCTCCATTCCCCTCTCTCCATTGCTCCCTCCCTCTCTCTCTATTTATCCCTCCCTCTCTCCCTACTTCATCTTCTCTCTCTCTCTCTCTCTCTAAATCCTATCTCACACTTTTTCCTTCATCCCCCCCCACTCTCTCTCTCTCTCTCCCACCTCTTATTCTGTGTCCCTTTCTCTCTTTCTATGAATCCTATCCCATGTACTCTTTGAACCCTCATCCTCTACTCCCTATCAATCTCTCTCTCTCTCTCTGTCTCTCTCTCCTATCCACTACTCGCTCTCTCTCCCTCTCCCTCCTCTCCCTCCCCCTCCCTCCCTCTCTCTCTCTCTCTCATCTCTCTATCCAAATCCCATCCTCTCACATCACCTACTGTGTGTCCCTCCCTCTCTTTTTATGCATCGTATCCCATGTAACCTTTGATCCCCCATCCTCTACTCCCTCTCTCTCTCTCTATCCCACTCCTATACCCTACTCAGTGTCCCCCTCTCTCTCTTTCTATGCATTCTATTTCATGTACTCTTTGAACCCCCATCCTCTACTCCCTATCAATCTCACCCTATCTCTTTCCTATCCACTACTCTCTCTCTCTCTCTCTCTCTCTCTCTCTCTCTCTCTCTCTCTCTCTCCCTCCCTCCCTCCCTCCCTCCCATCCCCTACTCTATGTTGCTCTCTCTTCCCATCCCTCCCTCCCTCCCTCCCTCTCTCTCTCTCTCTCTCTCTCTCTCTCTCTCTCTCTCTCTCTCTCTCTCTCTCTCTCTCTATCTATCTATCTATCTCCCTCTCCTACTCCCTCTCCCACCACCTAATCTCTCTCTCTCACTCTCTCTCTCCCATCTCCTACTCTTTCTCTCTCTCATTATCCCACCCCCTAATATCTCTCTCTCAAGCTACTCTCTCTCTTTCTCTCTCTCTTCCCTCTCCCATCCCTTGCTCTCTCTCTCTCTCTCTCACACACACACACACACACACACACACACACTCCCATCCCCCCCCTCTCTCTCTCGCTCTCCCACTCCCACTCCCTCTCCCATTGCCTACTCTCTCTCTCTCCCATTCCCTACTCTATCTCTCTCATTCTCCCACCCCCTACTCTCTCTCTCTCTCTCTCTCTCCCATCTCCTACTCTCTCTCCTTTCCCATCCCTAACTCTCTCTCTCTCTCTCACACACACACTCCCACCCCTCTCTCTCTCTCTCTTGCTCTCCCTCTCCCACTCCCTCTCCCATTGCCTACTCTCTCCCATCTACTACTCTCTCTGTTATTCTCCTGCACCCTACTCTCTCACACACACTCTCTCTCTCCCATCCCCTACTTTCTCTCTCTCTCCTCTCCCATCCCCTACTCTCTCTCTCTCTCTCTCTCTCTCTCTCTCTCTCTCTCTCTCTCTCTCTCTCTCTCTCTCTCTCTCTCTCTCTCTCTCTCTCTCTCTCTCTCTCTCTCTCCCTCTTTCCTTCTCTCTCTCTAATTTCTTCCGCATTATAGGTGTTGAAATTTTGATTCAATTATCTAACCTTCCAAGTCCCTCATAAATCATTCATAGTTTAGCTATAAGTAGTTTGAGAGTTTCTTGTTAGCATATTTTATTTACAACAAGATGTGGTTACTAATGCTATCTTGTAGGCTTTGCACTTGTGGACTTTGCTATATCCTTTTTACAAGTTATGATTATGGTTTCTTACTTGAGCTTGCATATGCACATAGTTTTATGTCTTGCTAAATTGGGGGCTAAATGTACTATCTTAAATTAGATGCACTTCAATTTAAGACCTTTTAGCTCCACTTTAGTGTACTTTCATTTCATGATAACGCTTTGTACACACACTTCACTTCTTTTCTCCTTCTCCTAGGTGAAATTGAGGTATGGCCTAACAAATCCTCCCTGTTTTCTATTCTTTCTCACACATACACTAAATTAGTACTTAATGTGTGAGCATCCTCTCTCCTTAGGAGCTAAAATCCTAGATAGGATCTCAAGTTGACAATGGAAAAAATCTATCTCATCCCTAACCCTTGCTAGACTAGAATATGGAATAGGAAGACCCTGAATGTTGACATTCTAGACTAGGTCAACTTGGTCTAGACTAGGTCAACCTTAGGTTGACCTAGTCTAGACTAGTTTGACTAAGTTTGCCTAATTCAGGAGCATCTGGTGATTCTAGCCCTAGTATTGTTTTACCCCTATGATAATATCTCACTTGTGCAGTCAACCCTTGTGTGGTAATTTCATGAATATTCCAAAAATATTTCTACTAAAAAAAAGCATCAAACCCCTCATTTTCACATGAGAGAAGTAAGGAGAAAGAACATGTGGACAGCCCAATCTAACTTAGGGAAATTGAAAGGTGAAATCAAGGGTTGGTTTCTAATTCTTCATTGCAAAGTGAGGTTATCATTCTTCATCAAGAAATCAAAGGCGAATACATCAAGCATAGAGTTGTGAAGGGCTCTCAAAGATGGTTAGAGTACTTTATCCTTGGGGCTTGGTATGATTTCTACATCGTACTTTAGATCTGATTCTTCTCACCTTCATGCATTTATATACATGCACACTTACATGTTAGGGTTTCACTCATGGGGTGGATTCTTATAATTTTAGCATATTTATATTCTAGATCTACACATCTAGGATATACACATACACGCACCATTTTTTCTAATGGCTATTCGCGGAGGTGGAAATCAAAAAAATGGGGGGTTCACTAAGGTGAACACCTTTGTAGCCACTCACACACATACAATTTGCTAGAAATCTGCATGATATTAGTTTGGATCTTACAGATTTGAAACTTACTCCTCAAGGGATTTCTGGAGAAGTGTGTTATAGTCTCACCAAACTACATCATTTTTTTGTAAGACACCCTTCCTCTAGGTTGATCTAGTCCTTTCTACTTTTTGGCCAAATGATTTTTGGGTTTTGTTCCTTTTGTTGTTTCATTTTGAGATCCACAGTTGGATATTTTGAAAAAGGTTCAGATCCATAACTTTTTGAGCTTAATTACATCTTCCACTATGAATTTCAAGGTGAGCACTTTATTTCTAATTTCCTCTCTTAGCATATAGTTACTTTCATATCTTTATAAGGGATAGTTATGCATATTGCAGATCTACATTTGTCATATCTCTTATTTACATTGCATGAAAGAGAAACTTTCTAGCATACTTCCCTGATAAGTCCCTAGATTTTCTATTAGCATCTTGCTATCTTCTTTGGGTTTTTGTAATCAAATTTAGGGCTTGTAGAGAGTTATCCATGGAAGCCCCTCTTTCTCTTGTATTGGATGGCTTTAGGAAAAAGTGTTGAACTTGTTTAGTCTTGGTTGCATTATTATCATTGACCTATCATTTTCCCCCTGACTAAAAAGTATTTGTAATAATTTATATAGAGATGTATATTATTTGTAGTCATTATAGATAATTTCATGTATTCTAAGTTTCTAAATGGTATATTAAATTAAATTATTATTTAAACATTCATGTTTTTGTGTATAACTTGATTACCTATGGTTATAATTCCATCTTTTGGATAATCAAGAGAAATTTTGTGGGATGTCAGATTTTTTAATGTAGAATAGGATTAAAATAGTCATTTAGAAGTGTCACCTAGAACCTTCTTAAATGACTATGCACTACACCCACCTAAATTATTTTAACAACTAATCAAAACCATTCTTCAAAGAAATTATAAAAATTTCCTCAACAAATTAGTTTTACTAATACTTATGCACAATAGCCATGTATTTTGGGTACCAATAAAGCTATACAATTAATCCAATTATAGTCTACAGATTTTACTACTAGGGGTACAAGTGGGTGACAAATGGTGCATGTGAAATTTATTATGAAATTTTTCTTTAATTTTTAATATTAATGCTAGTAATTAAGGAGTTGAGTAGTAATGAGTGATAATATACTTATTCATGGTAAAATTAAATGGATAAGTCTCTTTTGTAATACTTTGGATTCTATCATTTCATGTAAAGAACTTCAACATTGGTCAATTGAGCCATCCCTTGATGGCAAACAATTTTTTTTAGCCATATCATTTTATCCTTGTAGCTTACCAAAAACTACTTTATACTTAGAAAATAGTATCATGACTTTTCCTTGTCCTTGTTCAACTTCTCTCCCCATGAGATGGTGCCTCATCTTGTAAGCATGCATACATGATTTTTATTTTAAAAATTTCCTAACACTTTCTTGTTCCAAGTCTTTCTCTTGGATTTATTTTTTCATTGTTTCCTTTTGGCTTCTTCACTATATTTGGTCTTCTCCCCCTTTGACCATCATTTGTTAACTTTTCCCCCTTTGACAACAATGTCAAAGGTGCACTTACTAACATCATGATTGCTCATCCCATGGAGTAGATGGAGTAGTTCACTTATTCACTATAATGCCCCACCAGGGAACTCAAAATAAATTAACCTATTATGTCACTAAGTTTGCTAAACATTTTTTTTGAAAGATTAAAACAAACAAGAGATAACATAGCATAATCAATATCTCACATACAATATACATAAGTGATACAATAACAATTACATCTATCAAGGGTTCTATGACATTAAATCACATAAATAAATTTTATTAGGGTTAAGTCTAATAAATAAACAAAGTCCACATCATAGAATAATCATAAGTACGAAATCATATGAAATAATATAGAAGTACATCATATATGCCACATGGCATAATCCAACATGCATAATCATCCTCTATACAAGTCATACGGTATGGAATACTAAAATAATATTTATCAAGATAGGATACAACATCTCATAGGATCTCAAATAATCAAACTACACTAAACTAGAATATGACCATAGAACATAATCACAAGATTAATAGGATAAAATAATTGCACAAAATATCCAACATCAACATCCAACTGCCAAAATCTCAATGGTATAAGAAACACCACCACCTGACGTTGTGGAACCTAAATGGCCCACTCCCACCATGCCAAGGAGATAATATCATGTTCCAAATGGATAACAATCCAAAAGTCATAATAAGAATCTAGGTCAAAGAATCCTAATAGAAAACTATCTCGAAGGTACCAAGTACACAAGTAACATCTAATCCTAGAGGCAAAAAAGATGCGTAGGAATTCTAATATGCATGTGGAAAGTGTCATCACATGAGTCAACTCTAAGGTTACCTTGGTAGTCTCTCTGGACTTTAGCCTGCTAGTGACTCTATGTGGTATCAATGTCCTTTCTTATAGACATGACATACTAATAAGGCAAGATTGTAACCAAGCGTACTCTCTACTCCCATCCTAGCCTGTACTAGCACTCGAGGCATGGGTGAAGTAAAACACCAACTCTTGTTAATTCATTTTAACCCATTTAATGAAATGTTATCATTTATTAATACAACTTACAATGGGTTACCCAGGAAACCTCTTTAGGGATCTGACCTCCATCGCAAGCCACTTTCCAAGATACACATAGATAACCTACCCTAAGCTCATAAAAAATATATCTCATAAAATAAAAATATTCACCTTAGTCCTATACATTCAACTTGAAAGCACCAATAGATAAATCAAAATATTCACCTCAGTCTTATACAAGTATTGGAAAGCACCAATAGATAATTGATCAAAAGCCTCAAAGGTTACACCAAGAAAACCACAATACATGAGCTTACAAAAACAACTCAATCTCATCACAAAAACACATGAATATAGCACATTAGTTTATAATGAAATAACTGAGACAAAACATCATCACAAAAACAACCACTTCCCAACCCTTTGGTAAACATGCCTATCTGGCCACACTAGTAGGTTTTCCCCAAACCCATTGCAAAATAAAATATGACATCTTGACATGCATTTAAAACAAGTGTATATATATATATATATATATATATATTCATAAAAATTTATTAGCATCAAATTCAAGTTTTCATTTCATAATCGTTTCACAGTTGGATAAAGGTTATCAATCATGAAATATTATTATGTTATTAGTTTAAATAATATTAAATAATGAATCATTTAATTAATAACATATATGTATATTATTAGATTAAATCTTAATATCAATTTCATTTCAAAAATATTAATTTGACTTCTATTTAAGTCTAATATTAATATTTACTTTTCCTATAATTCATAATGCAACTCGAGATAATTCAAACTTGAAATTGCAATTATAATTAAGTTATCTACAATTTCTCTCATAATATATAAATATTCATAACGAGATGATTATATAGTGAACTCCACTATAACTTCTCTTAAAATATAACTAAATTACAATTATTTATTTATTAACTCCCTTATTGCATTAACAAATATAAAATCATTTATATGCAACTAGTTTAACTAAACTTAAAGATTCTTTAATACCAAAATCCATATTATAACTAAATGAGTAGTATTAATTTAATTTTCAAAATTAATAAATGATAACATTTTTTTAATTTTCAGAATTAATAAATAGTTCCCAAAAAAAATGTTTATAATAATAATAATAAATCCAAAAATTAAATTTTTGAAACTAATAAATAATCATTGAAAAAAGAGTTCTTTTTTAAAAATAAATAAATAAATCTGAAAACTATGTTATATTTTTATAAAAAATATATATATACAATTAGTATTTTTGCATGCATTTGATCTCTCAAATTATGCAACCATACTATACTTAGCTTTCTATCTTTAGTATATTTGTTTACACATGCATGCATAAGTTTAGTTACAACATGCTTTCCTCTCAATTAATCTTTTACTTTTCTAATAAATTTTGCAACCAAATTATTTTAGATATAAGAAAAATATTTATCTTTATTTAGAAAACTCATGATAATCACATGAAAAATTTAATGTTTAAACCCCAATTGTTCAATTTTTTATTTTCTTCCAATCAAATTAGAAAGGGTTTTAAAAGAATACAGTCATAATAATTTTCTACATTTTGTCTACAGTTTTTCTCAATTGCATTTTCTTGATTGATAAGTTTTCTTTTTTCAAAATCTACAACATAATTCTTTATCTAAAGATTAATACAATAAATCAATAAGCATTATGCAAGCACCCAGGAAGATATGAAGTAGACAGATCTTTCAATAAAATTCTACAATGGGTTTTCAAACCCTCCCTCAAAACAACAGATAAAATCTAAGACAACCTGTGAATGCATACAAATCCAAACCTTCCAAAAATTTAAACAATTCTTTTCCTCTAATTCCAATTTTTACTCCCAACAAATTATGTGTGAGAAATGAGCTCTAATCTCCTAATAAAGAATTTCTCAACCTAGGGTTTCAATTCTGTGAACATGCAAAAGCCTTTTTCTTAATTATTTTAATTTCATGTGCAAAATTTTTGCATTTTAATTAAAATAAAGTTTATTTAATTTATTCTCTCTTTCTTTTATTAAATAACAAGATGTGTTTAAAAATATATTTGTTAATTTAATTAATAATAGTATTTAGAGTTCATTATTAATATGGAACTCCTAAATTAATTATTATTAAATTAAATAAATATAATTACACCAAATTTGAAACTTTTATTGAATCTTTTAAATTTAATTCTTCTATTTAATAAATTCGTCAATTAATTAAATATAATTAAAAATTAAATTTTCTTTATAAAATTCTCATTAAATTAAATCATTTAATATTATCTTAATTTGATTTAACTATAACTAAAAATCACAATAGGCAAATTGAATAAGAAAACCCATCTAAAAGATAAAGTATAGATTCAAATTCAAGGGTCAAAATCTTGAATTCACGTCACTTGACGATCATAAGGGTAGATAACTCAAATATTTGTCCTATATTTTAGGACAATTAGCTCAGGTTTAGGGTTTGGACTCAAGAACTATCTCCCCTCTTTACCATTGAGATACTGTGATAGGGCACACTCATCCTAATAATTTAGGGGAGTCGATGTTCAGTACCTACAATCTAAATAAAAGTCAAATATGTACATATGAATATATATCTAAATTAAACAGGCATTGATGGGAAGTGGTACATCATGTAGATTCCAACTAGTAGGTGACTATGACTCCCTCCCTCAACCACATCAGAAACATCAAAGATACATGTACACCATACACATGCAAGTATGGGGTAAGTAACCATAAAAATACTATATAAATCATCCATCTAACTATCATCATGAAACAACTGAAATCACTATATGAACATACAAAAAATCATCAAATATATAAACTGCATATGAAATAACATCAATCAAATTAAGTAACCATGTACCACTTGTCATGCCCAAAAAAATCTACAAGGAAAAAACACAACTAATTTTTTTTTAAAACAAGAGAGAAATCTGAAGTTAGCATACTTAATCTATTCATAAACTTGGAGGTGCTAAAGTTTGATGATGGGATGAAGTTTGTTTTGCTCAGAATCTGGATTCAGGTTTCCTAAGAGATGGTTACCTGGTTACTTATTATAGAATGCAAGCTAAGTTTTAAGATGCTACGGTTATGGCCCATCACCTACAATTCTCTAGATTAAGACACTACACAATGCATGTGAAAATTCAATTTTACGAAACAATGGTTCTAGGGTATAGTGTCACGAAGATCTTTTATGATTATCCTAATCATTTAATTATGCACTAGTATCTATGTCTTTGTTATTATTTATATGAACTGATTTTATTATTATTATTATTATTTGTAAATTATTTATTTATTACTAATATTATTGTTACGTTTCTCTTGTTTTACTAAATTTCCCAGAAAAAATACACTAATTTTATACCTTAACTAATTTAGAATACAATATCCTTAACTAATCCATCTTCCCAAATTTCATTAATTTCTTAAGACTACTCCTAACTACCTCTACCTAATAAAATAAACTTTTTAAACTTTCAAATTTTAATTATTCTATTAAAATTTTCAAACCCCCTAATTCTCATGTTCCCTTCTACCTTAGCAATGCACCAAAAATTAAACTTTAAAAAAAAAAAAAAAAAAAAAAAAAACAAGCTTTCTTACTTTACCTACCTACCAATCTTACCTATGCCACCAACAACAACATAATCTCAATTAATTAGATACCACACTTCCAAAATACAAATCCCTATACTATTCTAACTTAACCCATTTAACATATTTTAAATAAACTACAATCCTTTTAAATTCCCCCCCAAACATAACATAATTTCCTAAACTACTAACCACTCTTACATTCCACTCATGCTAAGGTAATGAACATATTAATACTCCACTCTCACCCTTGATTCGACTTCTAGGTCAAGGGTCACATGCCCATAAAATCTCCCCCCCCCCACCACAAATGCTATGTTCAAAAAAGGTCTTAATCATATTATTTTGAAACACTTAAGCAAGGTGGGGTTCCTTGTTACCATTTTTTTTATTGGTAAGGCTGACATGGTACCATCTTCAAGTCAAACACTACCCTCCCACTTCCAAACGTAGGCCCTCCTTACTAGGCAAGTATGATTAAAAGGAAAGTTGTTTATAATTTTTTGTGCAAGTGTGTCTTTTCCATGCTATGGGTTCCTTCCCCAACTTTTTAGTGCCTGGGGAATAGGTGGTAGGTGAGAAGAGAGTGGGAAGGGGGGGTGGTGTATCTCCCATGACGCCGCCCAAAACATTAAATGCCCCCCTAAAAAGGTAAGGCCGACAGGTTGGGAGGGGGGGTGTTTGTCCTTTTTCCCCGCCTCCACTTACAAAATTGAAAATCAATTTCTTTTTCTTTTTATGGGACAATCCCCTTATTAATGAAGGGTGTTTTAAAAATTATTTACTTCTCACCTATAATATTTCAAATATTATTATCTTATGTAAGGCCTATTTTTTTATTGCCCTGTATTAGCAAGGAACTTTTTTTTGTTTTAGCCCATACATTTTCTACAACATGTAAATGCATCTTCAGACACTTGTTTATTTTTAGTGTAGCTTATTGCCTTATTTATTTACAATTTCCTCTATAGTTATTCGTAAATTGAGCTAACTTAATTTTAACTTTGTATATGAATTTCAAAGCTCGTTCCATATAGTGAAATCTATGATTGAAATATGACAAATGTCTTAATACTATCAGATTAAATTGCAAGATACTTTTGCATGAGACACAATACAATATTTTACTTGTATCTTCATGAACTTCCATTATTCCAATTTTATTGTGAAGTATTCATCATGTCTATGAATCCATTATCAATTAGCAACAAATTCTACACTTGATATGATTCGATATTAAACACAAATGCATCTAAATTATTCATATGAGACTTGAGGAAATAAGAATAACAAATTGATAATTTCCTATTTAATCTTCCAAAGTATATCATGATACAAATTTATTTTCTTCAATACATTCTAATCAAAGTAAGGAAATGACAACATCAAACAAGATAGTTTTTTCTTTCTTCATATTCCTCTCGAGACCTGCATTCAACACAATATCAAGCAAGCAATAGGGTGGTGAAATCATCATATCAAGAAACATAATGGAAGGACCTTTACAAGCAATATGTTTCACAAGTTCTCTATTGGAATATGTAAGAGGTCAATAACAACATTCCTAAAATACAATTAAATTCTCATAACAAAAATGGAGTTGTCCTCCATTGCAATATAAATGCAAATGTTGTTCTCTTCTTCTATGCAAGGCAAGACTTCACAATTTCCAAATGTCCAAGACCTCAAGAAAATACCTACAAATAAGAGACAAAATGTAGAACCATGGAGGCTCACCTCCCAACCTAGGCCTCAAAGAGGCCACCCACTGAGCTTGGGGAAACAAGGCACAAATGGTTGCACATCTTCAAGTTCAAATACCATGCATAACCATAATAACACATCTCAACACAACACATCACAATCCATCCCAAGGCTTGCACATAGATTCTACCATAGAATCAAGATATAGGGTGAAGGTGGGCTCTCTCCAAGAAGAGAATTTAAAATCCATGAATCACATATATTCACATATTCTCATGAGTAACATGCCCTTTCAAGGCTTAACAATGTCTTCCTCCTTCATGCACCTCCTTATACCTCCAAAGAATGCAAGTAATCATGAAGTCCATATTCCATTGGAACACATCAAAATCATCTCCACACATAGGAGAGTTTTCTCAACTACATGGGTGAGCCCAACTAACCCCTTCACCCAAGCATCTCTTCTCTCCCAAGGGTGAGTGATGCTTCACACCCATTTAACATAAACAATCAACATGACCAAAATAAGATTCAAGAAGGGAAATCTCATAAAACTTCTCACATTCAACACACATTCAACAAGATTCTTCTCAAACCATTTACACCATAACAAATCTACAATACAATGAAGAACACCATATCCATCCTACAATGCCATGAAGAAAATACCTTAACAAATCTATAAGGAAATGAAGAGACACCATAGATCATGGATACCAACCTTACTCCAAGCAATGGCAAATAAAAGTTGTAGTAGAGCTCCTTATCCTCTTCCTCCAAACCCTAAATGTCTCTAAAGTTAGAAAGTGGGCAAGTGAGTTTCTAATTTGGCCATTCCTCTATATAAGACTCTTATTTTCGGATTCAATAAAAAATACATTCTTTTTGGGGTCTCCTAGGTCTTCTAGGCACCCTAGGGGTCACTATTAGCCTCCTTGCTTAAAGTATTATCATGGGTAGGGTTTATTTTCATCACAAATTCACCTTAGAGCTACTTTTTGACCCTCACAATGCTAGACAAAATCAAATTTAAAATTTTCTATGGGGGTAACCTTTGTTTCCCTTACTGAGTCAAGGAAATAATTCAAATTCTTAATTAAGGAATTTAAATTGGGATAAGGTGGCTACATGATCCATTTTTAGAGAACATTTCATTTTCACATAATGAGTACAAGTGTCAAGTGACACACTCAAAATTCACTATACATCACACATGACATGTTCTAAATCTACTCATGAAATACATACCACACACATATGTCTCATAGTTACAAAATAAACACATCATAATGAGGTTTACGAATCTTCTAAAGATTCACCTTGGCAGTGTCATATTAACATGTGTTTATACCTTGTTTCCCTGTTAAGTTTCCATGGTTCCTTTTCTGCACACTAAACTCGAGCATCAATAGTCCAATGAAAATTCACATATAAAATAAATATGAAAGTAAAGGTACATAATAAATTTTTTATTCCACCATGCACATATAACACATTCTATAATTAAATTCCTATTCTCCATCATTTACATTTAAAGCATTTAATCATTATCCCTCAAAACAAACTGCATATTACTAACTTTCCTAACAAGATCAAATTAAGCATTTGAATCACATCATAATTCCATTTCTTATCATAATAGTGAAATACTAAATAAATATCCATTAATTATCGACTAAGCCAATTAAGTCCTAATACATACCATAATGAAAGATCTCAAGATAAATATCATCGGATAAGTAGCAAAATTTACTGTCCATCAAGTATCAAAATATATATGTCGAGATATCTAGTCCTACGTAACAAAATGAAAATACAATATCTATTGTATGATGGGTCGGGGTGAGGCCTCACACCACTAAGTCATATCACATAACCATGAAAAATGGCCTAATAGAATTTGACAATATAACAAAAAAACTAGGGGTAGGCACTAAACTCACCAACCCCCTTTTGAATTTATTTATTGGATAGCATGGGTTGATTATTTGTCCTATTTCTTTCCTTCAGGCTTGATAGGGATACCACCCCTAACTTCTTCCTTAGATACTCAAAGGTATCTTTTGAAGAAATTTTGTGAATATGTATGCTAATTTTTATGTGGTTGGTATATACTCCAATATTAGCTCTTTAGCTCTTTCTATTACACCTTCTCCATGATAAAATGATATTTTAATGATATGTTCTTGGTTTTTTACTATATAACCAAGTTTTTTGATATATTAATTGCACTTTTACTATCACAATACATAACCACTTATTCCTCCATCTTCTCTTGAATGCCTTCAAGTAATTTTTTGATCCAAATGACCTAAGTATAGTTCACCACTACATCTACGTACTCATCATATGTTGTTGACTATGATATACAATTTTTCTTCTTAGTGACCCATTCAACCAATATTCCTCCAAGAAAGAATGCACCACTAGTTGTTCTCTTTTAATCATCTATGTTCTCCATCCATTCATTATCAACAAAGATAGGAACTTTAAAGTTGTATTTGTGAGGATATCATAAACCATATTCTTTAATACCCTTTAGATATCTTAATCTATCCTTTTCATAGTGACCACATGTGATTCCTTTGGATTGGCTAAGAATCTAGCTAATATCCCAATAGCTTGTGTGATTTCTAGTCTATTGTGCACCAAATACTGTAATTTACCAATCATGGATCAAAAAAAAATCTCATTCACTTTTGGACTCTCATCTTCCTTTGATAGTTTTTAACTATTCATCATTGGGGTACCCACCAGTTTGGCCTCTTCTAGACCAAATATTGTTAGAATTTATTTTACATACTTAGTTTTTCCTATGAAGATTCCTCCCTTCAGCCGAGACACTTACAGGCCAATGAAAAAACTGATCTCTCTGATCATATACATCTCAAACTCTTTCTTCATTGCTTCTATAAATTTTGTTATCAACTTATCATCTCCAAAGTTGACATCATCTACAAATATTTCAGAAATCAACAATCTAACTTGTGTTTCCTTTTTAAGGTAAATTATTTTGTTGTCACATGTCCTTACGAATCCTATCTTTGATTATATAATATTAATACCTATCATACCAAGTTGTTGGTGTCTATTTAATCCATAAAGGGATTTTTGTACTCTGCACACTTGGTTCTTTCCTTCTTCACTCTCAAATCCTCCTAGTTTTTCAATGTATACTTCTTCTTCAAGAAATCCATTTAGAAATGTGGATTTCACATCCATATATTATACCTTGAAGTTTTTTTACATCACAAAGGATGGGAGTATTCTAGCTCCCTCTAGACTAGCCACTGCTACAAAGGTTTCTCCATAATCTAGGCCTTCTTCTTGTGAATGTCCCTTGTAGATAAGTGTGGCCTTGTTTCTGGTCACTTCTCCATCCTCATTCATTTTTTTTCTAAATACCCATTTTTGTTCCAATAAAATTTTTGTCCTTTGACTAGGTTACCATGGTCCATGTTTAATTCTTTATTATCTAGTCAATTTCTCCCCCCTGTCCTTTTTCTAGTCTTCATCCTTAAGTGCTTCCCTGGTGGTTTTGGGCTCCATGTGTGAGAGAAGACATATTGTCTCTCTTTCCTTTCTCATTTACATCACTTTGGTGTCCTTTTCTCCAATGATTTTATCAGCTGAGTGGTCTCTTATTACATATTTTTCCAACACCAATTCTCCTCCAAGTGCATCAAATTATTGACCTTTAGGCTAGGCTACCTCTTCTTGTGTTGGTACATTTTTTTCTTCTATTGATATTACTTCTACTGGGTCATTTATTGAATGTATTAAAAAAAAAATTGTAGTCTTTTGGTTCCTTCTTTCTCTCTTCCTCGTTCTTGTTTAAGAACTCATCCACTTTTTCACTGACATATTCTACCTATTTTTTTGGAGGTTCAAACATTAGTATGCCTCTCTCTTAGTAGAGTATCCCAAAAAGATACCCTCATCACTCTCTAGCTCAAACTTTCCTTGATATTCATCTTGTTTGATGTAGCACTCGCTTCCAAACACTTTGAAGTAACTCACTAAAGGTGAGTGCTTGAACCATAGTTCATAGAGATTTTTCATAGTACCTTCTTTACATGTGCCCTATTTAAGGTGTAGAAAATTGTGCTCACATATTCTCTCTAGTAGACTTGTGCAATATTATTTTGGAGCATCAGGGTCCTAACACAATCTATGATTTTTTTATTTCTTCTTTCTGCAACAACATTTTGTTGTGGTATCATGGGAGCTGACATCTACCTCTTAATTATATGTTTTTAGAAGTAGATCTCAAATTCTTGTGAGATGAACTCACCTCCCCAGTGCGATCTCAAGAAATTCAATGCTTTTCCAAACTCCCTATCCACTTGTTCTTTGTAGGATTTAAATATAAAAACAAATTCTAGCTTTTCCTTTAAGTAGATAGTCAACATCATTCTAGAAATATCATCGATGAATAACATAAAATTTCTATCACTAGAAACACTCTTAGTCCTCATAAGAATACACAATTTAGTATGTACTAAATCTAAGGTCTTCTTAGAGGTAAAATATTTTCTAGAAAAACTAGAAATGACCAACTTACCTAGTTGATATTCTTTACACATTAAATTATCAAGTTTAGTGTTAGGAGGAAAGCCTCTTACACATTTCTTCTTCCTACATTAATAATGCTTTCAAAATTTACATGAAACAACCTTTTATGCCATAACCTACTATCATTTTTAGCTACTAAGTATTTATTCTCATAAATATTAAGGTGGAAGAGATTACCTCCTCTTTATTCTCCCATAGCTAGTAGTTTACTTGTCTTGTCGAAAATTCTCCAAGACCCTTTGTTAAATTTGAACTTATGACCTTTATCCATTGAATGAGCTACACTGATTAGGTTATACTTAATTCCTTCCACTAGATATACATCTTTATAGTTACTAGATTCATTTAGGGCTAGATTAAACTTACATATTCTTGTGTATGGTGATTTTTTGTCAAACTTTTCCATTTCTCCATTGTAGGCCTCTACCTCATGGAATTTTCTCTTATCACCAGACACGTATTGAGAGAAACTATTATCAATTATCTAGTTCTTATTTCTATTGGTGTTTTTTATTAGGTCTCTCTTTTCCCTTTCTTCTATTATAATGACAAAGGATATTTCATCCTCATCTTTTTCATCTAAACTGGTTGACTCTTCATGAGTCACATCTTCCTTAGCAATATAGCATCACTTCTTCTCATTTCCTTTGAAGCTTGATCATCTTTTTTTTTTTTTCCCTTCTTAACTCAGTCTAGACACCTATAAACATAGTGTCCCACCTTTTTACAGTTAAAGCATTTGTGAGGAAGCTTACATTTGTACTTCTCTTGTTCTCTTATTTTTCTCTTTGCAAAAAAACCCTCCAACTCTTCTTGTTCAAATTCTTCAATATAAAGACTCTCTAGATCTCTTTTGTATCTGGAAGTGTTTTCTTTCTCATTTCATCTCTAGGATGTAACTAGTGCAACTAAGTCTTTGAATGCATGCCAAACTTAGGTTGATTGTTGTTTAAGTTTCTCACCTTAAATGCAGTGAACTAGTGCAACTAAGGCTTTGAATGCATGCCAACCTTTGGTTGATTGTTGTTTAAGTTTCTCATCTCAAACGTAGTGAACTTTCCTATCAAGGCATCGAGAGATACCACCATTTTCTCTATTGATCTTAGTTCATGAATGGTTCAAACCCTTATGGTATACTTGTGAAGTAAGGTTCTTATTATCTTTCTCACCACATTAGCTTCATGCAACATGCCTCCAACAAATTTGATGGCTAGCATCACATCTTTCACCATTTTTCCATAGGTTTCAAAGTCTTCTCCTTCCTACATTATCATTTCATCATAATTTCCTCTCAGGCTATCATCTTTAGCCTTTTGAACATTCTTATCACCACCATATGTTGTCTCCAACTCGTCTACATCCTTGTATACAACATAAGACAAAGTGATAGCTAGTGCATCCATTTTGGTCATGTGAGTTTATTTGTCCATTATATCCTCTACATGACTCTAGTTTGCATCACCAAGAGTTCTCAGTTGTAACCTCATTTATCTACACCATGAGCTATAGTTTTCTTTTGAAAACTTTGGTGCCTCTCTTTTCAACATCTTGATCTTTACCTCAAGTTGTTAGACTCCTTTCTTCAAAGAACCTACACTTTGATATCAATTTTTGGTCTAAACATAGGTGAATATATTGGGTGGGGGGGTGTGTGTGAATCAATATATCCTAGATAATTCAAATTTTGATATCTATCTTTCTTCATACTAGTCTACTTGTCAATAAAATATATATAACTTAACTGGTTATGTTTAAGAAAAAAATAGAAACAAAAATATCATCACATTAACACAAGTATATATCTCATGGAAACCTGATTCGGGTGAAAGTGAAAACCATGGTGTGTGACATGAGCATCACAAAGTTTGCACTCTCCTAAAGTGTATTTGGTCAATACATTATCTACGTTAGAATATTACAAGGATACTATTAGGTGTCACCCGATTAAGGGATTTGGATATGACCTATGAGAGTCTTGTCAAGCTAAGAGCAACTTGGTTAAATGTATTTTGAACAAAAAATAATTTGTCACCCTCTTAGGGGATTAATACAAAGAAATTGTTAAAGTTCACCCTTGATGGGATTTATTATTGTAGTGATTAGAAGAAAATGAAAGGAATAGCGTAACTTCAAAATATATACTTTACTTAGCACGTATATAGATCACTTTGATGCTCATCAGACCTATCTGCAACTTTTCTCTTCCCTCCCTTGGCTCTGCAACTCATAAATGATCACTTGCATGCTTGGATCTACTAGCTATTGTATGCAATGTTACTTGTATTAGTAAGTAATTTTGGCTTCTCCTCAACACACTATCTCCCACACTCTATTTGTGACATTTCAACATCACCCTTCTCCCTTTGAGATTACTCTTAGCTTGGTTCTATGGAATTTTTTCTATTCAATATGAAATCTAACATTTTTCCTTGAGAAAACATTCTCATATATGGTCTTTGTATGATCATCTTGAAACCCTAATTCATATATTCAAATTTTTGATTCTTAATCCTATGTCTAACTTGTACTCTTGTCTTTTTCTAGCACCATTCATGTTAGATGTATCTTATATGATTAGAAATCATGGATGTTCTATAGCTTTAATGACTTTCTCTATTGGAAATAATTCAAATTTGAATTCAACATTATATGTCCTATATGTAACTACACCATTCTTATTAAATTATCTATTAGGTATAATCAACCTACTTTGTGACGTGGTAGTCATAGGTATCTTTCCTTTTCTCATCCTTTCTATGGGTTTTTTCATCTCTTCCTCACATTGGATGGTCATATAAACATGCCTTTTTTCTTGATTACTATCTTTGTAGTCAATCTTACTTAGTCTTGTTTTGTCTAAAGGAGGCTACCCCTTTTGTGACCTTGACTTGATTCATCCTTATTAGTTCTCCTTTTATTCCTATGTGTTGGTTTAAATAAGTATTTACTATTTACACTTTACTTAAGTTTACTTAGGTTAATGCATTTTCATATTAGTTTTCATGTAGACACTTAGGAGTTTGCATATTTATATGAGTTTTCATGTAGACAACATAGTTTTTTGCACTTCAATTGAGCACATGTTGTCTACCACATCTCTTTATGAGATACACCTTTACATTCTTATCCTCTCATTGTTGCACATACATTCATGCACAATGGAGGATAATCCACTCTTGGTGGACATGTGCTTAGTTGTTATGCTTATCTCTTTGCTAACTCCTAGTCATATCATTTGCCTTTATATACAAGGAACTTCTTTGATGTAATCATCCAATTATTTGATTAATCCATTCTCATTTGATCATATATTTTCTCTCTTGTGCTATCTTTTGAGTTTCTAGATCTTGGCATTTCATTCTTTCCTTAGGAAAATTCTTACTTGGTATCAGTGTTAGAATTCTTTAGAATAACTGAGAGGGGGGGTGAATTAGTTATTCAAGGTCCAAATGCCCTATTAATACCTTTTTACTACTTTTAATGAATCCATACTTAAATCAATCATATAAGCAAGTTACAGCAAATCAGCATGCAAAGATAAAACACTCAAGATCAACACATGACACAATGATTTACGTGAAAACCCAATTTGGGAAAAACCACCAGTAACATGCTACTTGATTCTCACTCTTCTAAATTGATGCCCTGTTAAAAGACTGCCCTATTAAAGGCTTACAACACACTGTTAAATGTGACCTTGTTAGAGGATTTCACCAAACTGTTAGGAATGGGCCTGGTTAAAGGTCTTTAGAACATTCACTTGGGATGTCACCCTGTTAAAGGATTTTTCTAATGGCTGTTAAACCAACCTAAGTCCATAGGATTTAGACTTACAGTTACAATTGCTAGAAAGTAACAATAATGGTCTTTCGATCTGATATAACTTACAACATACTTTGCAGATTTCAGATCACACTTTCAGTTCAATCCTTATGATTGGCTTTAATCTCTTTAGCTCTGACTGCTTGTCTTCCTCTCAAGCTTCGTCTCCTTGAGTCTTCTAACTCATTCTACCAATACAATCATCTTTGTGGTCGTCTATACAAATAGAATTTTTGTGCTATCTTCTCCTAGGCACATTCTTCAGCATTTCATGCTTTTATGCTTGACCACTATCTCCTTTTCTTCTATCCCCTCTCAGTCTCTCTCTCTCTCTCTTTCTCTTATTAACTTATGTCTTCTTATATAGAAGTCTAATTTTGCCTTTTCTGCTCAATTCTCCCTCTTCAATTTTAGGGTTTCAAAATTGATTAGGTAGAATACAATGTATCTACCCCATATCTTGTTTTCTTCTTGAAACTTTGCCAGTTGTATCTTAAAAATGTTCTACATGGTGTTCTATGCCACCAACTCATCATTCTTATCTTCCTTTTAATTCACAAATTTCTAGATAACAACCTTGTCGGCTTAGATCTGGCGAATCTTTGATTTTCTAAATAATGCAGCAACTCGACATTATTGAGTTACTGGTGCTCAGCACCTCTGTGTTACTTGGCACCTATACCAGCTCGACACTTGAACTTACTTGGAACTTGAACTTACTCGGCACTTTGAACTTACTTGGCACTTGAACTTACTCAGCACTTGAACTTACTCGGCACTTGATCCTACTCGGCACCACTCGGCATCTAAAGTTTACTCAACATTAACTAGAACTTGCTCGACTCTTACTAGCTTGTCCGGCTCCTTCTCTGTAATGAGCTTAGTTTGAGCTTTACAAAAGACTTAGTTAAAACCTTAAATCTTTGATATGTTTTAGTGTGCCCATTCTTTGTAGTATGTCATCAAATACATTATTTCATCAATGGCTTAGCTGATCCTTGTACTTCATTCCAACATCATAGCTTCAACCTTTCTCTAGGTATTTTAGTTACATCTTATTAATTGCCTCCACCTTGACAATCAACTAATTGATAGTATTTGGATCACTAAAGCAATTGTCATCCCTGCAAGTAGCAAGTTTGACATCAATGACAAAACAATGATTGAGGACATTCTTTACTAGTTCCATATTTTATTCCAACAATCTCCCTCAACTTTTCTTATAATAATTTCAATCATTTCCAACAATCAGAGCTATACCAAATTCTTACATGGTATCAGAGCCATAGGAGTTTCATTGCATAGCAATTGGAGAGATTTTTTTGCAGGTTAAGATTTGAGCTTGTTGGTGCAATTCAAATGTTTGCATCACATTCAGAAGGTCAAAAAAACCCTAAATTGACTTTTGTTTCATCAAAATCCGACATCTAAGGTGAAATCTAGAGTCATTTGATTTTTGGAGGTGTGATGGCCATGATTTAGGAAAAATAATTACAGAGGTGATTTTCAAACAATGATATCTCCCTCATACGAACTCCTTTTTTTCAAGCAATTTTTTGTGTTTTGGGGTAATTTCATGATCTTCATATTTTTGCAAATCCCTATTCCTATTTTTTCCTGAAAAATCACAAATCCTAATTTTTGTAACTTTAAAGGCTTCGTTTTGGCTCATATGGACACATATTCAGGTGCTATTTCTTTTGAAAGTGCATGATTTTTTGTCTACTTTCTAGATTTGGTATTAGTTTGGAGTAATGTTGAGTAGACATAGTGCTTTTAGCATTTGGTCATTTTTGGCCTATTTTGGCACTTGTAATTAATTTAGATTCTTGAGAGATCTTGTGTCTTATCTTGTTGAGTCTGATATAGCTTCATATTTGTTGTTGTAACCATCAAAATTGGAAGTCCACTTTGGTTCATTCTGACAAGTGGAAATTGTACATGCACTAAGTATAAAGTGCCAAAATTATCCATTTTGGGGAGGTTCTTTGATTGAGTGATTTGGGCGGTCTATCTTGAGTGTTTTCACTTCTCTTTCTCTTGTGTTCTTTTATTTTACATCATGGGTTCTCCTAGGTTTCCACTTTTAACTCCACATAATTATGCTACATGGAAAATTAGAGCATGGAGTAAAATGATGGAAAAATGTTTAATTGATTATGTTGATGGAACCATGGTTGCACCATCTAATCCTGATAAACTAAATGAATGGAATCATAAAAATGAGGTTGCTATTGGTACTTTGAGGAAGTATGTACATGAAGATCTTATCTTCCATATTGATAATTGTAAAACAACAAAGGAAGTATGGGATAAGTTTGCTAGCTTGTATGCAAAAGTATACAAAGCTAGCGGTTTTGAACTTGATGAAAATATCATGTCATTAGATCCAAAGGAGTTTGACACAATTCATGACTATATCACCAAGGCACATGAGCTAAGGTCAATGGTTAAGGATTGTGGAATTACCATAGAGGATGAAAAATTGAACTATAATTTGATGAGAAAACTTCCTCCAGATTATGCATCATTTGTTTTGAGCTTCAACACTCATAAGTTGACCTTAGGTTCTTCCTATGCCATGCCTTCATTTGATTTTTTCATAGAGATTTTGATGGTAGAACAATCAAATTTGGTGAGCATTGGGATTCTCAAGTCTTCAAAGTCCAAAGCATTGGTGGCTAGTAAAGGGAATCAAGGAAGAGGGTCTAACAAGAAGCAGAAATCATGGCAACAAAATTCACAACAATAGAAAGAACACTCAACCTCCTTGCCACAAGACAACTCAAATAAAAAGGGAAAATCATCCAATAAGGAGTTTCTTACTTGTGCATATTGCAAGAAGAATGGACATGAAGAACATCATTATTATAAGAAGGAGATAGATGAACTCAAGAATCTTCTTAAGAAGAATCAAATTAGTCTACCTTCAAGAATGAATACTTCACCCTCTTCTTCAAATTTTGATTATGATAAAGGAAATTATCACATGGGCAAAGGTCAAGCATTAGCAGCTACTTCAAGTCAAGATTCAGGAAGATGGCTTCTAGATTTAGGGGCTTCTCATCATATGGCATCTTCACAGTTTATCTTTTCATCATTTGATCCTTGTCATACTCCACCTATTTTGATGGGCAATCATACTTACATGAATTTGATTGGGAAAGTAACTATTGATAAGGTGGGGGGGATACTTCAAAGATGTGTTGTGTGTACCTCACCTAAGTCATAATCTTCTTCCCATCTATCAGCTCACTCATGCAGATAGAAGAAGGACTGTGGAATTCACACTTCATTCAATTTTTATAAGAGATTTGGAGACTAGAGAGATCATTGCTACAGGGGTGGTTGATCATGCATCTAGGCTATACTACTTCTCAAACTTTGGTCATGATGATGATAGTGATTTCTCAACAGATTTTGATCACACTTCTACTATTGATTTAGACTTTGAGGAGAACTTTGGCTACTTGAACTTGGATGTTCTCACACATGATCGAGTTCTTGAGCCATCCATTGCTTCTCCTCCTACTGATATATTCCATCTACTATTGTCCCTGATGATAGTTGTATTCACATAGCCATGGATTCAAGTGATTTAGTTCAGCAGGATATTCATTATCTTCCAGACTCAGTTCCATGGGATGACTACTTGACATGCATTTCTAGTTTGTTTGTGGAGTCCTATATTGTAGATTTGGGAGACACTATTGATGATATTCATCTTCTCTTTGGTGAATATGATCCTTCTTCAGTTGTTGTGAGGGAGCATTTTGACCCTCATTTTCATTCTCTACTTGATCAATCTTTTGAGGTTGACATGATGGTAGATCCTTTGATACAAGAATTGGAGGAGGTCACTTTATTTTCAAAGGAGATATTTGACTCTTTGATACATGGTCTACATTCATCCTCAGTTGAGCTTGATTTTTCTTTTTCAGTAGAGTGGCATAGTAAACATGATATGGAGGAGGTATTGACATAGGGACACTTGAGTAGATTTCAAAGATTTCATACATTTTGAGGTTTCTCCCTACAAATGGGAGAGGCTTCATTGATACACCTTTAGTTGTGTTTCTCCCTAAGGGGAGGAATGTTGTTCTAAACTCATGGAGGAGTTTCTACATTGATCCTGGATCATCTACCATTTGTGTACATTATACATTGAGGGGAGGTTACTTAATCTATCTTCCTCTTCTTCTCTCTTATGGGGGGATCTTTTCCTCACATGAGGTATTCTTCTCTCTCATTTTCTTTTATTGTACTTATCTCTCTTTTTGGAGGGGGGTTTTTCCCATGTGGTTTTCCCTCTTTATCCACTTTATGAGAGATTTCATTATATCTATCTTTTGCACTTGCATCTTGTACATGGTACCTAACATGTCCTAGTAGCTGGGATCCATCTTGCATTATTATCTACCTTTTGTGAGCTTAAGTACATTCTCCTAAGTTGCACTTAAGGGGGTGTAAACATGTATTTACTATTTAGACTTTACTTAAGTTTACTTAGGTTAATGCATTTTCATATTAGTTGTCATGTAGACACCTAGGAGTTTGCATATTTATATGAGTTGTCATGTAGACAACACAATAGTTTTCACTCCAATTAAGCACATGTTGTCTACTACATCTCTTTATGAGATACACCTTTACATTCTTATCCTCTAATTGTTGCATGTATGTTCATACAAAATGGAGTATAATCTACTCTTGGTGGGCATGTGCTTAGTTGTTATGCTTATCTCTTTGTTGACTCCTAGTCATATCAGTTGCCTTCATATATAAGGCACTTATTTGATGTAATCATCTAATTATCTGATTAATCCATTCTCATTTGGTCATATCTTGTCATGCTTGTGCTATCTCTTAAGCTTCTAGATCTTGGCATTTCATTCTTTCCTTAGGCAAATTCTTACATGGTATCAGAGCTATACCAAATTCTTACACTATGAAGTAGAGTTGCACATGTGTGCTTCACATGCTTCACTAGTCATGCCTCTATATTGGTCAATTTTCTACCTTAGCCTTTGACATAAATGAAAACCATCACATAACTAGTCACACTAGTACTTTTATTGATCAATCCTTTAGAAATTGACAATTATACCAAAAAATTTAACAAAGAAGGAGAGGAAAAGTTTATATTGAATTAAAAAAAGGTCATAATTAGCATGATTTCCACTCTAAGAAAATTGACAAATTGACAAAAAAGTTACGAAAAAGAGCAATAAGTATTCCACTTCCTTAATTGCATTCAAAGGAAAATAATAAGTATTGGTGGAAACTAAAATTTCCTCACAAGAAATGATATTTGACTCAAGTTTCAATCATCAAATAGCTTCTATGAAGGAGTATTTGTTCACTGGAACCATCTAAGGCACCTCACATCTTTATTATAGATTCCACTGAAGTGGAACTTGAAGGAAAAGGCTCAATTTCCATTGGCGATGGTACATTGGAGAATGTACTTTATGTTCTTAACTAGAGAAAAATCTATTTTCAATTTACAAAATCAATCACTATGGAGATGGAATGAATGTTAATTTTCTACCTCATTTGGTTGTGATAACAAAACATACATGGATGAAAGTTTGGTTGGATTAGGATAAGCCAATCATATAGAACTTCTCTACTTATTCTCCCACTTTGAGTCTCTATCTCCTTCCATTTCCTTTCTCATTTATTCAAATTAAAAAATTAAGGTATGGTATGAGTGGTTTGAAATTGATAATATCATTAACAACTTAGCTCCTTGAGGATATGGCCAAATGTTTAGATCCAATAAATGTTTTTGATGGCATATGTTTAAGGTGTTCTATAGTTAACCATCCAAAAGAAAATTTTGACAATGGGAAGTCTTAGAGAGCTTTGGTGGTTTTAATCGGTTCACAATGATGTAGTAGAACCATTTTTAGAAACATAATTTAGTGATTCTCACCATGTCCTCACTTTCATGATGATTAATATTGTTTCACATGGGTCTACATTCTTAGTCAGAAGATTGAAGTGTTCGACAAGTTTCTATCCTTCAAGTCTCATATTGAGAATCAAGAGGGGAAGCAAATCAAGACTTTATATAGAAATAATGGATGAGAATATGTCAAAAATAGACTTGAAAAATTTATAACATTGAATGGATTGATATGCAACACTCATTTTCCTATTCTTCCAAGAAATATTATTTTGCAAAAAAAAACCTAAAGAGTATGGCTAGCTACATGATTCATGATTGATCTCTTTGTCTAGATTTTTTGAGTAGAAGCCATCACTTGTTCTATTCACATCTAGAATTAGGTTCCCCACAAGGATTTGAATGATATCACTCCTTTACATCCATGCTATAGTAGAAAAATTATTGTGAGACACTTAAAAGATTTCGGTTGCCCAACTTGGAAATGCATAGTTTAAGTGGACTGTAGGAGCAGATAAGAGTTTTAATCTGTTGAAATAGAAAGTTACCAAGTAGCCTATTTTAGTACTCCCTGATTTTAACAAGGTGTTTTTGTAACGCCCCGCCAAGGGATCCAAAAGAATTAACCTAAAGTTTTACTAAGTTTGCTAAACATTTTTTTTTTTTTTTTAAGTAAGAAAGTATAACATACATATCAAACACATAGTAGCGGAAGCAATAACATGTAATCATAAACAAACATACATAACAGGTTACATTCCTTAAGGATCCCAAGACATTGAGTCACATTTAAAAATAATTAATCCTAAGTCTAACAACTATCATATCCACATGAAAGAATAATAAGAAAGTCCAATGTCCATATAATATACATTTTTTTCGAATGCCTCTTGGCAAATTAAGTTCGGAATGCTCATTCATCCACTGTACATGTCACAAGGTATGAAAGGCTTAAAAGAATATACATTTGTTAAAGTAGAAATACATCACCCTCTGATCCATGATACAAAGTACAATAAAATAAATGAAATCATTAACCATACATGATACATCCATACATCCATAATGATAAAACATCCATCATAAGATCTAACCATCCATCATAATAATCCAGGAACAGAATGAAGGTAAATGCCAACCAAGAAAGCTCCAGCCACGGTGACCACAGACAGATCTCAATGGTAAGAGTAAAAAGCACTACCACCTGACTTCGTGGAACCTAAATGGCCCACTCCCACTGCGCTGAGGAGATAGTCTTAAGTCCCAAACAGGATATCAAAACACAAAACACAAGTACTCTCTAAGTCTAGAAAATCCTAAAAGTACACTAACTCAAAGGTTCTAACATAGATAGACATCTAGACCCAGAGGCACACAAGACACATAGGAAACCTGCTATGCAAGAGGGAAAGTGTCATCATAGAAGTCACATTGGAAGTTACCCGAGCAATCCCTTAGGAATCTCGGGTCCCCTGTGATTCTGCAGCCACTAGTATCCTCTCGTACTGACGAGGCATACTACGGAATGCAAGGTCATAACCAAGCATTCTCTCTACCCCATCCTAGTCTATACTAGCACTCAAGGCATGGGAGAGAACATACAGTTATCTTATTAGGTTCATTTAAGTCAGTATTTAGGTGAGATGTTTTCACTTATTAAAACAAACAAATTACAATGAGTCATGCCCAGAGCCACTTCGAGTCTCTCGTCCCTCATTGCAAGCCACTTTTCGACACTACACATAGATAACCTACCCTAGGCTCATGATAGCACAAATCAAAGAATCATAATAAAATCACCTCAGTCCTATACAAGTGACTGAAAGCATCATAAATATAATCCACAATAATCACATCAGTTCTCCATGAGCAACTGATAAGCATCAAATAATAATCATGATGATCACAACAGTTCTCTATCAGCAACTGAAGGCATCCATGATAAATCACAATATCCAAAGGTTCTCCAACAAGCAACCAAAAAGTATCCCAATAATAAATCACAATACTGATCGAAGACTCAAAATGGTCATGTCACAACATGACATCATCAAGAGCATAGCAATAACACTTCAGTCCCATCAAGGCGACTGGAAAGCAACCCAAGTGCAATTGATTGATGACTCAAAAATGGTTAAGTCAGGTAACTCAAATACATACACCATCAGCTTCTCACAAGGAAACTGGAAAGCAATAACAAACAGTAAATACAATATGTCATAGAGCATACTAATCACATTACCATGGTTGAGTTAAGAAAGATCGAGACCAAAACATCATAACATCACAATCACATAACCTCCGAGCCTCTGATAACAACCTAAATTGGTCAACACTCTAGAACCACCCAAAAACATAGACATCATAAGAAACAAGATGCAAATACATGTTTTGGCTTATTTTAAATCACATGGCTGAGTTGAATATAAGATTTCAGTTTGCATTTCAATGATCTTTTTTTTTTTTAAGTGTATAAGGTTCTCAGTCTTACCTTATAATTTAATCCGATCATTTAATCATAAATATAAATATTTAATATAAGATTTCGTGCCTGTAGATTCTCTGTGATGAAAGTTTAAACATTCCAATATTGAAAATTAACAGATGCTTGTTAATTAATCTTTTGTATATGTAGGGATTAGAAAAGAGATCAAAAAAATCTCGAGTTTCTAAATCAAAGAACATAGGATTTAATCGAAAAAGGGTAGAATCTAAGAATGAAATTCTAAATTTGGAGGGTTGATAATGTTTTCTCCATCAGATTATAGATGAAATCAATTTCTTTTAAAATAATAATAATAAATGAAACAAAATAAATAGATTTATATTCAAGAAATTGTTTTATAATTTTAAAATATTTATAAATTTTATAAACTAAGTAAATCATTTTTCTTAAAATGAAATTGTTTCTATCATATAATAAAGTGTTATTAAAAGGAGAAAAAAAATATATTAATATGGGGGGGGGGGGGGGGGGGGTCATTGACCCACACCCCTACCCATCTGTATGTTGTCGCGTGTTGCAGTATGTACTGCTGCGGCAGCAGTACTGTTGCGACAGCAGGCTTGCAGTATTACATACTGCCGCAACAATTAATAAATCGCTTTGTGTTATGTTTTAATAAAAACAAACTTAGTCTATGCCATTTTGAAATTCTTTTTTTTTTATGGTGGATAATTTTAATATTATAATTTGTAATTAATTTTAATAATTTTTAAAAAATTAAATTAAACTTATGATATTATTTATAATTAACTTCATTATCAAATTTCATTAATATTTTATAATTTATTATATTAATAATAAATGTAATATTTTTAAATAAAATATTGATTAATTTAATATGATTTAAATAATATTTAATTAAGAATAGAAGTTATTGTTATTGAGAATTTAATTATTGATTTTAATAAAATCGTAATTAATTTTATTTAAATCATTAATGGTTATTTTTATAACTTAATAAAATAAAAATTATTCCAGATTAATTTAAGAAATTTAATTTTTAATCTGAGAGTAACTTTATATTTATGATTAAATGATCGGATTAAATTATAAGGTAAGACTGAGAACCTTATACACTTAAAAAATAAAAAGATCATTGAAATGCAAACTGAAATTTTATATTCAACTGAGCCATGTGATTTAAAATAAGCCAAAACATGTATTTGCATCTTGTTTCTTATGATGTCTATGTTTTTGGGTGGTTCTAGAGTGTTGACCAGTTTAGGTTGTTATCAGAGGCTCGGGGGTTATGTGATTGTGATGTTATGATGTTTTGGTCTCGATCTTTCTTAACTCAACCATGGTAATGTGATTAGTATGCTCTATGACATAGTGTATTTACTGTTTGTTATTGCTTTCCAGTTTCCTTGTGAGAAGTTGATGGTGTATGTATTTGAGTTACCTGACTTAACCATTTTTGAGTCATTGATCAGTTGTACTTGGATTGCTTTCCAGTCGCCTTGATGGGACTGAAGTGTTATTGCTATGCTCTTGATGATGTTATGTTGTGACATGTGTGACTTGACCATTTTGGAGTCTTCGATCATTATTGTGATTTATTATTGGGATACTTTCTGGTTGCTTGTTGGAGAACCTTTGGATATTGTGATTTATCATGGATGCCTTTAGTTGCTGATAGAGAACTGTTGTGATCATCATGATTATTATTTGATGCTTATCAGTTGCTCATGGAGAACTGATGTGATTATTGTGGATTATATTATGATGCTTTCAGTCGCTTTTATAGGACTGAGGTGATTTTATTATGATTCTTTGATTTGTGTTGTCATGAGCCTAGGGTAGGTTATCTATGTGTAGTGTCGAGAAGTGGCTTGCAATGAGGGACGGGAGACCCGAAGTGGTTCTGGGCATGACTCATTGTAAGTTGTTTGTTTTAATAAGTGAAAACATCTCACCTAAATACTGACTTAAATGAACCTAATAAGGTAACTGTATGTTCTCTCCCATGCCTTGAGTGCTAGTACAGACTAGGATGGGGTAGAGAGAACGCTTGGTTACAACCTTGCATTCTGTAGTATGCCTCGTCAATACGAGAGGATACTAGTGGCTGCAGAATCACAGGGGACCCAAGATTCTTAAGGGATTGCTCGGGTCACTTCCAACATGACTTCTATGATGACACTTTCCCGCTTGCATAGCAAGCTTCCTACGTGTCTTGTGTGCCTTTGGGTCTAGATGTCTATCTATGTTGGAACCTTTGAGTTAGTGTACTTTTAGGATATTCCAGACTTAGAGAGTACTTGTGTTTTGTGTTTTGATATCTTGTTTGGGACTTAAGACTATCTCCTCAGCGCGATGGGAGTGGGCCATTTAGGTTCCACACAGTCGGGTGGTAGTGCTTTTTACTCTTACCATTGAGATCCGTCTGTGGTCACCATGGCTGGAGCTTTCTTGGTTGGCATTTACCTTCATTCTGTTCCTGGATTATTATGATGGATGGTTAGATCTTATGATGGATGTTTTATCATTATGGATGTATGGATGTATCATGTATGGTTAATGATTTTATTTATTTTATTGTACTTTGTATCATGGATTAGAGGGTGATGTATTTCTACTTTAACAAATGTATATTCTTTTAAGCCTTTCATACCCTGTGACATGTACAGTGGATGAATGAGCATTCCGAACTTAATTTTCCAAGAGGCATTCAGAACAAATGTATATTATATGGACATTGGACTTTCTTATTATTCTTTCATGTGGATATGATAGTTGTTAGACTTAGGATTAATTATTTTTAAATGTGACTCAACATCTTGGGATCCTTAAGGAATGTAACCTGTTATGTATGTTTGTTTATGATTACATTTTATTGCTTCCGCTACTATGTGTTTGATGTGTATGTTATACTTTCTTACTTTAAAAAAAAAATGTTTAGAAAACTTAGTAAAACTTTAGATTAATTCTTTTGGATCCCTTGGCGGGGTGTTACAGTTTCAAGTAGACTGTGATGCTGTTGGTTCTACAATAGGAGCTATTTTGAGCCAAGAAGGTAGACCTATTGTTTATTTTAGTGAGAAGCTGAATGATGGAAAAAGAAAATATTTTGTTTATGATCAAGAATTTTATGCTATAGTTCAAGCATTGAAGAAGTGGAGACACTATCTTCTTGCTAAGGAGTTTTTTTGCATACTGATCATCAAACTTTACAATATTTGAATAGTTAAAAAAAATTAAACCAAAGGCATTTGAAGTGGGTTGAGTTTTTGTAGAGTTATACATTTGTTTTGAAACACAGGAGTGGGAAGTCTAATAGAGTTGCAAATGCTCTTAGTAGGAGACAACTTTTGTTGACAAAAATACATATAGAGGTGGTTCGGTTCAAGGAACTCAATACTTTGTATCCATATGATCCTAATTTTGGTAAAGCGTGGAAAGCTTGTAGACAACCTTTTACATTTGACAAGACAAAGTGGTTGGATTTCATGATCTAGGATAGTATGTTGTTCAAAGGAATCTAGTTGTGCATTCCTAAAAGTTAAATGAGAGAGAATCTCATCAAGGAGAAGCATAGTGGAGGATTGGATGGACATTTTGGTAGAGATAAAATCATAGCTTTGGTTGCTGAGAATTATTACTCACCACAACTGCAACAAAATGTGAAGAAGTTTGTACAAAGTTGCAGAGTATGTCAAATGGAAAAAGGAGTGAAGCAAAATAAAAGGTTGTATCAGCCATCGCCTATACTAGAGATGCTATGGGAGGATGTAAGCATGGATTTTTTTCTTGGATTATTGAGGATGCAATGTTGGCATATGATTCTATTTTTGTGGTGGTTGACAGATTTTCAAAGATGACAGATTTTATTCCTTGCAAGAAGACTAGTGATGTTGTTCATGTGACCAAGTTTTTTTTTCAGAGAAGTGGTAAGACTACATGGTCTGTCAAAGAGTATAGTTTTAGATTGAGATACCAAATTTATTGGGTATTTTTGGTGTACATTATGGAACAATTTAAAGATAGATTTAAAGTTTAGTTCATCGTAATATCCACAAATTGATGGACAAAAAAAAGTGGTGAATAGGAGTTTGGGAAATTTGATGAGATATTTGGTTGGAGACAAGATAAAAGGATGGGATATGATCTTGCCACAAGTAGAATTTGCATATAATAATTCTATCAAAAAAAGAGTACTAGTAAATCACCATCCTAGATTGTATATGGGAGTAGTCCCATAAATGCTTCTAAATTGAGGTAGTTGGATAAAGGATAGATAAGTAGTGCTAAAGCAGAAGAATTTTTTGAACATTTGAAGAACATCCACAAGGAGGTGAGGAAGCATGTCATAAAGATGAATACATAATATAAGGCTAAGGCAGATGTGAAAAGGAGACATAAGGAATATTAGATTGGAGATGAAGTCATGGTTCATTTGAGAAAGGAGTTTTTTCCATTGGGTACATACAATAAGTTGAAGATGAAGAAGTTTGGATCATGCAAGATAGTGAAAAGGCATGATTCTAGAAGTTCTTATGAAGTGGAGTTGCCTTCTAAATTGAATATTTCACTAGTATTCAACATTTCAAATTTGATAGAGTATTATGAAGGAGGTGATGGAGATAAAGTTGCAAAAGCACAGTGGAGTATTCTAGTAGCTAGTTCGACTAGAAAGGAGATTGAGGAGATACTAAATAGTTGTATTGGAAAAAGTACAAGGAACAAAACTTATGAGGAATACCTGGTCAAATGTAAAGGGAGGCTAGTAGAGGATTCATCATGGCTAGCAAGGGAGGAGGTTAACCATCTTTGTTTTCCTCTGAACACTTGAGACATGTTGGGTCACTTCTCAAATTATCCCAGGTGTCTGATGTAAGAACATCTTGGGTGTAAGAGAAATCTTGCAACACCCAAAAACATTTTTCTTTTTAGTCTTTCTATTTTAATAAGGACTAGTAGATAGGGTGGTTACTATTTATGAGAATTTTCTATTTTTAATAAGATTTTCATACAAGCTCAAAATGTTCTCATTTTCTACATGAAGATTCATTTTAGAGTTGTAAGCCTACCATAAAAATCTTATTGCTCGAGCTTAAGTTTCAAAGAAGTTATTGTGGATTTTCAGTGAAAAAATTTACAAAAAAATATCCAAGCTCACCATTGGAGGCCTTAGAGTGCCCAGATGAGTTCAAAAACTTGATGGAAGGGCACGTGCATGGTTTCAAGCCTGTAGATTAGAAGCTAACATTTTTTAAAAGTGGTTATAATAGCCAAATGGAGCAACATATCAAGAGTTATGGCTATCCAAAGTTAGGCTACCCGAAATATCTAAAATAATTGTCAAAGATGTATTTCGTTGACTCTATATGTTTTGTTAGGGTCTATCAGCCCTAGGTATTAAGTTTCAATGTGAAGAACATTCTCATGCAATGTGACATAAAATTTCCTATTTAAGAAAGGCCCAAACATTGTATAGAACAACTTTGGATGATAGTTCACAGATTGTCTTGTAGCTTATTGTAATTAAGGCATCCATGTGGGTTAGCAAATCGTACTTTTGAATTTTTGTAATTCCACATTTGTAGCACAAATAAGAAGTCCATTTTTTTTCTTGCATTTTTTTGTTGTTTCTTTGTTTCTGTTATGAGTTTATGGTATTTTGGGAGCACCCTTCATCACTCCCATAAGAAGAATTGCTCTTCTTTTGTTCCTTAGCAAGGGCTCAATACCCTTCAAAATTATGTCCGAGTCCTCCTTGGAGTCAACATCACATATTTTACTTATTATTGTGATCCTCATACTTAGATCCTCTTCTAACACTCTCTTCTTTCTATTAACTAACCTATTGTATAGGTCTTCAGGTATCTTATTCTATATATTCTCAAATTTCTTGTTCCTAAAAATTATATTCCTTATCATAGCTCATTCTCTAACTACCTTCCATCCATATTGCTATATATATTGTAATACTTATTTAACTATACAAAATTATCATCATTAATTATCTGCATGGCTTAACTTGTACCCTAATATCTTGGTTAACAACTTTACTCCTTTATCTTGAATGGGGTCTACCTTCATGTTTTGGAAGCAATATATACATACATATCAAGTACACATAAGAAAATTATAAATATAATTTCCATTCCTCAAAGGTTACTTCACATTGAGTCACATTACGAAGTTTGTATTAATTATTTTAAGTCTCAAGTACAAAGTTTCTCGATCATAAAGAAATAACATATACATTATCACATAAGAAAATGCATGAGTACAAATAATAATATGAAAGCACATCTAATGAATAACATCCACTGCACATGTCACAAGGTATGTGAAAATAGATACAAGTATATCAATATACAATACAATATCCTATAGGATATCAAAACACGACACATAGATACATAAAATGGATAGAAGTCTCCATGATAAGAATAAGAATCATAATACTACAACTGGGCAATGTAAGGGGGACACAAATGCTAAGAAGATAATACCTCCCGACCATGTGGTCACCTAATCAGGATCCCACTCCCACCATGTAGGAGAGATAATGTACGGTCCACACACAGATAATCAAATTATAAAATAATCCTAGGAAAGGAATCTTGATAGCCAAAATTACCTCAAGGGTAATACAAACTACGCAAGAAGAGATAATCAAAATTGAAAGGACACTCATTCCAATACCATCACCACATACCAAATCAACATACAAATACCAACTATAAAAAAAATACCAAAACCAAAAGATACAACCACCTCCAAAATAATGTCAAGTGTTACAAGCATAATAACCAACAGATAACAACTATTATCAATAAAAGTAAACCACCAATCACTAACTCCAACTATAAAAACACCACAAATCAATAGTTCTCCAACTATAAAAAACCACTAATGAATAATTGATCATTCATTAATAAAAATCAATTGTAAACAATAAATGACATCCAAACAATGAGTAATAACTCATAATAAATACACCATCAAAAGTAATATCCAACAAGTACACCACTAGAGGCAAATATAGAAAAAAAATCATGAAGGAGACTCAGTTGACATACTATGGAGTGTCATCACATGAGCCAACTCTAAGGTTACCCTGGTAGTCTCTTAGGACCTCAACCCCTAGTGACTCTATGTAGAACCAAATACCCTCTCATGAAGACGAAGAGACTAGTCATACCTCTCAAGGTATCATCTAATTCTCATCCTTAGTCTATAAAAGCACTCAAGGCATGGATGAGGAAAAAATCTAACTTATCTTTTTAATTTATCTCAAGGCATGGGGGAAGAAAGTATTTTAATTATCATGTTATCACTTGTTACACAACTTACAATGAGTTATCTTGGTAGCCACTTTGGGCCTTGACCCCCATTGCAAGCCACTCTCATAGACATGCACCTAGACTACCTTCCTAAAACTCACAAACCACACCTGTGTCTCATACCGCAAAAGTAATATTGATCAAATTTGGTTCCTTAATAGGTAACCCAAAAATAACATTAGTTCTCAAAACCTAAGCTCTCATAAATGCTTAATAACATAAAGCTCATAAAACATAAATCTCAATTTAAATCATAAGGCTCATCAGGACATCCAATCAAATAATCATAAAGGAAATCTCAAAAATGTCTCTAGTTTACATCCTAACTTGGCCAACTAAACAGCCCACAAAGAAAAAAATCATGAAAATAAACATCACAAAACTATAAATGGAATATTAGAAAACAAATAGTTTTAAACCACATGATTTAATTCCATCAATTTCTCTTATTTAGTTTGGGTCATAAAGATGTGTTTAGAAATAAAGTAAGAATATACAAGTTAATATTAATTATTATGCTAATTTACTTATTTAAATCAATAAGTGTTTAAATGTCAAAACTCTTTGTGCATATAAAATATCATGCAACATTATCATGTTTTTAATATAAATAATCTTAAATCATAAATGATTTAATTAATAACATAATTATATATTATTAGAATAAATATTAATATCACTTTTATTTCTATAATACTAATTTGACTTATATTTAAGTCCAATATTAATATTTACTTTTCTTTTAATTCATGATGCAATTAGAGATAACTCAAACTTGAAATTATAACTTTAATTAAGTTATTTACAATTTCTCTCATTAAATTAAATATGCATAACTAGAAGATTATATAATGAACTCCACTATAACTTCTCTTAAAATATAACTAAATCACAATTATATATTTATCAATTTCTCACTTCATTAATAAATATGAAATTATTTATACACAACTAATAGTTTATCTAAACTTAAAGATTATTTAATACCAACATCCACTTTATAACTAAATGAGCAGTATTAATTTAATTTTGAAATAAATAAATAATAATATTTTTTTATTTGTAAGGCAAGAGCCTACAATGCAATGGTAACTTGTGAGCCTCTCATGTGGGAGATCTTGGGTTTGAATTCGCTTAACATATAAAAATATTTAATTACAACAAATAACAATAATTAATCTAGGCTTCGGTCGTTTACTGATTAAAAAATTATTTATTTTTTTCAAAATTAATAAATAATTTAAAAAATAATAATTTTTGGAATTAATAAATAATTCCTTTTTTAATTTTTAATTTTTATACTAAATCCAATTTTTTTTTTGAAATTAATAAATAATCGATATATATTTTTTAAAATATAAGATAAATCCAAAAATTGAATTTTCCTTAAAAAAATAGAATTATGTAATTTTATGTTTTCACATGGCTAAGATCTTATAAAACATGAAATCATTATTTTCTAATCAATTTTCTATCTTAAATGCATTTGTTTCCTAGAAAGATTCTGAACCAACAATTTTGTTTAAATCCAAGGCAATTATACGTTTTGCTTGATGAATCTTTATGAGGGTTTCTATTGAATTTTTTAGATATTTCTCTTTCAAACCCTAACTGATAATGATCATTATTCTTTAAAATTTAATGTTAAATTTTCTTTGGTTGCCCAGATCTTGAATTTTCTAAATTAATTTTCAATAACATGATTCTATAGTTTACATCTGACTATGGTTTTCAAACAATACGTGAATCAATTCTATTTCTTAATTGCAAATCAAAATTCTCTTTCATATTTATCCTATAAATTTCAACAAATAAATTTCAATAGTATGGCAGACACAAGGTAGACAGATCCTCCAAAATAATTTAACAAATGAGCTCTTGGACCCTACCTTAATTTGACAGCTAAAATTTTGGACAATCTAGTAAATGCATGCAAAGCCAAACCCTTTGAAACTTTCAATAATTCTTTTGCTTCAATTCCAAATTTTGCTCCCCAAATTTGTGTATAGAAATGAACTTGAATCTCTTAATAAAGAGTTTAACTCTACCTAGGGTTTCTAATTTTTGAACATGCAAAGGCTAAAGAGAGGACCTAGGGTTAAGAGAGAACCTCCCAAATATCCTCGCTTAGAGTTACACACGAAAGCCACAAAATAGAGAAAAAACCATAAATTATAGAGGAATCAATGCATCAATGAACATATAATCTTCCTTCAACATACCAGGCATAAGGCTTACCTGGTTGCATCCATATAATTTATAATTATAATAAACAAGCTTATGATCTCAAGCTTATAGAGCCTACATTTTTGTATTTCTTTCTATCTAACTTGATTCTTCTTTTGTTGATCCTAGATCTCTACTTTTATAGACAACAAGGCCACAAGTCAGCCTGTCAGACAATTTATTACCAATTATAGGTCCTACCCCAAAGGAGAAATCAGAAACCCATTAATAATAAAATTAATTTCCACAGAGACAAGGATAGGTCCACACATGTCTTAGCAAGGGTATATCAAGTGCATAAAACACCAAGATGTCATATGAAACTATGTCAAAACTAGACCTACACATTACCAAAGCTATTAGGAAATCAACATGCCTTTGACAAAGGGAAGGATAACTCTTGCAAATGATGAAATTATGTTCTATGCTCTTAGACCAAGGATCCATGATAGGTCCACATTAAGGAGAACATGATTTTGTGGAAAGAGAAACCACAAACAATAATTACCATTCTCTAAACAATGAATAGGAAAAAATTAAAGGAAATATTTTTGGTGATGTAGATTTCCAAGGTGCCCAAGATGCCCCTGCATCATACACTTTGGTAAAAAAAATGATGTCGACATCAAGAAGCCTTGATTCTCTAAGACATATCCTAAAAATCCAATTCATCCTCTATGATCCAAGAAATGTCTTCAACAAGATTATTTTTCCACTAAACCAAATATTCTTTGTAGCCCTTTCCTTTGGTGCTCTTACAAATTTTGGTATCCAAAATATTCTCAATCCCTTATGTCTTCTTCTTAGGATAATCTAGTTTATCACATTCCTTTTATTTGTCTCATGGTATTTAAAGATGTCTAAAATATTAAACACGGGTGAAATATCCATATCTTCGAGTAATTCCACTTCAAAAGAATTACCACTATCATATTTCTTCAAGATATTACAAGGATAAAAAATTTTCATCTTCAACTTATTGCATCCCATGTGGAAATCTATTTTTCTTCAAGTATACCATTACCTCATCTCCAACTTCAAAATTCTTATATCTTCTCCTATATACTATGTCTTTATATCCTCGATTATTGTCATGTAGATTAATTTTAACATCTTTATAAAATCCACAAATTCCTCAGCTTTAGTCGGTCAGTGCAAGAAGTTGGGTCTCACTTTTGGCCAAAAAGTGGAATTTTTTTCCTATTTTTGGGTTATTTTGTCAATTGATGCCAAATTTGAGCCATTTAGATATTAAATATTAAAAAAATTTAGAAATGAAAATTGTAGTGCCTGGGATCTTCTTTTTGATTATGTAATTTATTTGTATACCCATATGATAGATTATTTTTTTGGTATGGATCTTTATAAACCACTTTTTCAAAATGCTTGTTTCAGGACCATACCATGCTCGTGTACGGACACCATAATTTGACACAACTAAATAATTTTTTGTGAATCCTTTTAAACAAAGTTACCCAACACACCAAAGATTGATGAGAATATTTTTCTTGAATTTTTAATGAGTTTTTTAATTAATTTTTTATTGATGATTAAGCTAATTTCTAAAACATCTCGTGTACGGATGCCATAATTTAATCATTTTTTTTTTTGGATTTTTTAAACTTTAAAAGAATTGTGTGAGGATTGATGACATGTAAATTAATTTACAAAATATGAAAAATTAAAAAATTTATTGAAGTTTTACTGAGTGTCACTTTTTAACATTTAAGAGATACTTTTGATTAATAAATAATGGAAAAATAAAAAATGAACTAATAACACTATAAAATTTACATTTTTGAAACTAGAACAGTAAGACCTATAATGGGTTTTTGTTTCATCAAAAAATTCAATGGGGACGACCATATAAAAATTACAAAAATCCATAAAAATGTTGATTAAATGCCTTAGAAAAAAAATGGTTCATAAAGGCATGGCTTGGTGGGACTAAGCCTATCCCATGCCTTTCCCCAAGGCAAAACCCCATGCAAAATTCATGGCCATTCAAAATTCCCGCTTGTGTCACTAGAATCAGGCACCCGATTTGTAATTCAAAAATCGGGTGCCCGATTGTGTTTCAACCATTGAACGAATCGAGTACCTATTTTTTAAAAATTGGGTACCTAATTTTAAAACAATCAGGTACATGATTCTAATGTACCTGTTGGGCCCCAAAAGATGCCCCACAGGTCAATTTTCAATGATTGTAATGATTGAATAATAGTTTCGATCTGCAACAGCAAATTTTGTCATAGTTATTCTATTTTCTTATCTTCTTCTACAATTTGCAAGTTGTTGACTCAAATTCAAAACTAGTGCAAACATGGGATCAAAACAATGAAGAAAAAAGAAAAGAAAAGTTCTGAAAGATGAGGAGATTGCAACAAATAAAGAGAATGAAGGACAATGTCAATGAGTGAGAAGACAGAGAATTAGAGAATTGAACAATGTTTCAAAGGAGAAAGACATTGAGGATACCATGATGGATGAAGAAGCTGAAGAAGAGAACCCAATACAAGGAGATTCAGGTGCACATTCTAATCAAACATTCAATACAGGTGTGTCTCCAAACCCTCGAATTTTTCTCATGATGAAATTGGTGATTTTTTAGAAGCAAGTTACGATTTAAACGATTTAGATTTTCTTCATGAGAATAGATTGTCAAATGATCATACACAACAAAATCCAATGGAAATGCATGGCCCGAAAGAAATACCAAGAAAATTTGAAAATGAGATTCAAATCCCAAATAACAGTAAAAATGAAATGTCAACTGAAAATTAAATTTGTATGAATGTAGACATAGAAATGCCAACTACTAAACAAACATGTCAGAATGATAGTAAAGTGCCTGAACATAATTTTCATTTTCCTAATGATGTGCTAGATAATCTTGCGGGATTGGTTTCATGGAGACAAATTAGGACACATGCTAATAGATTATATAGACATTTTTTTTTATAATAATAAATTTAATGTCAGTTGATGCTGCAACTAATTAAAATGTCTTAACTGTGAAAAGTCATGAAAAGGTTAGGAATGTATACAAAACCCAAGAATAAAAATGAGTCTTTAAAACAAGTTGTATCCACTGTTGCTAGTGTCATTGATGTTATTAGAAAGAGAAGTCGCTCTAAAGATAAGAATGCAACACAATGAGCAATAACAATAGCTTTAGTTAACAAATCAACAACTGACAAAAGATTGATTAGCAACATAAGTGGATATCTTAATGTGAATCATGAGACTTTAGAAAGAGCTGTAAAGAGAAGGGTTAACTTTGAATGTGATCTGCAAATATTTTGTGGACTTCTAGTGGTAGACTCTCGAGATGTGATATGAAACTTACTAGTAAAGTCAAAAGTTTGGTTGAAATTTTTTGGCATGATAATACAAGAGTATCACCTAATTCAAGAGATGTTCTTAAATTAAGAGTTGGGTCAAAAATACATGATCCACATCCTAAACACCTTTTGGACATGACTCAAACTAAATTGTTTAGAAAAATTTTAGATGGTAAGGTATTAACTATTTCCATTAGTCAAAGATCTTTTGAAAAGTGTAAACCATGGTATGTAAGGATTAACAAGGAAAGAATCACATGTTGTTGTAAAACTCATGTTCAATTTCATTACCATTATGATGTATTTTGATCTATACATGGCACCATGCATAGTAAAGAAATGTTACAAGAATGTGGTATAAAAATACCACCTCAAACTATAAAGGATTTCATATTAGGTTTGTTTTGTAAGCCACCTAATGATCAATACTTTCTTTTCAATGCATGTCTTTCTAGTACGTGTGATATGTGTAGCAATCTTTCTTTGTTAGATGAATGTTTGCATGAAAATACTTTGACTTCTTTTGGACAACAATTAGTTGATGTAAAAAGATTCAAAACTGAATATCCATTGAAGGATGGGAAGATTGGAAGAAGGTGTGATTTAGTTATAGATAGAGTTATTTTTCATGCATTTATGGATGAGTTTAAGAGTGTGATCATACCAAAATATGTTAAACACTCTCAATATGCTAGATGTCTTGATGGATAATTTTGCATATGTAAGAATACATTTTCAATTGGTACTATACTTTTAGGTGTTGACTTTGCAGAGAATTACGCACTTGGACCACAAGATGAGGTACAAGCACAATATTAAAATTCAGTACAAGTAATAATTTATGTTCATATAGTTTATAGGCATGCACCTGATAGTACAGAGGAGGATCAAAAAATATTGAGAGAGTACCATTTCTATATAAGTGATAATAAACTTCATTCATCTGAGTTTGTCCAATATTGTTTCAAGGTCTTTTATGATAATTTAAAAGAGAGAAAAATTCAAATGACACAACATTGGATATGGTCAGATATTTGTACAAGACAATTCAAGAATGCTAGAATGTTCTATTGGTTGAGTAGGACACATAGGCAAACTAATATCCAACATGTGTGGAGTTTTTTTGAGGCTGGACATGGTAAAGGATAACATGATGGTGTTGGTGCATGTGTGAAGAGAGCCCTTAGTAGAGAGCAATTAAAACTCGAGGAGAAAGCCAAATTCAAAAATGCACATGAGATTGTCAAATGGTGTAACAAATATTTATACACAAGATCAAGTGAGAACTCTACAATCAAACATTTCTTCTACCTAGTTGAAGAGAAGAATATCCTTTCAAGATATGACTGTGATACAATTAGTGGGTCAGCTAAATGGCATTCATTTAGGAGTTTATATTCTAACACTTGGAATATATGGACTAGAAAGCTTGTTTGTTTTTGTTAGTTTTATCTTGCAGGTGAATGGGAAGAATGAGAGAATCAATAATGGGTTGAAGATTGGCAAAAAAATAAATTAGAACCTACTAAAACACATTTTCAAGGTGATATAGTAAATGAAGGCCAGAATGTTACTTTTGCATCAGAAGACTATGGTCATATTTTAGACCTTATACAACTTGGTATGCACAATTTAATTAGATTTTGTTGTGATCATGCTTCAATTTATATTATTTATATATGTACTCATGTGATTAAAGTGTTCATGTACTTTATCTTATCTTGTAGGACAAGTTTATGTTGTTATTGTACCTAATAATAACGATGAATAGACAGAGTATTAGATAGCTAGATGTGTGGAACCTAAGAAAAAATTGATATGTCATCAAGTACATGATGACAGTTTTGAGTATCCAATTGGGTCTGTCATTGTAGCTAGCACCTAGCTACATAGATACCTAACAAGAAGAAATGGTTTACCAACATTTGAAGACTACCAATCCAAAAAGAAGATTTTACACTATTCTCATTTGGTTGTGGCAACAAATATCAAATTAGAAAGATATAAAGGGAGACCCACCAATAAGGTATTATGGAAAATTTCAAAGGATGAGCACGAGACAATCATAGATGCATTGCAAAAGAGAGTTGATGCAGATGATACAGTGGGATGACTACATTTAAATCAAACATATGCAAGTTTTTTCTTTATTGTGTTATTTTTGTATATGTACTTATATAATTTAATTACATGTATGTATGCATTGTCAATACCAAATTAGAGAACTTATATATATACCTCTTATTCAAGTCTCAATTACAATTTATACAAATTTAAATATTAAGGTGGATCGAACATCAACATCTTGTGCAATTACACATAGTGAGTACATACAAATTACACATATATTTACATAGTTCAGATAGCTCATATTAATTTATGCTTTTATTAACATGTGTTTTTGTTTTACAATTTTATTTTACAAGACCTCATTTGAAGAAATATGTTGAACCAATTTTATATTTTGAGTTCACTTCTATAAATATATCATTGACATTGTCTTACATATATTGTGAAATATGTTGTAAACAAATTTAAAAATAGGAGTTTACTTCTATTTGAAAGTTAAAGGTGTGCAAGTTTGATATTATAAATTAATTGTCAATTTAATTAATGACTTCCTATTTTTTCCATTATTTTTACATTCAAACATTTTTAAATTAATGTTTGTATATAAATAGTTGAAATTATTGTTCATGCACCATATATACTTACAGAATGTGTCATAACATGAATAAAATATGTCACAATAAAGAAAACGGTTTGAATACTTACAACATGATAACATAATAATATATACTACATACACTAGCATGATAAGAATTCGTAAAAAAATAATACATGGTCTAACATGTCATAACATGATCTATGAAGTCAAAAAATACATATAATAAAGTTAACTGTCCTAATACAAAGTGTATCAAAATAAACAATATGTGTCATAAAAACATAATCTAAAGGTGCCAACAAGACCTAATCTATCTGATCTACACTCTTCTTTACTCCACATGAAGAGGATTTAGATGGATCATCCTGTGTAATATGAGTTGTCGAGACATCATGTGGGACACCCTGTGAGGCAGATGGATCATCCTATATAACATGAGGTGTCTCATCATGTACACACTTAATTGAAATGGGTTTCAAAATCTAGCTTTAAAATAAATTAAATATTCACTACATAATAAAATTAATACCACATGAGATGGGTGTCCCTCTGTAAAGGGAGGAGGTGCACTATCAAAGCTACCAAATGTGGTAGTGGTGAGATCCTGTAATTTACAATATGCATACATTTTTAAAATTTGATAAAGAGCATAATGAACTATGTATGTACATAAATCACAATACTGACCTCAAAGGATGATGTAGGTACCTCCATCTAGCTTAGTCCCATACTCTCAGCAACACTCATGGCGACATAGTCCTAAAATTATAGATACATAAACGTTGAGTTAAAATTATATATACATAAATTACAAAGTACGTAAACTAAAAAGTACATAATTTGTACACTACATTTTTTATACACTATAAAAACATGTATATATATCATACATGAGTAGTAGCCAATATCACAAATGTGTCTAAAGATATGATAGCACGATGATCAAAAGATGGAGTAAAAAATAAACTATACTGAGGCTTGTATGGATAAGTACGATCCATCTCATGTTTGTAAAATCAAAACACATAAAATTATACACACGAGTCAAAATTATTCAGATTATATGTTAATAACAATGTACATACATAAAAATAGTACAAATTATTTGTCTTCAGTCAAAAGTTCATACCTAGGTATTTGAGGTTGTGCCTCAGGGGTCAATGGATCAGGACTTGTACTGACATCAAACTGTGTAGCAGCCAACAATGCCTACAAAATTAGATAAAAGAATATATGAGCACATGTTATTAAATGTGAGTTCGAATGTACATTTTTATATTGTAATTCAAAGTGCATATCATATGGGGGATGCCAACGTCTGTAGGTCTCGAAAAAAGACTATACTGTCTCCTAGGAGGAACAATATCATCCATCCTCTGTTATTTCAAAATCAACATGTACATTAATATGGTTAATAAAATTACACATGTATGTAGAAAGTAAATAATTATTTACTTTATATTTAAATTTAAATTTAAATTTTACCTACTGCTCTTGACTATCTCTGGGCTCTCCCTACATGAGGTCAACAAATGATGACACATCAATATCATCACTACCATCACCATGGGCAACCTATGCATCATCATCAAAATCAACACCCTCAGCATAATGATCATCATGTGCCATATCAACATCACTCTGGGAGCCTCTACATATGCCTCCACAGCTAGTACAAATGTGTCCAAGTGGACAAATATGTCTCACCTACATCCACTGCTTTGCTAAATTTCCTAAAAGGGCACTCAATAAGGTAAGAGAAGATGAAACTGCTCAATGATGGTGTGGCACGGGAAGAGGTACAAGAGGCTGAGGTCGCATGCAATTTCTAATTCTATCACTCAGCTTTGCCCTAGGCCTATCCTGAGGCATCCCTCCACCAACCCCCTGAAATTATCTAATATCAAAATAATTAGGTTCAAATTCAATTCAAACTCAACCCATAGTTTCTTAAGGAAGTACATGGGCACCTCATGATTAGCGTGTGGTGGATGGTCAAATACCATCCACCACCACTCCCAAAAGTGTGCTGATATACACGAATGCGTGCACCATCTAATAGAAATACGAGGCTTCTTCTCGTTAATCTCCTCACCTATCTTAGGGTTTACAAAATATCTTTTAAAATGTCCTTTAACTATTTTGAGGTTATGGACCTCTCTATAAGATAAGCCATCAGAATAGAAGGAACACATGTTTTGCCTCCATAATCTAAATAAATCAATATCGCAATCCAAATTTTGTATAGAGTGAACGATGCCTTGCATGTTATTTGCAAGGCGTAGTAGGTGAGGAGGGTGGTGGGCCTTGCACCTAATAGTCTGAATATCTCACATGAGGTCGCTAAGATTACACCTCATGCTCTCTTGTAGATCCTCTATGGTAGGTGGTGGAGGAGGACTAGGTGGTCATGGAGGTGGGGGTGGAGGTGGAGGTGGAGATGGAGGGGGCAGAGACGGGGGTGGGGGAGGGGGAGGGGGTGGTGGTGGGTCCATCAAATATAATCTACATATATGTTTAAACAACGTAAAAAATCACAAAACTAGTATTTAATAAAATAAATCTAAAATATCAATTATATAAATGCACAGATCTTTAAAACCATATCAATTAAATAAATAAAGTTAAACACTTAAGTAAACTTTAATGTTAAGGCTAATTGAACATTATACCAAATTTAAGCCTAATCATAAAATAATACTCCAAAAAACTATATTAATAAATCAACTTAAAAATGTGAATTCTAAAAATATCTTATATAAATATGTTTATGATTATGCCTTAGCAAATTTGTATGATTAAGGATCAATATTAAAACAATTAGTATGTTGAACATATAAATAAGATTTTGGTTTGGGTTAGGATTGAACATATTATAATGTCACACTTAATTAGCCTTTCAGATGGTGACATCTACAGGGAAATGTGTTGGTTGCCAAGAACTGAATAAATAACTCTTTAAGTAGTTATGTTTTAAGTATCTATGTAGATGGTAGATCTTTATCTGTGTGTCTCTGTTATAAGGAGGAACTATATAAATCTGGTTTTAATGTTAGATATGAACTTGTTTTGTCTATGCAAGTTCAAGGGAACATGTTTTTGATATTAAGGAATTTAAGGATGTGAAAGTGCCCAATAGTTTAACCATTGTTTTGTTAGATTATGATCTAGATCCTACATGGAATTACTTTATGAAATATTGTAGTGATTTTATTATTATTAATATTTTATATCATGCTAGAGTAGTTACATTCCTATTTTATTTAGTTTTTAAATTATTGTTGAAAACAATATTACAGTTATATGTTTTTGTCCTAGAACCCTAACTAACCTTATAGAAAGGGAAAATATATTTTGGTACTCCTATAAGATTTTTTGTTCAACACTATTTATGCATTTATTTGGCCTACTAACAATCTAGTTCATATATTTGAAGTGGTTCCTATGAAAAATATAGTCAGTTCTCCATCCAAGAATGAGAAAAAAATAGATAGAGACAACTGACCCCATTGATGTATTAGGTAAAATATAATATTAAGACCCTCTTCCATCTTTAAGCACTCCATTAGGTGCTTAGTGGACCTCATAGTTGTTTCTTGGAATAGGCCCATGATTTTGAGATTCAATTAGCTTCTTTTAGTTCTCCTTATTTGACTCTTATGTGATGACATTATGCCACAACTATCCTTTTTGAATAATATATTTTTCATTATATATAAAAGAAAAGATATATTTATATCTTAAAAAAGATAATATCTAGGCCTACGAATAAGTATGTTGAAAGTAAATTATTTACCCATTCACTAAAGTGATAGGGGGTCCAAATGATTTCTATATTCTTGAAAATATAAAAATGAAAATAGTAGAGAAAGAAACCATATTTAATACACTTGAAATTGAATTGATCCTTATTAGCACTATGGTTTTCATCATTGATAAGTGGTAAAAGTTCATTCTATTCAAAGGAGGACCATATTGGATAATTTATTACTATTGTAGACTTGGCAAGAATTGATAAGATTTGGAATCAATGTACTTTGGATTCAATTTGTATTCATTAAGAATTACATAATCATCACTATAGTTTAATGCTATGGAAATTAATGGTCCAATGTGTTCTTTAGAGGATCAATGGTAGGCTTGTAAGGAAACTAAAACCATTCAAACATTACAATTAATTGATTACCTCTACTAAATTTGAGCTTAGTGTAGATAAAATAGGAGACAAAGATATAAATAAATTCCTCTTGGAACAATGTACAAAGGCTCTCTGAACCATCTAAAATTTACAAACATCAACACTATCAATTTTTATGTATACTTATTTTGTGACACTAGGGGATTATATTCTCATTATGAATTATATGTTCATCTTGGGATCAAACAAAGTTTAGTAATGTTACCTTTGTTGGCTCGAAATCTTAGTAATGAATGGGTTAAAAAGGTTATAAAAGAATAGAATCATACAAACTCATAGCGAAAGTTGCAACGAATGTAGACTTCATCACAAGTTGAATGAGTAATGGAAAATTATAAAATATACTTAATTTAATAGTTTGATAGAGGAAGTTTATAGTTGGTATAGTTTTAATGTCTCAAAATATCAATGTACCAAGATCTAGTATTTAACTTAAGACAATTATACACAATCACTATTAAATAACTACATTAATAAATGAATATTTATACACAATCCATTTCATTATTTTGAACAAATTATAAATAACATATATTCTCAAAATAATATTATTCATATTATCCATAATATTTCTTCAACCCAATTTAAAATCATTAAATATAGTTTTCAAACTTAGGATCAAGATTACTTTCCATTATGGACCTACTGTTATGGTTACCTGGCTAGGGATCAAGTGTTAGTTTTAAGATTTGAAGTTACAATTACAATTAGGGTTTAACATTTAGGATTAAGTTTATTAATGATTAGGGTTAGGCTTAGAATTAATTTTATTGATTTTAATTATATAATTTGGTTAAAATTTTAATTAGTGTTAGGGTTAGGTCTAGAATTACGATGAGAGTGAGATTTTACATCAAGGTTAATACTATGCTTATAGTTAGTGTATAGTTTTATTTAAAAAGATATGGTTTTAAGGTAAGGGACACATTATGTAATGCCCAACCAAGGAATCCAAAGAACTAACCTAAATTTTTAGTAAGTAAGCAATAACATGTACAATAATACATTAAAAACGTAAGAGATTACATTCCTTAAGGATCCCAAGATGTCGAGTCACATTTCATTTTTATATAATTATACTAGAAGTAAAATAAATAACACATCCACATGAAAGAATAACTACAAGTTCGATCCATTTAAATAATATACATTTGTTTTGAATGCCACTTGGCATTAATTCAGAATGCACAATCATCCACTGTACATGTCACAGGGTATGAAAGGCTAAAAGAATATACATTTATAAAATAGTTTTCACCATCCCTTTTCGATCCATGAAACAAAGTACAATACAATAAGTAAAATCATTAAATACTTAGGTTTGTGTTTGGATCCCTTGGTGGGGTGTTACACATTAAATACTTAGTTTTATGTTTAGGGTTTAGATTAAATTATTTTACAATTATGGTTAGGTTGAGGTCAGACTTACGAATATAGTTAGTTTTAATTTCTTTGTTATATGGTTTACAAACTAATCTATAATTAATTACTATTTATTTGAAATAAATATTAAATATTGAATGTAATTACATGTTTAAACAATGAATTTACATCTATCTAATCATTCAACATTATAACTTACATATTAAATACATTGAAACATCTAAAATAATAATTTTTAAATGAACATCTATGAAACTATTATTTAAATTAATAGATACAATAATCTAAAGATAATACTGTTAAGAATGGAAATTTATAATTTTACATATTAAAACTTTAAAAAATCAATAAATTGACAGTATTATAAAGTGTAAAACTAAAAATAATTAAATAAAATAGTACAAAACAAAATAAAATACATGGTATGTTGAAAAAAGTAGCAGGGGTCAGTAGACGTTGAAAATGGGCTCCCGTATCACTCTTAAAATCGGGCTCACATTTTCTAAATGGTTAAAATGAGCCAAAAAACCCCCAAAAAATTGGGATTTGTAGTTTCTTGCAATTGGGTACCCAATATTTTTAAAATCGGGTACTCAATATTAAACATATTGGGTACCCGATTTGTTTAAAATTGGGTACCCAATTTCAAAGAGGTTTAGGCACTCGATCCGTGTTGAACAAATTGGGTACCTAATTTTTTGAACATGGATTGGGTGCCCGAAGTAAGTTTTTAAAATTGGGTACCTGATTCTAAACAAATCGGGTACCGATTTTTGAAAGGTCTGATTCTGTGGATTTGACTTCTGCAGAATTGTGACCCAACTTTGTGCTCTTATCCTAGCATTGTTCTTTATCTCAACATCCAATTTCCTTAATTTAGTATTTCATCTAAGACTCATTCCATTTACAATTTCAAAAGGAGTCTTCTTAGTACTTCTATTCATAGAATTGTTATATGAAAACTCAGCTTGTGCTAAAATCAACTCCCAATTAAAGGGTTTATCTCCAATTAAATATATCAAAAGGTTAGCCAAAATTTTATTCACAACTTCAGTTTTTCCATCAGTCTGTGGATAAAATGTAGAACTAAACTTAATACCAATATACAACTTTCTCTAGAAAGTTTCCTCTAAAAATTACCAATAAACTCAGTATCTATGTCTGAAATAATATTCTTAGGAAATCTGTGAAGTCTCACAATCTTTCTAAAAAATAAGTTTTCTATGTGTATTGCATCTGATGCCTTCTTGCAAGGTACGAAACGTGTCATTTTTGAAAACATGTCATTCACAACAAAGATAGAATCATTACCTATCTAAGTTCTAGGCAATCCCAAACACAAAGTCCATATTGGTATTTTTCCAAGGTCTACAAGGAATAGGTAAAGGTGTGTGCAAACCAACATTCTGACTACTTCCCTTAGCAACTTGATTGCTATATTTGAGAAGAATATGACATGAGATTGTTGGTTTACAATCTATGTAAGCTCTCCATATTGAGAACATGCCATGATCATGGGTAATGAGCATGTCATCATTTCTTGATGGTCTGTATGAATTTTGGCCTAATTTGTCACATATTAAGATGGATTTTATACATTCTTTAGATGGAGCTTTATATTTACATTCTAATTGGTTCCTTTTTTTTATTGAGGCAAGTTCATTATGTGCATTTTTTGTGTCTTTGGACATGATCTACTAACTCTTCATAATTTTCATTAGGGTGAGTTGTGAAGATTTTAGATGTCTTGAGCAAGCATGGGTTGTCCGTAGTAGATCCGTGTATCATATTTTCTCTTGATATTTTTGAATGGGGTTCTAGGAGGTAACATACTTGTGAAAGAAATCCTTTTCTTTGATAACTTCAGCTCTATTTTCCCAATTGAGTGAATCCATGTGAGGTGCATTAGGTATCCAAATGAATCTATTTATATGTACAAATCCTTGATGTTTCCATTCATAATGGTTCAAGTAACTTGTTACATGTAAGTGTTTCTCAATTACCTCTTCACAGAATATTGTAAAACGTTGATTTAGGTAGAGAGTTATAGTGTATGGGTTTTTAATTACATTATTAGTGTGTTGATTGTTACTAAAATTGTTGGCATATTATTTGTTTGAAAAAGCCTATGCAATAAATAATAAATGTAAACCCTTGCTATAGAAAAGCCAAGAAAGAAAGTACTTAGTATATTAATAAACAATTGACACTTACCACTATACAAAATAGACAACTACCAAAATACTAACAATCAAAAATCTATACCTTTCAATTTGCGAGTCTTCTCAAATTTGTGGTTCTTTGAAATACTCCGACCCCATATTTATAGGAAGAAGTTCTACAGATGAGAAGATTTATACATAGTTTTTTAGGCTAATTTAAAATACTCAAAAATTGGAAAATTTATTTATTTATTTATTATCTTAGAAATTCAGGAATTTAATTATTATTTATTTTTATTTTAATATTTTTATTTAATAAAATAGATAATTAGATTTTTTATTTTAATTATTAAAAATTACATTAAAGTTTTTATTACCAATCATTTAAATATAAAACATACGTTATTAATTCTAATACTATATCTATTGATGCTCAAGTTAATAATGTGAATAAATCTCCGTTGCACCTCCTAATCAGAATTTGTAGATATACTCTATTCATTTACGTTCACATTCAAAAAATGTCACGAGTCAGCCTTCTTATTTTGACCAACATATTGATTACGATGATAAGATTGAAGTGAATCACGTGGCTAATCATGTTGAGTTAGAACCTCAACCTCTTATTTCTTTTCCACCTAAACCTAAATAGACACCTCCTATTAGCTTTAGTCAATCTGACTATGAAACTAGGGAAAATCTAGCATGAATATTAGAACACCCCATGTTTCATAATGTTTTTTACTAAAGAAGGAAGGATAAGGGAATTGAACCCAAGTAACAACAAAAAAAAATAGGAATTTTCTTCTTTGGGCCATTACAACTAAGAAAAATAAAAGACCATCTCTAACACAAACTGCTAGAGACCCACCAAAGAGAAAAACTTAATCAAAACAAGGTAAAGTACTATGAGAATCAATCTAAGTTATCAGCCATTTACACTGTTGATAAACCAAAAAGATAATAGAGTCTTAGTGTATTGGCCATTAACAATATCTAGATTTAACATAACAATTTTAAAACTATGTCCCAAAATCATAGGCAAGATCACAATAACCACAAAAAGAAAGAAGCTAAACTACTCATCATTGAAAAATGACCACTATTGCTAAGATTCCCTCTCAATGATCAAAACTTCTCTTGAATATCCACAAAATAGATAGCTTTAATGACAAGACCAAAACATAACTTTTATTCCTTGTAACCTTACTCTTGATGATAGTGGGAAACTCTTTCCCATAATTCTTATTCTTGAACTTGAGCATGAACCTTTCTTTATTTAAAACTATAGTTTTTAGTTCCTATGGGAATTTGAAAGTGGAAATATGATTCCAATTTTGAAAATTTAAATCCCAGTTAGCCACAAAGTCTACAACTTATTTCCTTCTCTTAATATGTTGTGAACTTTGACCTTGTGGAATGAAAGAAGATGCATTTTACAATCACTCACTAGACTCAGAATGTGCCATGAGCATCTAGCCTTGTTTAGAAGAATGTCAATAATAAGTTTTGAATCCCCTTCAACTTCAATAGTAGTAGCTCCATAGTCCTGTAACATTTTCAAACCATGCCACATTGCTATACCCTCAACATAGTTGTTAGAGTTAATTCCAAGGTTCTTGGTGAATCCCAATATAAGAAGACCTTTTTCTTTTCTTATGATACCACTTTCTCTCATTATTCTTGATTTTCCCTTAGAGAAACCGTCCACATTAGACTTAATCTCATTGTCCTATGAGGTATCCATTTACAATGCTTCCTTTCCTAGATACTATTCCAATTCATTTTTATTAGGTTCTGTGTAACATTCTAGTTTTTTTTTAGTTCTTAAATCTGTCAAACCAAGAAAGGAAAACCCTTTAAAGAAACTCACATTATTAACACTTTCCCTAATAATTCTTTTAGTTATCTAGAAAATAGGTAACATTTCCTTTTTCTTCTCTAAAGATTATGTTGTTTCTTTCCTTCCATATAGCCCAGGTTGTAGTAGGAAGAATAAGACGCCAAAGGTTTCTTAGGACTGGGTGGAGCTGAGGGGCATTGCTCCATTTAGAAATGAGAATTTTGATAGAGAACAACATCACTATGTTAACCTTGGTCTCCTACAAAATAAGAATCCAAAATTCTCTAGTAAAGGAGAAATGAATAAGTAAATCGTCAATAGTTTCTGCATCCTTTTCACATTAAACACATACATTAGCAAAACATAACCCTCTCTTATTGAGGTTTTCTAAAGTCAAGATCTTCTCATGATAAACCATCCACCAGAAGCAATTAGTCTTAGGGGGAAAGTTAGGAACCCACACCTCTTTCTGAAATTGGATAGCATCTCCCATTGGATCTAAAGAGATATAAGTAGAACTCACTAAGAAGAGATAATTATTGTTATGTTTCCAAAACCATTTTTCTTCTTCCATACTATTAAACAAAGAAGGATCTAGAAGAAAGTTAGAAAGAGTGATAACATCCTCTCTTCTAATACTAGCAATCCTTCTTGCCTCCCTTTGTCTTGGCCATAAATTTTCCAGATCCAATCATTCAGCCTTACCATTTCTCCAAACAATGTAGTTTTCCTCTTTGATACCAATACTAGTCGTGAGCTAGTTCTTAAGGTCTAGAGAACAACTCCTAAAGCGAGGTATCACTAGCCCAAGAGTCAGACTAGAAGAGAGTGTTTCTACCATTACCAATAATTTTCATGCTCCCTCTTTTGACATCCCATTTCATTTTTAATAAGTTCTTCGACAAAGAAGAAGGGTGTTGATAACATTGTTAGTAGTTAAGAAGAGGGAAGACAAGTCATTACCCATATATTTTTCTCTTATGATCTTCATCCATTATTTTGAACCCTCCAAAATAAACCATCCCATTTAGAAAACTAAGGATTTATTCATTTTCTAGAAACTTATTACCCCTAGACCCCCTTTCTTCTTAGGTTTGCACACTTGACTCCAATTGAATAGGGACATTTTCATCTTTTCTTCCAAACCAAACCAAAGGAATATTTTCTAGATCTTCTCAAGAGCATCGACCACATTAGCAGGCATGAGGGAGAAGGTCATAAAGTAAATTGAGATACTTTGGAGGCATGCTTTAAGCATAAGTAATTTCTCTCCCAAACTTAGGAGTTTACCCTTCCAACTAGCCAATTTCCTTTGGAATTTCTCAATAATTTTGTCCCAGTATGAGTTGGAAGGTTTCACCAGTGAGAAAGGGAGACCAAGATAGGCATCAAGAATAAGAGAAATAATACAAACCAACTACCTTGAGATACTCATCTGAACCTCTATGCTAGTATTGAAGAGGAAGAGCTTACTTTTTTTTAAAGTTGATATTGTCTAGAGAGAGCAACATAGTCATTGAGTAGGGCTTTCCACAAGGAAACTTTTGAGATCAAAGCTTCTCCAAAAAGTATTGTGTCATCCACAAACTATTGGTGAGTAGGCGCATGAAGCCTAGAAGCAACTTTAACACTTGAGATAGAGTTAGTAAGGAAGATTTTAGAAAGGTTCCTTCCAAGAACTTAAGCCACTAGGATCAAAAGATAAGGAGAGAGGGGGTCTCCTTGTCTCAAACCCTTGCTAGTAGAAAAAAAACTCATGGGCTTACCATTAACTAGGACATCATATTTCATAGAAGTCACAACTTATAATCATTTTATGAAATTTTCCTTTAAACATAAATCTAGTCATAACCTTGTAAAGGAAAGACCATTTATCTCTATAATAAGATTTGGACATGTCAAGTTTAAGAGCCATGGCAGCCTTATCATTAGTAGTCATAGAGTGAATAAGTTCATGATTAGTAATAACAAAATCCATAATGTTTTTCCCTCCAACAAAGCCTTCCTAGTTTTTAGAGACTAGCTTATCCAAGATAGGTTTCATTCTATTCACCACAAATTTAGAAATTATCTTATATATGGTGTTACAAAGGATTATGGACCAGTAGTCAGACATAGAGGAAGGGTCTCTCATTGTATGAATAAGGGCTATATATGTTTGGTTGGTATATAAGCCATAATGCCCATTCTGAAGAAGTGGCAGACAACCTTAAAAACATCTTCCCCTATAATATCTCAATCCCCACATGCCATAATGTTGACAAAGGAGAGGCATGAGAAGTTCATAAAGGTAATGCCATGTGGAAAGATCATGCCCTTTATCTATGTGTAAAGAAGAGTTAGGGACTAAAATGTAATGTTGTTATGTAGCTTCCTCTAAAACCTCTAGTCTTATCCAACAACTATTGACTGCACACCCCACCTTTTTGCTAAGAAAATATTTATTTTGTTGTTCTGTTATTTCAATGACATCCTCCATGTGTTTGGGAATATTTACATATTTTTTATTTAATGTTCTCCAATTTCTCTTTGTTCATTCCTTATTTTGTGTATTTGTTTTGATATAATACTATTTTCACTTAAGTCCTTAAATATTTTGTTGGTATGAAAAAAGTATTTCACATTCCTTAATTGGTACACTTAGACTAGGCAATCCCTATTTCCACGATATAATGTCTGCTTGATATCCACTATCTTTTTTTTCCTAGGTTAAGGCAAACAATCAACTACCTCAGCCAATTATAGACATTTCAAGTGACAACTTTGACAAGGATGTTCGAAGATTAATTGAAATGTCAACATCTATGAATTGGAGAGGAAATGACCAAAATAATATTATGATTTTGTCAAATACCCTTCTACCAACTTGCGCTAAGATATGTGACAATGTCATTCAAATAAGTGAGAATACAATGATGTGTCGAATAATCAGTAAAATTAGTTTTTTCTTATTAACTTGTGAGCCTGTAATGTCAGAGTTCTTGATTTGAGTCTACTTGAGCTTAACACATAAAAAAATAATTAATTACAAAAAATAATAATAAGTAATCTAAATTTAGGCTTTGGCCCATTAGCAATCAATTTTTTATATTAATTTAATTAATAAAAATTGATTGATTATTATAGAGATTTAAGAATATTATTATTGTTAATTTTATGTTGATCTTTTTAAGTAATAAAATAGAAGACTTTTGCTTAATCTTTAAATTATGGTATGTTTTTTCTTTTTGTTTTATTGTCAAAATAAAAAGGTTCAAAAAATATTTATTTAATTTTTAATAAATAAATATTTTTAGAATATATTATTTTTATTTACTCTTTTAAAATGTGAAGATATTATCATTTTATTTTTAATTTTTGATACTTTCTAACTTAATATATTTTTTAAATTTATTAATATAAATATCTTAGAGTATTATTATTGTTAATATATTTTTTAAATTTATTAATATAAATATCTTAGAGTATTATTATTGTTTATTTTAATTTTGGTATTTTCAATTAATAAAATATAATATTATTTGAATTAATAGATATATGATTTTCATTGATTTTATTGTCAAAATACAAATTATTAATAATTATTATTATAATAGAGATTTAAGATTATTATTATTGTTTATTTTAACTTTGAAATTTTTAATTAATAAAAAAAAAATTGTTTATTTTACTTAACAAAAAATTAAACAATTTTTTAAGTTTTATTGTCAAAATAATAATTAAGAGAAATAAATGATGGTATCCATTTCTTTTTTTTTCGATGTTACAAATAAATTTTATGATTTCATAAAAGTTGTTTTTATAAACTTTTAAGTAATTTCAAGCACCGACATACCTAAAACTTGTTTGTGAATGACTTCCATCAAAAAAACAAAACAAAACAAACTTACTTTTAAGTAGTTTTAGAACACAAATTTTTCAATAGTAAAATATAAGAACAATACCACAATATTAAAAACCTATCAACTAATTAAGACAAATCTCCTAAATTCAATTATACAAACAAATCATATTCTTTATTTCAAATTGGTGACAATTTTTAAATAATAATTAAGCCGATAGGCTTATATGTGGGAGCTTTGCTCCCAGATTTTACAATTTTTTACCAAAAAATTGTCAACCCCGTCGTTAAAGTTAATTTTCGGTTACTTAGAATTGTTTTCCAACTATTTCAATTGTTGCCTATTTTTTCATTTATTTATTTTCTTTTCTTTCTAATTCTTGCACCACATAAATTATAGATTAGAGAAATAAATTGATTCTATTTTTCTACCCTTTCTATTTCAATTGGATTTGTTTAGTTTTTAATTTGTCTTACTTACGGTTCAGCCTATGGTCTATTATTATATGTATGCATTTTCTCTACTGTGATCATCCAAAACCATATTAGATTTAGTAAGTCTTGTTATTGGCAGATTTTTTATGTAATCTTTCCTCCTATGGTTTTTTATTATATGTATGCATTTTCTCTACTATGATCATCCAAAACCATATTAGATTCAATAAGTCTTTTTATTGGCAGATTTTTTATGTAATTTTTTCTCAATTTTATTTTGTATGTAAATCATATGAAGTTTTTTCAAGATAGATCGATTTATGAATTAATGAGTTGTATCATTTTGAATTTCTATATTAATTAGATAACTCTTCTAACATTAAATATTTTAATTAGTTATTTTTACACTAATGAGAAGTTCATGGTTGATGAAATTCATAATTATATACATTTCCAACTATCTTCAGTGCCCATCAAGATCTCCAAGCCAAACGAGGGGTTCTTTTTTGTACACTAGTAAAAATTAATGCAATTGATGAAATACAAGAGAAGTTATTTATCATTTCTATACATTGATGAAGAGGTAAATTGATTTGTTTGTTTCATTGAAATTGGGGATATTGTAAAAATGTGCACTTCTATTATATACATTGATGAAGAGGTAAATTGATTTGTTTGTTTGTTTGTTGGTGATTATGTCAGGATATGTTGTTTATTTAAAGGTTCATATTCTACTCAGTTGTCCATTTTATAGTTATTTTGCTGCTAATTGCTACTTAGATTTTTAATAATAAAACTTTCTTATTTCTTAAAAAGAATAAAAAATTATAAAATAATAAATGTCAAGTTAAATAAAAATAAATCCACTTAAATATCATTGTTGAGCTTTGATACGTGATATGAACAAGTGCCATGTAGTGGCATGTACTTGCCAGAGAATGTATTGTAATAGAAATACTAATAAAATATTATAATAATTAATCAATAGAGTAAATGTATTATAAAAAGATAGATGTACGATAAAATTATTACTGAAATAAATATTTCAAATCAACTAATCTAATTTCAATATTAAAGTTTAGTTAAATAAATAATAATTTTATAAATAATCTCATCAAAATCATCACTTTTATTTGTGGAAGTTAAAACCAAACAATAATCTAGTAATAAGTTCAAAATTACCTTGAAAGTCAATGAAATTAATGAAGTGCTCCTAGCATCATTGAATTATATCTACATTCTAATCAATGCTAGTAGAAAGCTAATCTCATTTGATAAAGAAAGTTGACTATGGAATTGCTAATAAATTTGACTTGTTAGAAGATTCTATTAATTTTTAAATACAAAATAGACACTCTTAATTTTTCAGTATTTTATTTGACTTCCACTCTTCTCTAATTTTTGTATTCAAACTAAATAGGAAAACAATCTTTAAGTTTGTTTGTTTCCTTCAATGTATATTATTTTATTTTAGTTTTACAACTTCAAAAGTCTTAAAAAAACCTATTTCAATATAGAATTGTACATTTATGTGTAAATTAACTTGACATATATTTTCCAATCAAACAACTTAAGAAAGAACTAGATCCAAAATCTTACTTTTAGATAAAATATATGATTAATTCCACTTTTACCTAAAAAGTTAGCTTATCTTCTCTCTTAAAGATATCAATATGTAAAGATTTATTTTTCAAAAATTACTTTTCATTTAATATTTTTTAATTATAAGATTTCTAAATAATATTTGGATGGTAAAAATATTATAGGTAAATATATAAAATTCAATATAAAAATATTTAAGTAGGTTTCAAATTTTCTAAAATTCAAGGTGGATAAATATTAAACAAAAAAATCAAATGTGTCTTAAATGAACATTAAATTTAAAAGATTATGATTGTGTTTATAAAAACTAAATAGAAATTAAATACTTAATATTTTTGTCAACATAATATAGTTTATAAATTTATTCCTAAAATCTTGCCGATAAAAATGAGTAATGGAGCTATCTCTAAAGAAAGGGGTATTATAAGACAAAATCAAAACAACCAATCACAATGGTGAAAATTATTTTTAAAAATATATAAAATTCATCAATAAATTAAAAAATTTAGAAACATGTTAGTTACATAAAAATGGTCATTCGTGATTGGTGCAAATTAATTAAAAAATTGGATCAACTGAATGCAATAATATTATATTGCCTACGGCAAGTACAATAAGGAAAGAACCATTTTAAATGGAAAAAATGACAAAAACATCTATTTTATTATGTGTACTTCCCTAAGTAGATGTAGATATTAACAATTTAAATAGATAAGAAATTTCTTATCTAAATTTCAAAGAACTTTTCTATTCTAAATGTTGGTGTATTATATTCAAAACATTTTTTTTTGGTAGTAGTTATACATATTGAAGTAAATTTCTACTCTTCTCTATACTTAGGCTTTTATATCCTTGAATTTAGGTATGGTTATCTTCTTAAAAATAGTGAAATATTATTGTAATATAATGAATTACAATTTTTTTTATAGATCTCTTATTCGTTGTGAATAAGAACAATTACAATCTCTTTAACACTTTAGCAAGGTATATCTCAATTAAATCATCTAATTAGCTTCATTATTAATTGATTAGTGTTGATAGTTTTTTTTATTACAATTTTAGTCACATGGTTCTTTTTAAGAGTAGTTGAAACTTTAACATGATATCCAAGTCATAGCTTTCCACTCAATTTATTAAACATTTTTACAATAGATCAGTTTTCTCTAACCACAAAAATATAGATCATTAGATTTTAGTAGAGAGAGCTCTCTAAGAACAATAGGTTCTAGTAAAAGGTAATTATAAATATTTACAAGCCTATCTCGGTGGATATGAGGGGAAAGCAAAATTTTAACATAAATATATTTAAAAAGCTTCAATAACATTGTATACTAAACTACTTGTTAAAGGAAGCACATTGTCATCAAGGGTGTTACAAAAAGATGTTGCCCTCCATATATACAAGCCACTCAAAATCAATAGGAATAAAAGAATACACTCCTATTGACTTTTTGTTGCATGTACATAAACATGCAACTGCTAGTAATAGGTCATTGCAAACATGTGTACTGCAAAGATTTTGCTTCAAAATTTTAAGACAATTCTTTTAAGCGACTGGTTTCGCCATTGGAGATATTGTAGTGTTTTTTTAACAGAAACTTCATCGCAGAAGATCAAGAAATGCCTAGAAAAGTTTATTTAGATGAAAACACTCATGATTTATTTACCTGGCTTGTAACGCTAGGAGATTCCGTGAGCAACAAATCCAAGTAAGTGTAGCCATTCATTAACATTGGGTGCCCCCTCTGTAAAACTCATTGTTTTCCTTTCCATTTTCACTCCATTACTGTAGAGCGACATTATTGAATGCCATCCTTTCTGTGTTGGATGGACTGAATCCCAGTAGAACTTCTTATTCACGTCAGAACACACTTCATACAAAGCCCCGCCTACGTTGTCCACCTTTCCACAATTAGCAACCCCGCCTTTCTCAGCACAGCATGGAGTGAACAAATCCACAAACCCTGCCACATAATTACAACAACAAAAGGGAGGTTAAACAATCGAATCCAGAAACTACATTGACAAACAAAAGTAGGTTAAACAAGGTATTGATTTTGAAGATTCAGCAGAAACAAGAAAGGCAGGGTATTTGAAATTACCGAATTTCTTTGGATTTGAGAAAATAAAATTAGCTGCAGATACAAAATCTGAAATTATAATGGACGAATCCTTATGGCCAGATCTGAGACTTTTTACGCCCTGTGTAAGTAATCTCATATGCAGAGCCAACATGTCATCGTAATTCGAATTGCAGGATTTCTTGCCGATTTGAGGACCGCATCCAAAACGAGCATTATTACTCACTACAAAATTCCTAAAGCCGAATTCGTACAAATCTTTCACAACTTTGATTATTCCGCTTACCACAGGCTTCACCAGGTCGATTATTCCCTGTGATAAATGCACAAATTTGAGAGAACTTAAATGTAAATATCTCGATTCACCAGATCGATTATTCCCTGTAATAAAGTCACAAATTTGAGAGAATTTTGATGTAAAGATTTCGCTTCACCAGATCGATTACTCCTTGTAATATTAAAGTCACAAACTTGAGAAAAAATTAGATGTAAAGATTTCAATAGGCTAAAGAATTATTTCAGATTTCAGACTGAGTACCTCTGTGGAACCGTTTCTGCTAGCAACATATGAACCGTAGTCGTTTCCAGCCACGGAGATGAGGACTATTGACCGCGAGAGCTTGTGAGAATCGAACCCTGGACTTCCTCCAACCAGCTCCTTTAACTGCTTCACTTGTTCTGGCACTGTTGTGAAACCGTAGGCTCGAGTCACTCCACTTCCGCCGACTGCAAAATTCACTCCTTGTCGAATCTTGTTTGCAGTTGCTTTACAGTCATGACTTCTTAGAAGCTCATAAGCTATGGGAACCGGAAGCCCTAAAATATTCGCTGTACACACCAAAGCCAAATAATATTTAGACAAAGGTTGCTGAAAACTTTAAATTTCACCATTTGTGAGTGGAATCAAAAGTTTACCCCAAAAATCCGTCTGGATTTTGCCAGAAGAAAATCTGCCTGCAGGATAGCCAGGCCAGGTGAGACCGTAGGGTCGTCTCCATGACTGATTCTCGCTTTCATTGTATGAATTGCGATTTCCTGTGTCGGCAAATGAGTCTCCCAACACAAACAGCGCCTGCGCTTTCTCCGCAACGCCTCTCCCTGCAAATCAATCAATTTAAATTCAAGATCATACTAGCCCAGAATGAGAAAAAATTATAATGATCATCTGTATAACTGACCTATCAATTTAAACTCAAAATCAGTATGAGAAGAGAATGAGGAAAGTTTGATCAAATGGAAATTTTTTCTAACTGACCTGCAAATAAAGAAAGAAAGATTATCAGAAACAGAAAGTCCATATCTATGTAGCTACAACTTGCAAATTGTTTGAGATTTTCTGTGAGAGATGGTGCATACATATACATAAGATCTGGATGCTCTGACACTTTTATCGTGCTCGATCATGTGGCCTAATTGGCAAAAAAAAAAACTACTTTTTTTTGGAAGTGCGCTTCAATCATTTCACGTAGATCAAAATCTTCAAGTGTTGAGCAGCTTTTTCATTTAAATAGTTGGTGGTTGGAGAGAATTTTCTTTCGCGAGGATAAACCAACATTCGCATAGAATAATTGATGTCGAGTGAAAAGAGGCTATGGCCACTAATTTAATGTTATTTTCATTCAAAAGGATATATGACAAACCGACACAAATTCAAGTCGATGGTTTAAACATCACACATTAAGTTTGATTTCTATACTAACAGGGTTAAATAGTTAAAGTTGATTTTTTTTTCCAAACTTAATTTTTCTGTTAGCGATGTTTAAGGTGGTCAAATTAAAGAGCACTCACATGTTGTTTCTTCTATGATTATGTTTGGGAAGCTGGACTTTTGAATTAAATATCTAATTAATAATTATTTTATTATAATGTGCTTCCATTATAGAAGATAAGACTTGTGTGGGTAATCTAGGCAGCCTCTTCATGTCACCACAATGTATCGGTTAGATATATTCCTTTATAAGTGTGATTTATTATTTATACTATGGGGTGGGTACATTAAGGTGACTACATAAGTATTTGTAATAGTTTATATAGAGATGCAAATTAATTACTAGTAGTTATTATAGTTAATTTTATGTATTCTAAGTTTCTAAATGGTATATTGAATATTGATTATTTAGATATTCATGTTTTTGTATATGATTTGATTAGCTATGGTTATACTTGTAACTTTTGGATAGTCAAGAGAAATGTTGTGGGATGTGGGATTCGTTAGGTACAATAGGGTAAAAAATAGTCATTTAGAAGTGTCACCTAATAACTACTTAAATAACTATGCACTGCAACCGCCTCAATAGTTTTAACAGTTAATCCAAAATATATTCTTCAAGGAACATATAACTTTCTCTCAAAGAATTATTTTTACCAATACTAATGCACAATAACCATGTATTGTGCATACCAATAAAGGTGCAAAATTAATCCAATTAAAGTCTACAAATTTCACTGCTAGGAGTACAAGTGGGGGACAATTGGTATATGTGAAATTTATTTTGATTTTTTATTTTTAAAATGTCTTTAATGCTAGTAATTGGTGGGTTGGTGAGTGAGGAGTGATAATATACTTATGTGCTTGAAATTATATAGTTAATATTGGTAAAATAGAATGAATAAGTGTCATTTGGGATCCTTTGGATTCTAACATTTCTTGTACAACACTTCAACATTGGTCGATTAAGTCACCCTTGTAGCCAAGAATGGCAAAGTCTCATATAGTATCTAGCATGTTTGAAACAGTCACAATGATAGCTCATTTTTTTCTAGCTAGTTGAAGGATGTGATCACTTAAAGACTTCTTCAAAGGAGATCCATCAACTCCAACAAATCATTTATTGATATTTTTAATTTAAGGTGAATGGATAAATATATTTTGATTTGATTATAGTGGTATGGCCCCTATATAGCTCTATTGTGATTACTATTTTTTTTTTGCATATGATAAAAATCTTATATATGAGGATGCAATTGCAAGTAGTTAGAAGTCTATGGTTATTAGGACTGCATGCACGCACACAAACACACATAGGAGTATGTTGTAACCAAAGAGGTTATTATTATTTTCATGTGTCGCTTTTAGCCAAATATAATATTTTTCCATGACAAAGTTGCATGCATGAATATATGAGATATTGAATTAGTCTATCTACGTCATTGTATCTTTTGGATTGTTCTTCAAGTGGGTCCACTTAAGGTAACATATTCATTTATCAGGTAGATAGTTGTTATCTTACTTCAATTTACCAATTTTAGAATCTTACAATTCTTAACTAGTCTAGATTTGATATCCTTTTGACTTACTCTAAAAATAGTTATACATCGTCATTTTAGTTCATTATTTCTTGCTACTACCTTAGCTACATTAAGTTTTTGTGTTTTACTTGATTGCATTTGTTCTCTATTAAACTAGGATACCAACCACAATGAGGTCATGGTGCATATATAGTTTTGGTGCATTTCAAATTGATTTCCTTGGATTGATAATTAGACATAAGTCACAAAGAGTTTATCAATTAGCTAATCAATCTATGAGTTTATGGGTTGTTGAGATAGCTAGGATCACAAATGGATATCAATTAGCCTTCATTTTGGTGTTGTTTCTGAGGATGGTGTTAAGCCATGATGTTTTCTAATTTCCCATATTTTCCTTGAAATATATCTCATTACTTATAGTATTAGAATCTTTAGAGCTTAATGAAAAATGTAAACTCTTTACAAACAACATGCAAGTCAACTAGAATAAAGAGAATATCTTTTGTATGCAGATGAAAAGGGACCCTCTTGGAAGGATCCTTCCTTTAAAGAAAGTACAACTTGTACTGCATCTCCCTTTTTTTTGTATTGCATTTTTCTTGATGTAGAATTAATATTTTTCATGTTTAGATCATATTATGAGAAAATTTGGTTATATTGTGTTGAGTTGGTTACATTTATGGTCTTGTATTTATTGATTGAGAGTTTTTTTTACAAGTCATAACATTATGATGTTGATTTCATTCATAGAATAGTTATATGCTTATGATCTCAGTGAAAGAATATTTAAAGGTATCTAATTGGATTAAAGTATTATTATACCTTAAATTAGGATTAAATATGAAAATGGACGATATCATAGCATTTAAATGATAAGGCATAAAAATTTAAAATTCCCCTTTTAATGGCTTCGATTAAATTAATTATATTTGTTTGTTTAATTAATTATTTTCCTAAATACACATTACTTAAGTTTAATTGAGACAATGCATATCATCCTCCAAATTTTTGCATATATTTGTACATACTTTATTTCACAAAGGAGTAAGATCTACCTTTGTTGGACATGTGATTCCACCTTGTGAGTGTGACAAGTTATAGATCATATTTATCATATTCACTTATTTCCTTTCCTAAATAAGAATGCACATCTACATTTCACTTAGTTCACTTATTACATCATCAATGAAAACAATTTATTCTTGTCATTTGTGTCTCTCTTTCTTTTGTTTTACTCATTTACCTCTAGATCCTGAGTTATTGTTATAGGAAAGTCCTTACATGTGGTATTAGAGACATTGGAATGCCATTGAGTAACTTCTTGGAGAAATTTTAGTGCATACAAAGGAGGAAAATTCTCAAATTTAAGGATTGGAAGAATATTATGGAGCATCATACACCAAATTTGAGCTCATGGTCATGTCCAAGATGCTCTTTTGGAGAATTTTGACAATAAATTCCCCCATGTTGGATAAAAGTTAATTTTGGGGCCAAAATAATTACACAAAGGTCATAGAACTTCCTACTTGCACAAATGGTATGAATTTGTTTTAAAAATATTTTTTATTCTATGATTTTAAAATTTGTATTTATAGTCTATTTTTCAAAAAAATGGGGGTCTATACACTGAATGTTTATTTTTGTAGACCCTTGTCAAGTCTATACTTGATATGGTTTTTATTGATCACATGATCATTTGCAACACCCTAAAAACTCTAGCAAAAATAGTCCAATGATATAAGTGGAATAAATATGCCACTAATGACAACACTACCACCATTAATAATGACATTCACATGATTCACAGTCTACATGTGTGTTTTTGACATATAAATAGATTAGAGTGTCCCCAAAATAGTAGATGCAAGATGAAAATCTCAAGGATATTATGTGTTCATTAACACACAACTTGGTACTTTTTATACTTCTCATGTGTCATCCATAAAGAGTTCCACATAGTGGTCAATGGGTACCACATCATATAAGGAATTAACCCTTGCATAGAGACACATCATCTTCATGTGTTTATTTTGTGTACTTATGTAATTTTCTATCAATTTGTAGATATTGTAGGATAAAATATCAATTTCACTACTTGATCATTTTGGTACTTTATGATCATTATATAGTACTAGGATATTAGTTGGATCTGAGTCTAACTTAGCCTCATCAATAAAATTATAATTGTAGTGGTAGAAATGTGAATCAAGGATATGGAGCCAAAGCTCATCACATAACCATGCATATATAACATAACATAGGGAGGAAAGTTAGGAGATAAGTCATTCCAATCCTAATTCTATAGAACTAGGTCTAGAGAGATTACTACTAACCAAAATAGCAAGGAGCATGAATACAAACTAAGTCTAGGAAGAATAGGGAATAAGATAACCAAGCCCTTGAAAACCCTAGATGATGTGAGAAGGTAGAGATAGATATAAGTAAATATGTTGAAAGAACAAAGAAGGTACATAACACACCTTTGTAATCTATTTTTATGTTTGATGTACTGATCAGGATGAATGAAAATTATTTGATTTGGGCCTGAAACTACTCAATGGACAAAACCCATAAATCATATGGCGATATATCAGGGGAAAATGTGATGATCAGGTTGGCGCGATCATCATTGGTGCATCAAGGGTGGCCTAGACGACCCTAATAGAATGCATGCAATGATGATTTTGATTTCGTAGTTTTGAAGAAAGTCAAAAAGGGTGCTTAGATTTGCAACCTATTTGTCAATTCGATATCCACAACCTGCAATAAGAAAGGGTTTTTGTTGTTGATGGGGGGTTTTCTAGCTTGATCAAACCCTAGTTTAGGAATTAACCTTGAATTCAAATAATTGAAATAGAATGAATGTAAAGTAAATATATGAATTCACCTTACAATAGTAGGATATCATGAATCGAATGCAATGTGCTTATTTCGCTAGTTGATTTGGATTAAGAAGATGAATATGAATGGATGTAGAAGATGCAACAAAGGAACTTGAATGGATTGAAGATCTTGAATAAAAACTCCTTCAATTTCTTGAATGCTTGAATCCTTGATCTTCAATGGAGGGATGCTTGAAGACTTGAAAATTTGAGTGCTCAAACTTGTGTTTAATATTGGATTGCTTGATATGATATGAGATAGATGAGAAATGGAGAAAATGAAAGGGTTTATATAGAGATCACAATTGACTAACTATACTAGGTTGACTAGCCTAGAGATTAACACCCTAAAGGTATTGAGACATGAGACCTGAACATGTGATCCAAAATGAGGCCCAATTAGGGGTGCACTGTGCCCCTAAAAATCAAGGGTCATAACCTTTGGGATTCCAAAATAGGTCCTAAATCCCCAAAAATTAGGCACGAAGTCTAAGATATAGCCATTTCATGTAGAGAGAATATTCTAATTTGATAGGTAAAGGGAAGGGAGGATGTAGGAGGATAGATTCTACCTCAATCTTAACACCATGAAAATAGGATTTTTAAAGAGGATCTATTATCTTTTACCCCAATTCCACCTAGGAGTTCAAGGATAAAAAAGGGAAGAAAGAAGGAGAAGTGTGAGGAGATTAATGATCTTACATTAAATAGGTTCTAAAGCTTCATTAAACTAGAGTGCATCCAATTTAAGATGGTATATTTAGGCCCCACTTTAGCAAGAGTATCCAGAATTGATCCAAACTCTTGGTAATGTAGACCACAAATCATAAGATACTCTCATTATATAATCAAGGAGAAAAAGAATCCATCAAGCCCTGAAGGCATTGAGACTTTGCCAACTCCTAAATCATAGTAAGAGAGAAATCATTGACTAAAAAGAAAGAGGAGAGGAGTGATTATCTTGCCCAATAGAGTGCCCACCCTACTGGGAATCAATGAAAGAGATACTATAAAAGATGGCATTGAAATAGTCTAATAGGCTGACAACCTGCTAGTCAACCCATTAGAAGTCCTACCCATAGACCAACATTCTTCATATCACCATGGCAAGGTCTAATAAGATTGTGCATTATCCATAAAAGGATTCACAAGATGTGTGCATTGAAAAGGGGAATGAAGTACTAATGTATAGATTTGAGGATAACTTAGGAAGCATACTAAGAATCCAAGGCTAAAGTACTCCAAGACATACTCAAAATTTGTATTCACCACTTCACAACTAGAATTCAAAAAAGAGAAGAGTGTATGCCCCCACATTGAAGTCATTGCTAAAAATTTTACATGAGGAAAGGATTTAATGGAATATATACATAAAATCATTGAGAGATGTTTCCACTATTAGATTCCTCTAGGAGAAGATAGATCAAGGGAAATATATATGCAACATATAAAGAGAATAAAGGAATCTACTAACTTTGGGGTCAGTGTAATCATATGAGAACATGTAAATATTACATCAAGTATGCAATATCATCATCCTCTAAAGGAAGTAGAACTACAACACAATGGAAGGATATGTAAGAGTTACAAAGAAGAGTCTTTTTGGACTGCCACCATGGAGACCAAAAAGAATTGGTGTTACCATGTTGCAAATTTGAGCAGACAACACAAGGATACAAGTACAAACAATAAGATGTGTATAACATAACACATAAGAATAGATGAAAGAGGTAAGATACAAATAGAATAATGGTTCAACATTATTTATTCCTTTTTCTCCTTGTGCCAATGAAGCAACAAGGATCGTTTAAAGAAATCTAAACAAACATTAATAAAAAATAGTAAATGGGAAGCACATAATACCAAGCAAACACACAAAAAGATACTATGATGGAGCGCTCATTTCAAGCATGTTACAATCCTCTCCTATCTCAACCAGTAGTAATAAGAGAAGGTAAATAACTTGCAAGAGGAGTTATATCCAACAAAATAGGAACAATAGCTAAATCTAAAGAAGGACCCTCGTGAGAGTCACTATGCTTAGGGGTATATGTAAGCATAAGATGCGTAGAAAGTATGGTAGGTAAATCAATATCATGATCAATAATCTCATGCTCATCATCATTTAAAGTGTCTTCTTCGTCTAAATTAATAGAAATATAATCCAAAATAGGAATATCACATCTATCCATCTCATTAGTGTGAGTAACTTCCTTTACATACATAGGTTAATGTGAAACATTTGTACAAGCTTTAGCATGAGCCCGATGATTCTTTCAACATTCAAAAGTATATCAATTATTCTTAGCTTTATTAGAGATTTTTTGAGAAGAAGAATGATCAACAACCATAGGTTCCTTATCTTTTGATGGCACAAGAGGAGGAACAACAAGAGGGTGAGAGATAGAAGGAGGAACCACACTAGGTAGATGGACCACACTAGGAGAAGGATACATACTAGAAGAAGAAACCACACTAGGAGGATTAGTGGATGCAAGAGGTGGATGACCATTAGAAAGAAAGGAGTGTAGAATTTTTAGGCAAAAGACCACAAGAAATATCCCTAGGCATACTTAACTCAGCAATATTTCAACATTTATGAGCTTGATAATTGCAAAAAATATAATATGGACAAGTAGGAGGTGTAGTAGGAATAGAAGGCCAAAATAAATCAAGAGTAGGACAATGTCAAGGTCTAGAAGCTTGATAAAGACTATGATTAATGATCTTAATCTCACCATCATAAAGAAGTTTGAGGCACTGATGAATAGGGAAAGAAATGGCTTGCATTGAAGTCAACCAAGGTGAACTAAGCTTCACTTGGAATTGATTAGAAATAGGAATGAAAAAAGGTATAATAAATCATTGCTTTTCCATAGAGCTCAACAGGAAAAGAAATGGAACCTTAAGGAGCATACAAGAACCATTACAAGTCTGAATCCAAGTATCAATTGAGTCATAGAAATCACAATGTTTTTGTTTATCATATAAATGTTCCTCGGCAAGAAGGATTTTTAACAATCTGAGTAGTAATATAAAGAGGATCATTAGGAGCTTTGAATTTATCAACATCACTAAATGAGATAAAAAGGGGTCTAGAATGCTTATAATCTGGTTTAGGTTTCGTTTTGAGCATTAGCTGTAGAGGGAATTTCTTTCTTAGGTGGAGGTGGAGGTTGAACTAGATGTTCCATAACATTAACAGTATTATCATTTTCTCATCGTAAGGTATCATAAGCAATATTCACTTTAGGAGAAAATAAGGAGGAGCATGTTGAACAATAGTATTAGTATTCTGTTGAGGTAAAGGATTAGTATTGATTTGAAGATTTTAATTAGGAGGTGCCATAGATTTATTTCTAGTATCATGACTATCAATGGATAAAAAATTAGAATCAATCAAATCCTAAATCTTATTCTTCAAAGAATAAAAGGCCTCAATATCATGTCTAGATTAGCGATGATATTGACAAAAGGCTTTAGGATTAAAGAGTGGACTTGATGCAATAGTAGGAAGAAGAGGCTTAACAGGAGGAAGTGTAATCATTTTAATACTATCCAACCTACTCATAATAGATTGTAAAGACTCAAAAAGAGGATTCAATGTTTGATTCATCCAAAAAAATAAAGGAAGTGGTAGTGACACCTCAAGATGCGGTAGCTACTTGACCATCTACTATATTCATGGCTTTGTTAATCTTGACATAGTTATTAGGTTTTTGAATTTTTTTATGATTAGGTGGGGCATCATTTTTATCAATAGGTATAGGATCCATTGGAGAGGTCTCTCATATTGACTCACTTGTAATTGATAATGATGAAGCACTACACAAGGCTGTGAAAAAGAAGTAAATTTAGTAAGAAGAATCTTATCTCTAATCTATTTTTGTAAATTCTCAATAAACATATGTTAAATATCAAAATCAGGTATAGGATACAAAATATGAGCATGCAAATTCTTAGATCTACCAATAAAATCAATCACTTTCTCCTTAGGACCTTGTTTACAATGCATCAAATCAGTCAACAAAATAGAAGGACCAATATTATTCTAAAATTGTTGTATAAAGGCATTAACAAGTTTTTGAAAGGAACCGATAGAATAAGGTGGAAAACAACAATAGCATTGCAAAGCTTTGTCATGAAAGGTGCGAGAAAACAACTTCAGTAGAATCCTATGGTCATGAACATGGTCACTACATATAACTTGGAAAGTCTTCAGATATGTCACAAGATCATCTTTACCATTATAGGTGTCATGGCAATAGATATCATCTTGTTGAGGAGCAGGTACGGATAATGTCTAAAGATAAAGGACTACCCATATCACATGTAGGAACATTTAACTTAGATTGAGTAAAGGAAGCAAGGTTTTGTTATAAAGAAGACATAGTCCACACAAAGCTAAGGATAGTAGAATCATTAGAGGAAATAGGTGGAATAGGCACATTTGATACACTAGTAAGGGTGCATGAATTAGTTGGAATAGGAGAAGCTATAGGTGGGGCACTAGGAACCATAGTAGGAGGATTGGGATAATTAAAAGGAACACTATTATATGAATGTTTTGAAGTGGTAAATGAAATGGGAAGAATACTCATAGGAAAAGAAGGAATGGGAAGACTACTAAGAGGATTAAATGCTTGAATATAGGTAGTCATAATAGGAGCAACATAAGCAAAAATGTAGGAGATAAGTGCAGAAATAGGAATCCCTTAAAGGCTCATTATCATCATGAGGTGAGGATAATAAATATCCCACGAAAGCTTTTGAAAGTCGCAAAAAACTAAGGTCTCCCTGAGTTGGATCCAATGGGACCAATCTTATGACAATCCCATGCTCATAACTCTCACAATAAACAGAAACACAATCCTCCAGAAGAGGATTTTGGAAAAAAAACTCACAAATTACTAATTTCCAAAAGTGAGAAGTGAGGAATAAATTTCCTCTTTGAATACTTATTTATTTTTTGAGTGAATAATCGATTAGGTTAAATAACCAGGTAACCTAGTTAGACCCCGAATCAACCAAACAAAAACAAGCTATTCCAAGTAATTGGAATTCATCTATGGTAAAGCTGCCAGAAATTAAAATCAATTAAAATAAGGCTCAAAAACCTTACAAACTTTTGTGACAAAGGTGATGCATAGACATGTTCACAAGTCTAATCACATAATGAAAATGAGTACAAGTTTACTAAATCACTGGAAGATTTAGTTCAAACAATCAAATATGATACATTGACCATATAGGGATGACATTGGTAAAATATGAACAACTGAATCACTAACTCCATGTGCCACTATTAGGGACATAAATCCTGCACACTAAAACATGTGATCAAGTGCAATTACATATACTAACATAGCTAAAGCAATAAATTCATTAAAATAACCTAATTTAATCATTTATTTAATTATATCGAAATAATCCATTTACATCACTCACATTTGCATAAAGCATAACAAAGAGAGAATGAAGTAAATAACCATAACATTAAATCCAATATAAAACATCATCAGATAATATGTCCAAATATCGGATAACTAGATATCATCATAAAACATACTATCATCTCAAAACACATCATCATGTAGATATGATCAACTGAACAACATAGTAATATAACATCTATGATACTAGAAATCAAAGTATGACATCTTACCCTTAGGTCATCTCAAATGTAAAAATATCATGAATAATAAGTATCTCTTAGATCAAAATATAACAAGGTACAAACTACAAACACAAGAGGCACTACACTTCTTGTAAAGCATTTTGAGACTCATCATTTTCAAGACAACATAAGGGAGTACCATAAAGACCTTGTTGATATAGTGTGTCAGAAATTAGGGTGTAACATGATGTTTGGTGAAGTAAGTTTCTCTTTTGGTTTCAGGATAAGTCTGGTGGTAGGATATTGTCTTTTAGATAGGCATAGATTTTTCCATAAATTGGGGAATCTTGGCTCACTAGATGCCATATGATTGAATAGTCAGGATCATCATAGGAAGAATAAGATAAGGGATTCACTAAGAACTTAAAATGAGCTTGTGTGTTTTCCATATCAAGCAAGGAAACAATCATTTCCATGGCATCTACAGCTTTATTGTCCTATTAAGGAATTTGTAAATGCGATCACTGTGAAATATTGTTTGAAGTCATTTGTCACATGCTTATATGGTAGTAACTTATCATTTTTGGTTTGATATTCATCATTAACTTAATTGATGATCAATTAACAGTCTCCGTAAATATTCAACTCTTTTATTTTTCATTGTACTAGCATTTTGAGTCCTTTGAACAATGCTTCATATTCATCTATGTTGTTTGTACAAGGGAATAATGTAGTTTGTAAGACTTGGGTATTGGGCATTGGTATTTTTAGAAGAATTTTTGCAAATGTAGTAAGCATTACCTTTGTATATGGTATGTGTTTTCCAAATGGCAATGACCTCTTATTTAAATTAAGAATAAGCCATGAAGAGACATGTCCCATAAATGTGATATGTCTATTGTTTAATTAGATAATTAATATAATTAAAATATAATAATTATTTTATATATATAATATTAATTTATCTCATATAATAAACTTATATCTCATATATAATATTAGCCATAGTTTTCTCTGAATGAAGCTACCAACATCAATACTCCTTCTTAGTTAGGGAGGACAAACACAAGACATATATTACACCACTAGAAATCTTTAGGAATGATGCATTAAATAAATATTTGATTAGAATGTGTTCACTTTTTTGATATCATGAGTTTTGGTCTTTAGAATATCAACATATGATATTCACTGAATACTCTAAGTAATGGTCTCCAAAATATCAACACTTGATATTCACCATGTACTCAAAAAGGTAATGGTCTGCAAAATATCTACATATGATATTCCTCATTTTGTTATCACATTTGAGTATTTGTCTACAGGATATCAACATATGATATTCATCAAATACTCTTTGAGTAATGACCTCTAGAATGAGATGCAAGATATTCACCAAGTACTATGAGTAATGGCCTCCAAAACATCAAGTCATATGATATTCACCATGTACTCTGTGTAATGGCCTCCAAAACATCAATTTGCATAGCATTCACCATATACTCATAAAATGTTTATAAGATATGTGCATATGCATTCTCATAATGCTTACCATATAAACATCCACCATAATCTATCATGATCTGCATGGGCATCATAAGATATCCACCATAATAGAAAATTAAGTTATTGCAAGATCATCACCTTTCAATAACTTCTACAAATAAAATTGATAATCATTTGTAAGTTGTCAGTTCCTCATTATGCACACAAGGGGTAGGCCCATTAAAAGCATACCTTCACACACATGGATTTTAAGCTCCCTTTGAATTATTAATCTTCAGAGCTTCTCATTCAATGTTGCCTTTGATGAAGTGTTAGACTCCCTCTAAATCTGATATCAATCCTCTTTTTCCTGCAAGAGCATTATTAAAAAAGATCAAGGCAAATAATTCTTATAGTACATATAGAACCACAAATAATAAGTAGACAAATGTAATACTCAATTATAATTACTACCTATGTGTAGCAATATAAGACCATTCCAATAAAATATAGATAAAAATCTAAATTGAATTTATGATTTGAACATATATACATATATTCAATCCTCAATATGTTTATTCTAATCTATATTTTAGAAATGTCATTTTTTAACGTAATATCAAACTAACTAAATATCATTATGTTACTATGTAATTCCTTATACATGCATAACCTTATCATCAATGTTATCAATAATATTAAGGAATAATTATATAATATATCTCCTAACTAAAAGATAGCTTTCTTAATTAATAAAAGATATCACCTTTGATATCACAAACATCATACCCCTTATAATTTTGAGTTTTGTTTGTCCTCCCATTGTATTCAGTGGTCCTCCACTCAAGCATAGATTTTCCTTATAAATTTAGAATCCCAAGTATCATGTTAATATCAAATTTTTCTCTCCTTTTTATTTGTTCATTTGGAGAGGTCCACACAAGATTCTCTTATACGGGGAGGTAGTTTGATATCTTCCTTATAACTGGTCTAGTGACTGCTGATGTAGATACTAATGCAATCAACTTAGACTTTGTACATTCATATTTGACTCAGCTAGCATGCTCTTCATATTCTTTTCATATCTTTTCCATTCATTAGTTTCTCCTTCGATGTATTCACAGGTCGAATCCCTCTTTATTTAATTGTTGTTTTTTTGCAAATGTTTATATCAGATGATGATTTCTTATCCATGTACAATAACTTCCTATCTTGGTGTTTGACCACATTATTAGGAATTCATCTTGGTTCCTAACTGCCCCTTTATATTTTCTTCTTCCTTGTTGAGGGTTTAACAATTCTTCTATTTCACTAGTCCAATGATGTTGGGGTTGAATCACCTGTTGTTTGCTCCATATTGTTTGACTTATCTGCCCTTCCACAAGTTTTTTATAGTTTCAAATAATATCTACATCAATGATAAATACTCCAATACTATTCAAGCATGAAAAATTAATAAGACAAAAATGAGGACTCAAGTCCACTAGGTGTGATTTTAAAAACATCAAGGATTGAAATACAGAATATGTAAAATGCATATGCCCAAGATAATTTAGCTCTGGCCAAAAATGCACTCAAATGCAAAGGAGAGCACAAAAAATGAAGTTAGGACTATTATTCCAATTAAAAAGTTCTACGACAATCTCAAAATCCAATGCCCAGGCACAAAGAGAACCACATTTTGCAAGGGCTAGTGGAAAAGTTCAATCACAAAATTTTTGTCATTACACCTAAGTTGCACCCATAAATACACTAAGTGGTAGAAAATTTCTATACAAAAAATGTTTTCCATCACCTAGTATTTATTAGTCACTCTAAAGGACTATTCAAGAGATGGTGAATACAGATATCTGAGCTCTACAATCAAATTTCTCCCTAGGATTGAAACCTGCTCTAATACCATGTTATTTTTAGAAGAATTGTTGCAAATGTACTAAGCATTATCTTTGTATATGGCATGTGTTTTCCATATTCCAAAATCATGCAATTATCAAAGCAATTATCAGATGTTGATGATTTTAGTATCTAGAAGCTCAACATGTATCAGATGTTCATCTGACAATGTGGTGTCCACTAGTTGATCTGCAATAACTTGTCCCTTTATGGCTTTGTGATCCATATACTCAATGTCAAATCCACTTAGTACCATAACCCATTTTCATAGTCTGCATGTAAGTGTTGATTTACTAAGAAAATACTTCATAGGATCAATCTTTGCAATTAGCTTGACTTTATGAGATAACATGTAGTAACATAGTTTTTGTGAAGCAGAGACTACTACCAAGCATGCTTATTCAATTGATGAATAGTTAATCTCATATCCAACTAAATTGAGATTGATATAATAAATAGCATTTTCTCTTCCTACATGGCCTTGTTGTACCAATAAGGCTCCCAAAGAGTTGTCAAACACTAATACATATAACAAGACTGGTTTGTCATGAATAGGTGATATCAAAGTTGGTAGATTTTTCAAGTATTATTTTATCTTGTCAAAATATTCTTCACACGCAACATCCCAGTGAAATGATATATTATTATGTAGCATATGCATGAAAGGATGACTTTTGTCAACCAATTGTGAGACAAAACTTCTGATGGATTGCAATCTTCCTTGTAATGATTTCAATTGACTTGCATTTTTTGGTGGTGGCATTTCCATAATTTCCTTCACTCTATTAGGGTCAAGTTCTGTTTCTTTTGTAGAAAGTATGTACCCCAAGAGTTTTCCAAATGTAATCTAGCATTGTGTTTTTCCAGTTTGGTAAATATCCTATCTAACGCTTGTAAATGATCTTTCATGGTTTTTTATTTTCCTAGAATACCATCCACATAATCTTCCATATGATATGCATCATATCATGAAACAATTTAGTCATAGCCCTCTCGTATGTAGCACCTACGTTTTTGAGACCAAAAGGCATGACATTCCAACAATAAGTACCCAAAAGACATGTGAAGGAAGTCTTCTCTTGATCTTCTAGTTCAATTTTGATTTGGCTATACCCAAAAAATCCATCCATTAAAGATAGAATTTCATGTCCAATTGTAAGATATACAATAGCGTCAATGTTTGGTAAAGGAAAGTCATCTTTTGGATAGGCTTTGTTGAGATCTCTAATGTCAATGCATACCCTGATAGACTTGTTTGATTTTGAAATAAGAATGATGTTTGATATCCATTTTGCATAATCAATTTCTCTAATAAAGCCAACATCCAATAATTTATTTAACTCAACTTTAACTAGGAATACTACATGTGGATGCATCTTTTTGAGTTTTTGTATTGGTTTGGCCCCTAGAGATATAGATAAATGGTGCATTATGAGATTTGGATCTAAGCCTGACATATTAGTGTATGACCATGCAAAATTGATTTGTTTAGATTTGAGAAATTATAGAAACTTATCTCTTTCTGACTCTGACAAAGACATGGCTACTTTGAGGATGCATTGAGACTCTTTTGTTCCAATGTTGATAGGTATTGTTGGTTCAATGATAACTTATGATTGCTTTAGATATAAATAATAAGGAAGAGGTTCAATCCTTTCATCTTTAGGTGCCTCAAAGAGGGTTTCACCTTTAGATACATCTTTTATTTTTACAGTGTTGGGATTGAATACTACCACATAGTGATTTTCACCATTAGATCTATTAATTATTTTCATGTTTTTAAGACTAAAAGGATTGGCATTCTCATTGAAATGAGCCATGTCATTGACTTTAATAGGGAACCATTTCTTATGATCTCCCCATGGTAAATGATCTCTAATCTCAAGATAATCTATGATTGTGTGATCATTGTGGAAAATATCAAGTTCAGGAATACGAGGTGAAGCCCAGTCAATAAGTTTAGGTGTAAAAGTAGAAAGGGATCATTTGGACCATTTTCAAATGTAGTAATTGTATAAATAGATAAGTTCTCAAGATCTAGAAATGTATCAACAAGGTCTATTTTCATACTCTCATCTAAAATGTCTTGTTCCTAATAAATATCTCTTTCTTTATGATCATCATGATTTGCATAATATGGGATTAGCTCTAATGATTCTGACTGTGAACTTTCTCCCTCATGGTATGCATTACTATAAGTCTTAACAATGTCAATTTAATTATCTTTAGTGAGGATAGATAACTCATCGCATTCATAAACATTGGAATCATCTTCATCAGAATCATTATCCTCTTGTTTATCTCTGATATGATTTAGAAATTCTAGGGTGACCTTTTGTTTCACATATTTGATCCGATTTATATCCCAATCCTATGGTATCTCTTTGATAATTTGGATTCTTTAAAATAGGTTGTAAGACACATTATCTTTGTAAGTTGGTAGGTTCAATTCCTTTGTATACCATTTTTACCAAGATAGCATATCCTTTTCCATAATGTTCAAGAGATATACATTCATACTTGATGGTCTCTTGTTTCTTCTCCTTGTAGAGAAATTGCTTAGCATTTTTATCATTTGCTTCATCTATTAAGGTGCCCCACTCACAAAAGTGCCAAAAATAGTAATGGCATGTGGCTCCAACTAGTTTTGTTATCAAAGATCTTCCATATGATCTAGGAGATATGGGTAATTTTGTGATACAAAAATATTTCCACAAGGTATATTCTCCCATGCTCAATTCTTTGACATCAAATTTTACGTTTGATGACTTAGAAGTGGATTTTGTATTGCTAGGATCATGATTGAGAGCTGTGGATATAACTCGATTGTAGGGTATTAGGTAGTTTGTTTATGACTTCAGGGTGTTGCAATAGTGAAAAGGATTGGGATCTCATTTAATTGTTATATCTTGTCCATTAGGACGAAATTTTAGACATTGATGAAATATTGAAGGCATTGCTTACATAGAGTAAATCCAAGGATGTCCTAAAAGAATATTGTAGGCTAGTTCCATATCCAGGACTTGACAAGGTACATCTTTGATCATAGGGCTAACTCTGATAGGTAACACAACTAATCCTCTGGATGCCCTTTCTTGTTCATCATAAACTTTAATTTTGATTTTCTTTTTAGGATCTATTGCATTTTTGGAAAATCCCAGTGCAAGGACTAGTTTTACAGTACAAATGTTCAAACCAGCTCTCCCATCTATGAGGACTTCTTTGATTTTATTATTTTGTACAAGATCTTCAATGCGGAGTGGAGCATTATGAGGTTGGTGAATGACAAGATCATTATTTTTGGTAAAGGATATGAAAAGTGGCATGGTCAAATGTCCTACCATAGCTTGGAATTGATCTTCATCTAGATTTGTGGGTATTGAGGTCTCTAATAGAGATTTTCAAGAATTTATCTATGTGATGTTGACAACTATAGAAGCTTTAATATGGATATCTAGGCTCATGTTTTCTTCAATTGGTCCAAAAGGTTGTATTGTTTTGACACCCCAACTATAGACTTTGGTACATAGATAACTTTTGTTTGAGACATGGATGGTTTGGATGAGATACCTTGTAGTGTGACCTTAGCTTGATTCCTAGTGGTAGAATTAACTTGTTCGGACTCATCCTTCTCATGAAGGGTAATGACATTGGCATAATATTGAGAAGGATCACATTCAAATATGGTGTTAATGTACGTGTAGGATGTAGTATTATAACTAGCTTTACTATCATTTTTACTGTTTGAGGCATTTCCTTTATTATGATCTAGAAGTGGATCTTTGAATGTAGTATGTGTCTCATTTGAGGTATGTCCATCAACATTTACTTCACCACTCTTAACCAAATCTTGTATCACGCTCTTTAACCTTTAATAGTCCTTTGTTTTATGTCCTTTGCCTCTATGGAATTTACAATAATAATCATCATGTCATCATGATGATTTCACTTTTGGTTCATAATCTTTCACTTCAGGAAGTGTTATGAGTTTTCAAGTGATTAACTTCCTTAAAGCTGATTCGAGAGATTCGCCTATAGGAGTAAATGTTCTTTTATTGGCTATGAAAGATGTTCTCATGAAAGACTGATTATTTCATTGATTGTTTTGGACTTCTTGAGTATTTTGATTTGTTTTAGGAGTAGTAGATTTGTTTCCCATATTCAATATTGGTTGTGATGTCTTGATATTTTGACTATCTACTACTTCATCACTCACAATATTTTTGTTTTTATTCCAATATTTGTATTTGTCATTGTTGGTATTGGAATTTTTGTTGTTGAGATTTGGAGAGCTAGCATTGTCTTTTGTGTAAAGTTTGAGTTCTCCTTTTTGAACCGTAGCATCTTTAATTTTTAAACCATTTTCAATGAGATTTTTGAAGTTTGGTGGATATTATTATTTTACTCTATAACTTATGTCTGGTGTAAGATTTTGTATAAGGATATCCATCTTTTCATGTTCAAGAAAGATTTCTCAGATATTTTGACAAAAGGTGATGCCATATTTGTTAGAAGGTAATAAATGGTTCTCCATTCTTTTATTTTCTATTTCAAAGGTCTAACTTTGTCACTTCATGTTTAATGTTATAGGAATAATGTGTTATAAACATATCAACTAGCTCATTAAATGACTTGATACTAGGTGGTATCTTAGAAAACCATTCCATAGATTGACCTCCCAAACTTCATGGAAATAGTCTCATAAGGTAAGTCTCATCATGAGCTACTTCAATGCATGTAGCATATAATTCTCTAACATAGTCTTGTGAATTTGTATTCTCTTTGCATTTATCAAATTTGGGAACCTCAAAATGAGGAGGAAATGGAATCGTGGCTAAAATTTTGTCAAATGGATATGGACATATATCTTCTAAGGTGTAACTCTTACTTGAATATCTAGTTTGAATTTATTCTATTTGTTGTTGAAGCATTTGGATTTGTTGAACTAGAGGGTCCAATGATAATGTATGTCCATACGTGGTATTTCCTTGAGTACTAGTTCCTCAAGGATTTGGACTATAGGTGTTCATACCATGAAGATTATAACCTTGTTGATGAGGTCCTTGGAATGTTTAGTTTTGTTGTTGGAAAGGACTAGATTGAGCATATTATGCAAGTATTTGTTGAACATAACCTTGAGAAGAAACATGTTGGGGGTCATCCCTAGTTGATAAGATCCTTGATATGTTGAGGTTTGTTGTTGGGAAGGACCTTGTAAGGTTATGTGTCGTAGACTACGACCTTGTTGGGTTGCACCTTGTTGAGGAGATGTTTGTTGGGTATATCCTTGTTGAGATGGTAAGAAGAGAAATAATAAGACATCAAAGGCCAAAAAAGATAAAATAACCTAGGATGTTGTATGCAGAAATTAGTGACAATGCTTTAAAAAAAAATCTTAGCTAACAAATGCTTACATAATGAAGGATTACAAATTAAAATGGAATTTTTACCTTTCCTTACCAAATGTAACATGCCTCCATTGTCCTCCAAAGCTTGAGTTTCCTAATTTGTGAGCCCTTATATTGTGATCAAATCCCTTCTTCAAGATTCTTCAAGTTTTTGGAGATTGTTAACTTCAATGTAAGATCCTATCAAATGGTCCTAGGATGATAAATGCAAATGATGATGGATGGATGAACGAATTAAGATTATTATGGAGATTGGATGAACAAATATGGATTTAATGGCAAATTGCTTATGAATTCTCTAATTCTAATTCAACATGCAAAATATAGTTGTTGGTACGAGGGAATAGGGGTTTCTTTTATAGACTCTGGGAAAACCCTAGCCTAGGTGGCAACATCTAATGGTGGAGAGACAATTTAGGACATGTGGACAAATGAGATTGACTTGGTTGGAGAAATGGATGTATTGTCCCCACTCCTCGGATTAAGGGATCTTCAAAGATGTGGGGACAATACTAGTTCTACACATCTTTGAAGATCCCTTAATTTGGCTTCCTAACCCTCTAGGAGGATCCCCTGTATTCATGAAGAACAACCTTCAATTATTTGGCCTTCTTCCCTAAAACTACCTTTCAAGTTAGGCTTTACAATCCTCTGGGAAGACCCTTTGGGTTCCTTAGAACAATCCTTGGTTAGTTAGCCCTTGTCCTTTAAAGACCTACAAGATTATCTTAACACATCCACTACAAACCTCTTCAATAGTTTGGTATTAAATGTTTAATGTAAATCGATATTCTTCCTAAAATAATTTGCATGCATTATTATTTCTATTCACCTCTATTGTGAATCCTAGTCATGATTCAACTGATTTTAAGAATTCTCATATTTAAATGGTATAAACTAGCTTAATAATAATACTATTACCATATACTAGTAATAGTACTATTATAAAATAACTAAATATACCTTACATTTAAATATTCTTAATATAAGGAAATACTACTTTATGTAATTTAATGCTCTTGACCATACTATTACTCCTAAAAGTTCTTTCATTTAATTTATATAAACTAAATTGATAATACTATTGTACTACATGTTAGTAATAGTATTATTACAAAATATCTAAATACAATCTTATACCTAAGTCTAATATTAATTCATATCACTAAATATTCCTATACTACTCCACACATACTTACATAGCCAATGGTGATATAACTCTATGTACCCCAATGTGGCCAAGGCACCGGCTATGGTGCAACTTATTTTCACCATGGAATGTTGTGCCCAGTCTTGCCCCTGCTCGACTATGGGAAAGCTATGATGTGACATGGCTATCAACCTATGCGTTAAACAAGCGATTTATTTTCAAACTTCCTGTGCAAACACATTCAAGCATTTTTCACGTAAGTTTTTTAATTCATTTTTTCTATTATATCAAATTCATAAATTTTAATAAAAAAACTTGTATTATATTTTATATTTTAAGTGTTATTATTATTAGTAAATTGTAAGTGTTATTATTAATGTAAAAGTATTAGATTTGTTTAGCTTTACTTATTTATTCATTTTATAGTACTTAGTACTATTTTATATTGTTATTATAAAAAAAATTGTGTTCATCTATTTTCTATGTTTCAATTTATTTTTTAATCAAAATTTGTAAAGAAAAACTAAATTCATAAAATTAAAAAAGTATTATATCAGTACATATCAATTCAATATAATTTAATTTAAAATAAAATAAAATTATGATCTATTTTTAAAAGGTTTACTCACTATTATCAACCTTGACACTCCAAAAATCAAATTACACTCAAGATCTAGAACGGAATATATTACTGATGAATGATTGATTTAATTTGTTTCTTACTATATATCACCTAAAAACTTCCAAAAAAAATAAATTATAATTGAAAGTGTAATAGAATGACTGATTCACCAAATTGAAACAAATTAGAATTGAAAATAATATATTTCTTCAATTCGTTCATCATGTTGTGTAATCCCAATTGACCATGTTGAACTTTTTTAATCAATATTTTTAATTTTTTAATATTACATTCTTACAATATCATATAATACAATATAAAAATTAATTAAAAATTGAACACAATCTCATCTAAAACTCTATTAAATATCATTCAAAATGTTATAAATTAACTAAAATTTCTTAGAATAAATATTTGCACATCAAATATCATATTACATGCATAAATCTTGATAATTAAAATAGACTTTTACACAATATTGTTTAACTTGTTCAACACCATTAAATAGTATTTAAATTGTTGATCTTAAGATTAGCAAGTGTACATCGAATAAAGCTATTGTAATTATTAAATTATACTACACAAAATATAAAAATATAATATGTTTCGTTAGATTACAAAATATAAAAATATAATATATTTTGCTAAATTATACCAATATTTAAGTTTATATAAAATTAAATCAAATATTTAATGAAAAAATATTTTCAAAATTTAACATAGTAAAAATTTAATATAGTAAAATTTAAATAACATATTTAATGGAAAAAAATATTGTTGAAATTTAACATAGTAATTTTTTACTAAAATTAACAATTTTTACTTGCATGTTTTAATAATTTTCATTATTTTATTGGTTGCATAATAATTAAATAATAGTACAAAATTAAAATTTAATAATAAAATTTATTATTAAAATTTAATAATAAAATTTATTATTATAATAAAAATAAAGTGTTATAATTTTTTTAAACAAAACTGAAATATAATAATAAAAATAGATGCTCATAATTTTTTTTAACAAAATTTAAACATTATAATAAAAATTAAAAATTATAATAAAAATAGACTGTTTTAATTTTTTTAAACAAAATTTAGATTCATATTTGACAAGGTTCCTGCTATCCATCACATCACCGTTCACATCACAGTTCCACGTTCAGCAACCGGGCACGAGCAACACTTGGCACGGGATTCTATGGTGCAAATAAGTTGCGTTGTAGCTGGTGCCATGTGGCCAATGTCTCTCCATATACTCTCCATGCACTTTGATTGGGAAGCCGCTCAAACCTTAACACCTTCGTTCATGTGGAATTCGTACTACCAGGGTGGTGCTATCCTTGTTATCGTGGTATCTAACAATGTTCTTACTTGGCAGTACTTCTCCTCTAACAACCTTTATCTATGATCTCTTCCATGGGTGGTATACATGTCTCAAGCTAAATGCAACTATAGTTACTGACATGTCCTTGTTGACCGATATGTCTTTGACCTTTATTGTGTGCAATTGATCCATGTGTCCTTGCTGCAAGGTATTGCAATTTTTGTATATGTTGCTTTTTTCATATTCTCCAAATGCCTTCTTACCAAGTGCTTCCCTGATTTCTAGTCATATGGTTGGAGTTAAATATCCATGCCACACAAAAAGGGCTAGAATGGGTCGTCACCATTTTTGTGGATTTATATTAATGTTAAAAGACTATTATTTATTAGATCAATTGACCTTAATGAATATTTAAATTATTATAATAGTAATATCTATGTTGAATGTTAATGTTTCAACAATATCAATATTTACAAATTTTTAATAGTTATTTTTTAATAAATTATATGTTCTATATTTCTCATTTCACATAATGTAGTTAAATTCATTGATTACATAAAGATTTATGTATTAAAAGGAATATAAAATATTTTTTTTTAATACATCCATTTGGGCTCATGACAATCTGCCCTTCGTGAATTTGCTTGTCCTCAAGCAAATATTTTAAGAGTTGTGTTTAGCACTTTATAATAGCTTCCTCCTATTTTATAGAGAAATGAGCTTATATCTATTATCTCACAATGTTGCCACAAGTTGATCATATGTTATGTTCTTGTTCATCAATCTTCGCTCTTTTCTTTGGACTTTAATCACCACATCTTTCTTCAGTTTGATTCATTTTCCCTCTCTTACATTTATGGTCATAACTCCAAGGCCCTTTGCATTTGAAACTTATATTCTTCTTTAATAATTCATCTCTTTTCTGGCATCGATGTCCCCTACTCCATGATTCATGACATATGTAACATGGTCTTCCTTGATTACTTTGTTTTGATGTTGCACCTTGTTGGGATATTGTTGTTAGGAGACTATTGGGTCTTTCCTTTATCATATTTGACTCGACCTTTTTTTCTTTTCTAATGGCTTCTTCTAGATTTTGGGGCTCAAAGGGTTCCACTTGTGCTTTAATGGATTCTTAAAGCCCTTCTATGAATAAATGATTGAGTTGACCCGAAAGTAGATTTGGAGCCATTACATAAAGATCTTGAAATTGATTTGGATATTTTTCTACTAATCTTGATTGTTTTAGATGATTTCGCTGTTGGAAGTACCATTCAAGATTCCTTAGATCAAACCTAGCCATCAATCTTTGAGTGAATTCACTATAGGATGTTATTTTTTTGAGCCCAAGGGAAATTTGGTCATAATGCCACCATTTGTGGGATGATCCTCTTAAATGAAGTATGGCAAACTTGACAACACCTTTTTCTATCATAGGACTATAGGATATAAATGTATCTAACTTTTGGACCCATGATTGAGTAGTTTCTTCTCCCGACCCATCAAAACATGGTAATTTTACCTTATTTAGTTTCTTCTAAAGGTCTTCATCTACATGACATTTCTTTATATTTTCCATGAGTTTAGATTCATAGTGTTCTTTAAAGGGAATAAGTTGTTGAAGATTGAGATCCAAAATGGCATACATTTGTGCAATTTCTTCCACACTATTAGTGGTCATTCCATTATCTACAACAAGTTCTTCTCTCAGAATGAACAAGGGGAAAGTTTCTCCTGGGATTGAACTTTGTGACGAGGGTTCATTTTCTCCATGAGTGGAATGGTGGTCCCTCTGTGAGTTAAGTCTTTCATTTTTGTTATTATTACTACTTATTTTTTGTATAGCTTCTAGTAGTACCTTATTGGAGTTTTATGTCTTTTCAAATCTCTCATTAGTTTGTTTTATAAAGTTCCTTACTTCTTGGGCTAGTTCCCTTGCCATCATTCTTTAAGGTGTGATGATGCAAGGACTAACATATTCCACAGGTTAACAGGATTATGCTCTGATACCACTGTATTGTCCCCAGTTCTCGGGACAATTTTACCTATAGAAATTATTAGCAACATAATTTATTAAATTCAATTCTAATGATTGATATTTAGGAATGTTACTAGCTCTACACATCTTTGAAGATCCCTTAATCTGGCTTCCTAACCCTTTGGGAGGATCCCCTGTGTTCATGAGGAATGGCCTTCGATTATTTGGCCTTCTTCCCTAAAACTACCTTTCAATTCGGGCTTCATAATCCTCTGGGAAGACCCTTTGGGTTCCTCAAAACGATCCTTGGTTAGTTATCCCTTATCCTTCATAGGCCTACAAGATTATCTTAATACCTCCACTACAAATTTCTTCAATAGTTTGATATTAAATGTTCAATGTAAATTGATATTCTTCCTAAAATAATTTGCATTCATTATTATTTCTATTCACCTCTATTGTGAATCCTAGTCGTGATTCAATTGATTTTAAGAATTCTCATATTTAAATGATATAAACTAGCTTAATAATAATAATACTATTAGTATATACTAGTAATAGTACTATTATAAAATAACTAAATATACTTTACATTTAAATATTCTTAATATAAGGAAATGCTACTTTATGTAATTTATTGCCCCTGACCATACTATTACTCCTAAAAGTTCTTTCATTTAATTTATATAATCTAGATTGATAATAATACTATACTATGTATTAGTAATAGTATTATTACAAAATAGCTAAATACAATCTTATACTTAAGTCTAATATTAATTCCTATCACTAAATATTCCTACACTACCCCGTACATACTTACATAGCCAACGGTGATATAACTCTATGTACCCTAATGTGGCCAACGTCTCTCCATATACTCTCCCCACACTTTGATTGGGAAGTTGCTCAAATCTTAATGCCTTCCTCCATGTGGAATTCGTACTACTAGGGTGGTGCAATCCTTGTTATCGTGGTATTTGACGATGTGCTTACTTGGCAGTACTTCTCTAACAACCTTTATCTGTGATCCCTTCCATAGGTGTTATACATGTCTCGAGCCAAATGCAACTGCAATTACTGACCTGTCCTTGTTGACCGATATGTCTTTGACCTTTGTTGCATGCAATTGATCCATGTGTCCTTGCTGCAAGGTACTACAATTTTTATGTATGTTACTTTTTTTGTATTCTCCGAATGCCTTCTTACCAAGTGCTTCCTCGATGTCTAGTCATATATTTGGAGTTAAATATCCATGCCACACAAAAAGGGTTTGAATGGGTCGTGATGATTTGTGTGGATTTATATTAATGTTAAAAGACTATTGTTTATTAGATCGATTGGCCTTAATGAATATTTAAATTATTATAATAGTAATATCTATGTTAAATATTAATGTTTCAACGATATCAATATTTACTAAATTTTTATACTTATTTATTAATAAATTATATGTTCTATATTTCTCATTTCACATTATGTAGTTAAATTCATTGATTACATAAAGATTCATGTATTAAAAGGAATATAAAATATATATTTTTAATACATCCATTTGAGCTCATGACAATGGAGGAAATCAAGGAATTAGTTGAGATGTGAGAGCAAATTTAGGGAGAGGAAAGACATGTGGAAAACATCTCACCAAGGCCTCTTGAGAGAACTCTATCTTTAAGGGAAACTCCATGGACAAGTTTCTCATGAGCCCCTGTTGATGGCATGAGCTGGATTGATTGACTCCAAGTTAATGGAAGAAGTAAAAGAAGACTTTCTCATCCAGGGACATGTGTCCTAGAGGTTGAGTTGATCAATGTCACATATACTCTTTTACCCACATAAAAAAGGACACATGGGTGAGTATAAATAAGATTTGTAATAATTAATTAAAATTAATTATTGGTGCAAATATGAGGTGGCAAATAGCATGGACTGACTACGTCGACTAAAAGACTTAGTCCTTTAAGTAAGTGGATAATTAAGCAATTTAAATAAATCACTTAATAAGATTATTTAGAAGACTTAGTATAGTGTAATTGACTTAGGTGAATTAGCTTAATAAATTAAATAGTTTATTAATAATAATAGATCTCGAATAATTTTAATTAAATATAAAAATATTTAATTAATTAACAGAAAGCGAATTAACTTAATATATTAAATATATTTTTTTTTTTTAATTTTGGAAAAAGGGGTAAAAATTTATTCAATCAAAGCCAAATTACAGAAGGCCTCAGGCCCAAACCACCAACACACAAACCCAAAAAAATTAAATTCTGTCCTTTGCTACTAATTGCTCAAAAGTCCCAATATAATCAGTAGGAAGATTATCCCTTTATGAAATATCCCAACCAACTCGTTTCCCCAAAGCCCATTTTGCCAAGACATTAGCCACTCCATTCCATTCCCTAGGAATATGACAAAAGGAGATCCAATCCAAAAAGCTACTCAAGTGAAGAATCTCTCTAACAATAGATGTAATTTTCCAATTAGAGTCATCCACACTCTAGTTATTTATCATATCCACTACAATCTGAGAATCTGACTCACACACCAATTTCCTCCAACCAAGAGAGCATCCTCGCTCCATAGCCACCTTAATGGCCAAAGCCTCCATCATGTTATTGGATTGAACTCCTTTGTGAATAGAGAACATGAAAACAATATTGCCATCTGAATCTCTCCCAATCCCCCCCACACCACCCTATCCAGGGTTCCCATGGGAAGAACTGTCTGTGTTAATTTTAAGGATATATGTCGGTGGAGGTCTCCATCTCCCCACCCTACAAACCTTTCTCTTGAGCAACTGAGGTCTCTTGTTGTTTGTGCATCCCAATCCTTTGTCCATCAATCCCAAATTCTTGACTATATTGAAGACACCAGGATCCACAGGTTCTGTCATATCACACTTAGCATAGATAGTTTCCTGAAGTCTGCTTAAAATTAGCCACCATATTTTAGTGACTCCCAAATTGGAGTTACAAAAAATCCTACGATTACGCTCCAGCCAAAGATTTCAAAGAATAAAGGTAGGTCCAACATTCCAAGCCACCTGGAGGAACGTAGTTTTCGCCAGGGGTCTACCAAGGCTGTCCCAAAATTCAATAAGAGATTCAGCATGAATGCACCCATGACACCATGCCTCCCACCACTTATGCCAGATTTCTCTAGATAGAGGACATAAGAAAAATAAATGAGACACATTCTCTCCATTCAGCATGCAGAGGGGACAGAAAGAAGGACCCTGAAACCCTCTTCTCTGAAGATTATCCCAAGTAAGACATTTCTTTTGAACAACTAGCCATAGAAACAAAATTACATTTTGGCCAAGAGAATTTATTCCAAGCCTTCTTCCACCAAGGAACTTCATGAACTCCATGGCATTGATTATCCAACCGAGCATATCCTTGAGCCACATTGAACTTTCCTTTAAGACAAGGACTTCAAGCAAGGATGTCTTTGTCCTTAGAGGAACTACACAGCTTGACAGAGAGAAGATTAGCCAGCTCAACCCGAATCTCCAAGGAACCCCCCAGAGGCCATTCATGTGGATCCTTCCAACCAGCCACATCCATCAATCGACATCACTTAATAGTCTTGAAGTGAGCAACCTTGGTCCATCCTGCAATAGAAAAAATTTGACATAGAGGTTGGAGATGGGGGTAGCTAGAGAGAATGGGAGGATGGCCGTCCCAAGAGTCTTGCCAGAATAACACACTTGATCCCTCATTACATATCCAAAAAAGGCCTTCCTTGATAAGAGAAGCTCCCCTTTTAAGAGTATCCCAAATAAAATAACCTTTTCCATCAAGAGCTAGCCTTGAAATATCCTGATATTCCACTCCCAAAAAATACTTGTGGGCCAGAATCTTAACCCAATCCCGATCCTGGTTCTTGCACCACCTCCAGTATAACTTAGCAGCAAGAGCCTTGACTCCAAGAGCCATACATTTAAGGCCTAGACCCCCAGCAAACTTAAGCAAGCAAATAGTGTCCCAGTTGACTAAGCTCCATTTAGAAGAAAGTAGATTGCCTGACCAAAGGAATTGTCATGACAAAGCATCAAATTCTTTCATAATTCCAATGGGAGGAGTTTGCACCAGACACCTATAACTGGGAAGAGCCTGAACCACAGTCTTGAGGAGGATAACTCTCCCAACCAAAGAGAGCCACCTATGAGTCCAATGACTCACCTTGCTACGAAATTTGTCCAATAGACCTTGCCAATACTCTTTCAGATGAGTCCCTAGAGTTAAGGGAACTCCAAGATAGATCAAAGGAAGAGAACCAATTTGAAACCTGAGAATCCTAGCAATCCTGAGCTGGATCGACTGTGGAGTATTAAAGAAATAAATAGATGATTTACCTTCATTAATTTGTTGTCCAGAAGCCTTTAAATAAGTATCTAAAATCATTCTGAAGTTTCTTGCCTCATTAATAGTAGCCAAGCCCATCAGTCCAGTATCATCCACAAATTGGAGGTGTGTGTACACTGGAATATTATTATGCCACTTCCACCCTTGGACAAGCCCCTGCTTTGCTTGAAATTTTATAAATCTACCTAAGCCCTCTGCCATAATGATAAAGAGATATGGAGAGATAGGATCCCCCTGTCAAAGTCCTCGAGAAGTAGAGAATAGCTCAGTGGGTTCTCCATTAATAAGAACTGAAAAGGATGGGGAAGTCACACAACTGAGAATCCAATCAATCCATTCCATATCAAATTTGAAAGTGAGGAGAACCTGACCCAAGAACTCGCAACTAACCCGGTCATAAGCTTTTGATAAATCCAACTTAATAAACATAGCCTTTTCCTTAGACATGGCCATAGAGTGAATAGCCTCTGAAGCAATAACCACCCCATCAAGAATCTACCTGCCACCAATAAAGCCTCCTTGTTCCTCACAAATCAAAGTGGCCAGAAAAGGCTTGAGCCTTTCAGCAATTAATTTGGTGATAATTTTGTAAGTGACATTACATAAAGCAATAGGTTTGAACTGATCCAAACTATTAGCCCCATCAATCTTGGGAATATGAGCTAGGAAAGTATCATTCAAAGATTTGAGCATTTGTTTGTTCTGATATGATTCCTAGAATACCTCTAGAAGATCAAATTTAATAATCTCCCAAAATTCTTGGAAAAATTCAATGGGAAATCCATCAGGGCCCGGGGCTTTACCTTTCTTCATACCAAAGACCACCTTCTCTAGTTCTTCAAGCACAATAGGCCTTAGCAGATCCCTGTTCATACTGCTAGACACCAGTTGAGGAATGCAATCTAAAATAGTCCTTGTCTCCACCAATGAACCAAATTCTTCCTTAGAGAAGAGTTTATAAAAGTATCTAGTGGCCTCTAGAGAAATTGCCTCTTTGGAAAATAGTTGATCACCAAAAGTAGAAATAAGAGAAGTGATAGAATTACCAAACCTGCAAGCTTTAACCGTGTTGTGAAAGAAAGTAATGTTTCTATCTCCCTCCTGCAACCAATCCACCCGAGAATTTTGCTTCCAAAATATTTCCTCATGAAGCTCCCATTCCTCTAACTCCCTATGAGCTGAGGATTCTCCAAACATTAAATTCTGAGTCATTCCTTGGTCCCTGATCTGGCGAGTGACACTGTCCAGCCTAGCTTGAGCCTCCCTCAACTGTTCTTGAAGGTTCCCAAAACACTGTTTATTCCACTGTTTAAGCTTGAATTTCACATGCTGAAGCCTCTTCTCAAAGGTGAACATGGAAGTTCCATGAGGAGGCCTACCCTCATGCCACCAGGCTATTATAAGATCCTGCAGAGAGGGATCCCTCAACCACATCAACTAAAACTTGAAAGAAGGATTCTTAGAAGTCTTGTAAGGAGTGACAAAGCTTAATAGGCCAGTGATCCGAGCCACTCCAATCAAGAATTTTTGATCTGGTAGACCATCTAACATCTAGCCAAAAAGAAGAAGCCAAAAAGAAGAAACCATGAACCTATCAAGCCTTTCTAAAATAGCCTCTGTCCCACTCCTTCTGTTATTCCAAGTGAATATACTAGAACTAGGTTTAACATCAATGAGATTCAAATAACCAATATTATCTCTAAGCATACTAGACAAAGGGCCCAATCGAGCAATCCCTCTTCTCTTTTCCTCTAAATTAGTAACAACATTAAAATCTCTAGCCACAATCCAAGGAAGGAAAGGATCCAAGGACTAGACAAATGTAATATGTGACCACATAATAGATTTACCCACCAAATCACTCAGAGCATAAATATTGGAGAATAAGCATCTTTCTCCTATCTCAAAGTGAGAAGCCATCAGAGAGATAGAAGACCTACTTGAAATCCACCACAAAGGAGTCACCTTCTTAGGATTCCAAAGACAAGTGAGTCCACCCGAACTTCCTTGAGCACCCACTCCTTGCCAACTACCATGGGGCCATAACTTTGGTCCACAACTATCCAATTCATCAACTGTAAGCTTAGTTTCCTGAATGAAAATAATATATGGAGAATGTGAGTCTATTAGTCTACGAACAACCTTTTTTCTAGGGATGTTGTTCAACCCCCTCACATTCCAAGAAAGAATAATCATTTAGAAGATTGCAAGAAGTGAGATTCAATGGGCTTCACAAATCCTGCCTCAACTAAAGTCTATCCCATCATCTTAACCTTCTCCTGATCAGTCTTCCTTACACTCTTAGCTGACTTCTCTGAGGTCCCTTTTTTAAAAGGCTTTTGCTGTAAGCCTAAAGATACTGTAGCTTTAGAGCCTTTTGTGCTGTCAGGCATCCCTTTCTTAACAGGAAGGGAAGAAGCTATGATATTTGGGGTGTCATTGGGATGCGACCCACCAGGAATATCACAACTTATCTCCTGAACCACTCCATCCAAACAAATTGGTTGACCTTGTTCCTCTTCAGGAACTTGGATTAGATTCCTCACCTCCTCCATCAAGGGCCCCTGAAAAGAGCCATCCCTCGGGGGCATCTCAACTGGTATGCCTTCTTCCTGTACCAGATTATCCAGAACATTAAACCTATTAAAAGTGCCATCACTTTGTCTATCCACCCAAGTTCTCTTCTGTCCCTTTCCTTTAGTACATGTCTTAACTGGGAGAAAACCCTCCTTGTCCCCAGAAGAACCTTCTGGCATAGGGGCCTTACCCTTGTCATCCTTAGGGGTTGGCATAGTGGAGGTCAATGATTGAGAAAATTTATTTCAAGGGCATTTGTGTTGCAAGTGCCCATACTCACGGCATATCCTGCATCTAAAGGGTAAAGTCTCATAGTCCAATTGTTGAATCCATGAAGTAGAGCCCAAGCAAATCTCTATAGAGTCAGACAATAGATTATTAAGATCAACCTCTACACAAATTCGTGCATATGAAATTACCTTTTGGTCTTGGGTTTGAGTGGTCGATCCAACCGGCTTCCCAAGTAGAAGTGAGATTGAATGAAGAATATCCTCTCTCCAAAATTCCAAAGGTAGTCGAGGATGATGAACCCATACTAGGACCCGAGATGGGATCTCCTCAATAGAGTTAAACCCGATGTGCCAAGTTTTGATAAAAAGCCCTACCTAGTTAAATAAATATGGGCCCCCTTCGAAAACTTTGTTCCTGTCTGTCAAATTTGAAAAAATAACCATAAAATAATTGTTGGCTACCAGAAGAATCTCCATATCTCCTTCTAGGGTCCAAATCCAATGCGCCCACGATTCCAACATAGGAAGAGAAAGCCAAAGACCCAAAAAATTACAAATGAGTGCATGATTGCCCTTGTACTCCACATCCTCAAAAATTTTCTCTAGTTGAATAACCAACACCGGTCGATCATCAGATCGCTCCAAACACCCATTCATCTTTTTAATATAGACAAAACCCTTCGATGATGAAGCGTTCACCCTAGATGAGATATTGTCAGTCTGGCTCTTAGCCTTCCCCCACATCAGAATAGAAGAATCAGCCATTCTTAAATCATCGGATAAAATCTAAGACACAAGGATCTCTAATTGTCCCATGTTCAAAGCCAAAGACCCTATCTCCAAGCCGAAACCCTTTATATAAACACCAGCAACCTGTTATGCAACCCACACTGTTGCAGGTTGAAGACCCCACTCCCAACGTCCAACCCTAGCCGGCCTCGACCCCAAACAACTACCCAAAACCCCACCTCAGCCCCACACACAACCCTACGCTGTCTGCAAAGCCAAGCACGTGGCCAACAATAGGAACAATGACCCCAAATGCAATAGCCAACATCTGCAACCGACAGGCTTAGAGCACATCAGCCCTAGCCATGCAAAATGCCATTCCACGCACCAGAGCCTTCATATTAAATAATTTATTTAAGTTAATATAGGAAAACTATTAATTGAATATTAAAATATTTAATTAATTGACTTGACAATTTTTAAGTCTATACAGGTGTTAGAACAATAGACTAGTATAGAAGATATCAATCCAATGTTAGAAAATGGATAAGTAGAGAAAATCAAACTCAAGAAATATAAAGGCAATAAGATAGTGAGGTTACTAATCTCAAAAGGGGGGGGGGGGGGGGGGGGGAGAAAGAAGAAGTTATATAAGTTTTGGTAAATGCCAATAGGAGGAAGACTTCACCTTGAAGAAGAAAATATAATTGGCAACCAACAAGGAAAAGAAGGGAAAAAGAGAATTTTTTTATTTCTAATCTTAAAAAGAGTGAAATTAGAACAAAATATGTTTAGAGTCAATTAACAAAAGTAGAGGAAACAAGATTGAACAAAGTAAATATAGAGGATCAACTTAAATCCCCCATTCCTTTGGATGAAGCTGACTCAAATGAAGAAGACTCCCATGAGGAATTTGATGCTAAAGAAGAAGATGCAGAAAGTGAAGAAGCAATGAAGGAAAACATATGCTTAGTCAAAAGAATCATGGAAATGAATAAGGAAGAACCTAAAGAAGAGGATTTAGAGGATAATATAGAAAAATAAAATTTAATAGATACCAAGAGAAATAGTGAATTAATACTAGAAAAAAACATAGTCTTAGGCACTCCAGTAGGAATATAGGAAGATAAACAATTGAATATTTAATAACAATAAAAGAGTATAATATATTTTAAAACAAAAGAAAATGAAATCTAATTCACCCTCCTGAGAAAAAAGTAGAGAAAAGAGAAGGTGATTGTAGATATATTCCTATTGGGGCAGATACATTTTAAAGGGAATCCGAATTGAAAAATCAAGAAGATATACTAGATAAATGGGGTTTGGATAAACTAGATAGGAATAAAGTAGGAAAATCAAAAATTGGGAGGAGTTTAGGATCCGAGAATTAGAAGAATTCCAGCAAGATACAGATATAACAAATAGAGAAAATAGTCAAATTAAGAAAACAATAGGCAGATAAATGGACGATGATGATACAGGATTTAGTAAACAATTATGAAAGAATATAGAAAAGAACATTCAAATAAAATAGAAGATGAATCTATTAATGCAAGTGTACAAAACACTAGTAATAATCTAGACAATCTTGGTATCTTGGAAAGCTTACAAGGTTTAGAACATCCAATATGTGGAAAACACACCAAAAAAAAGAGAATTTTTTTTATAGCTAAACTTAGAGCAGCTATAGTATAGACTAGCAACCATAAAAATATTAACGTTCTTATGAAGGTAGGGAAGAGGAAGCTCCTTTCCACGAAGCCATGAAGCTAACAACATGGAATGATAGAGGCCTAAATTCCCCTAACAAATTTTTTTTATTCAATCACAATTTAACATTATTTGAATTAGATATAGTATTAATACAAGAATCAAAACTTAACAAAAGAGAAGGAGAAAAATTTAGAAAAAAAACTAGGTTCTTGAAAAATGGATTTAGTTGATTTAGTGGGGGCCTTAGGTGGGATTGATATTATATGGGACCCAAGGAGGGTAGATTTCATTCCACTTGTATCTAATAATAATTGGATGGGGGAAGATAAAATGCTTCAAAAATAAAATAAAGTTTCCACTTATTAATGTGGATGGTCCAACACCAACAATAAATAAGAAAGAAATTTATAATGAGATTAGCAATTATTTAGAGTTAAATTCACAAGAAAATGTTTTCATTGGGGATACTTTAATGCAATTCTAGATTCAGGAGAAAAAGTAGGTGGATTTGTGAGCATAAACCAAGTCATTTTAAATTTTAATGCATGGTTCATAAAAGATAACCTTATTGATATTCGAACATCTGACAGGGTCTTCACATGGAATAATAAACAAGATGGATTCTATGATATAGCAGATAGCTTGGACAAATTTATATTTAAAAAAAAAATTAATATATTTTAATCATCCTTTCAATATAGCCATTCTGCCTAATGCAGGATTTGATCACTATTTAGTTGGACTACCAATAGGTAAATCACAAAAATTATGAAGAAATCTATTTAAGTGTGAGAAAATCTGGCTTTTAGATAATTTTTCTTAATAATATTTATCAATAATAGCACAAAGAGAAATTTGAATGATCAAGGATATTTTGTTTCGTAGCCAAATTGAAATCATTAAATAAGAAATTAAGTAAATGGAATAAATATTATTTTAAAAACACATTTAAAGAAAAAATAAAGAATGAAGAAGAAATGGGAAACTTAAATGAGGAAATTATTAAGGTAGGAATGGATAATGAAAAATATACCAAGGAAAAAGAATTTCCAACTAAACATGAAAATACTAGCAAAAAAAAGACATATTTTGGAAACAAAAACCAAAAGAAACATGGTTGTTAGAAGGTGATAGATATTAAAAAAAAATTCATCACAGTACAATTAATAGGAGAAATATCAATACAATAACAAAAATCAAGGATAATTTAGGAATGGTAATTGAGAAGCCAAATGAGATAACAGAAACCTTTGTGAGTTATTATACATATATCCTTAGTAATTTTGAATCATCAAATTTAGGAGCTCAGAATAAGTTGTTAGGTTCTATTCTGAAAATAATAATTGCAAAAGTTAATAAAAACTTAAATAGGAAATTTACCAAAGAAGAAACTAAAGAAACCCCTTTTCAACTTAATCCTGATAAATTTCTGGGCCCTGATGGCTTTCAAGCTTTCCTTCAAAAATGTTGGGATGTTATGGAAGATGAGGTCTTTGGAAGGCAATTGAGGCAACTACTAATTTTGGATCCCTTCTAACTAAAATTAACAATACATTTTTGGCTTTAATTCCAAAAAAAATTGAACATATGGATCCATGAGATTTTAGGCCCATAGCCTAATGTAATACAATCTACAAAATACTCTCAAAATCACTAGCCAATAAACTTTAAAAAGTAGTACCAAAGCTTATTTCAAATGAACATATAGGTTTTGTTCCCAATCAGTCAATTCTCGATGGTATTATCATAACTCAAGAATCAATTCATTCTATACAAATTAATAAGGAATCTTCTATGCTAATGAAGATAGATGTCCAAAAAGTCTATGATAAAGTGTATTGGAGATTCTTATGTAAAACATTCGAAGCTTTTGGATTCTCTCGTCAATGGATCAATTAATATACAATTGCATTTCGATACCATAAATATTCCTTCTCCTAAATGGTACCACTGAAGTTTTGTTAGCATATCTAGAGGAATAAGACAAGGGGATCCTATATCACCTTTTCTCTTTATTATTATTGCATAAGCTTTTGACAGAGCTACAATAAAAGCTTAAACTAAAAGGAAAATTAGAGGAATCACACTAACTGAGGAGATCCCTAAAATAACTCATCAACAACTTGCAAGATGATACAATTCTACTAGAAGAAAGCACTTCGAAAGAAGCTCAAAATTTTAAGCAAATAATAAATAATTATAAGGAAGCATCGAGCTAAAAAGTAAACACTAACAAATTAGAGACTTTCTTTATTAATACCAAAGAGGAAGTGGAGAGAGAAATTTCTAAAATAATGGAGTTCAAAAAATGAACATTTCCATGCAAATTCCTTCTCATTCAACTTGAAAAAGGCATTAGAAAAAGTAAAGCTTGGAATACGATTTTAGAAAAATTGGATAAAAAATTTGGGAGGTTGGAAAGGGAAAAGGTTAACTAAAGCTAGTGCCGTGACTATGACTAAAACAACACTTTCAAACATCCCCATATATCACATGTCATGTCTTCCCTTACCCAAAGATGTAAAAAGGGAATTAGGCTCTAAACTTTAAAACTTCTTCTAACAAGGTACTAAAGATAAGAAAAACCAAGCTTTGGTATGAAGAGAAAAAAATATGTAGACCTAACGAATTTGGAGGCCTAGGCATAATTTGAGTTGGCAAAATGAGGTGCTAGGGACAAAACTTATCTAGAGAATTTTCAAATAACATAATAGTAAATAGGCCAAAATTGTATATCATAAATATTTAAGCAATAATAATCCTTTGTCTTTGATTAGAAAATAAATCCTCCAAAAGGTTTAAGGATTTGAAACTTGACGTTGAATTGCCACCCATTAATAACTAATAACTTAACTTGAGATATCAGTTTAGGGTAGGATGCTTTATTTTGGGAAGATTCACGGGATGAGTTACCTTCTCTAGATAGTGTAAATTTATCTATAAACATAAAAAATACTCTTTCAACTCCATGGGGTAAGAATGTGAGTGATGATAAAATTAAAATTAATGATAATCAATATGGAGGATTACAATGGAAAACCCTAGATGAAACTCCACTTTCATTATAGGAAAATTACATTTTTAATGATTTTTTTAAAAGTGGGCAGACAAATCATAAAGATAGGAAAGGTAAATTAATTTGGGGAGCCTTGAAAGATTAAAATTATAAAGTCAAACTAGGGTATGAAAAGATAATAAATTCTCAACAATAGGATAAGATTGACATCCCTCTAAATCTATGTTGGGATCTGACATGTCTTCTGAAAGCAGGTATCTTCCTTTGGGCTACTCTACAAAAGAGAATTTTATTAACAAACAGGTTTACTAAGATGGGTTTTGAAGGACCATCTAGATGTCCACTTTGCAAAAAAGAATATGGAACATCTGATCACTTGCTTTATGACCATCCCTTTGTTAAGAATTTCTGGTATTGGTTATGTAAGAAATTAAATTGGCAAACTCCAATCCTTGATAACCTATTATTTTCTTAAAAACTTTGGTCAAAGCAAGGTTGTCCTAATATTTATAGTAATTTATGGAAAATATCCCCTTCCATACTCCTGTGGGAATTATGGAAAGAAAGGAATAAAATAATTTTCTATAATGAATAGATGGATTTAAAATAGTTTTTTAATAAATTGGAGGTTTATTTTACCAAGGTAGGTAACAATAATCTAACTTATATAAGGAGGAAGGTTCCTTCTCAGACTGGGATACAAAGATGCATACAAATTGTTTTAAACTAATTAATCCACCAATGATATACTCAGAATCCAACAAGATTGCTAGGAATGAATGTAAATGAGAACCTCCTCCTACAAGATGGCCAAAGTTGGTTTTTGATGGGGCCTTTAGAGGTAATGTAGGACCAACAAGCTTAGGATGTATTATTTGCTTAGATAACGATTCATGCCTAGTTAAATGTGTCAAACCTTTATAAGTAATGTCTAATAACTTAGCCAAATTAGAGGCCCTGATAGAAGACTTAACTCTAAGCAGAGAGATATGTATTAATAAATTAGTTATCAAAGAAGACTTGTAAATTATCCTAAATGCATTAAGAAAAAGAGAGACCCCAAAGTGGATCTTTAATTCTAAACTTGAATTTTCCCTAGCCATTGTTGATCAATTTGAAGAAACAATCATAAAACATATTTATAGGGAAGGTAATAGCGAAGCAGATAATCTCACTAACAAAGGAGTAGATGAAGAAGAGATTCTAATAAGACAAGGTAATATGATAAGTATAAGCTAGACAATTGTTCTCGAAGTAAAATTGGTTTAAATTTTTGTGTTAAAATGTGTGTGTGTTGAGTTTTGTGTTGGCTTATTATTTTTCTTTGCTTCTCTGAGGATTGGTTGCTTTGTCCTCTTTCTAGTTTCCTTTTTTTTTTCCCTTGGCTTTTCTTCCTTTACCTTTCTCCTTCTTTCTCTTTAGTTTTTTATTTATTATTTATTTTCTTGGTGTGCATGCTCTTTCTCCTTGCCCCCTCCTTTTCTCCTTTTTATTAAGTCTGGGTCTGCATCTTATCATTTCTTCATATTCTTAGCTCTCTCACCCTGATGATGGATCATTAAGTATGATCTGAAACGTTGTTGATAAAAAAATTACACACAATCTTACCAGAAGCATGAATAAGAACACTACTTATGGAAATCTTTTATCAACAAAATAAACATGTTAAATTTAGCTGATGTCATGGAAGTTTAACATTGATAAGTTACATATTTGTAGTTATTCAAAACTTTTCCTTTTATACTATTTGATTTTAAAATTGAAGTTAATAGGAGATAAGTTTCATTTTTTTATTATGAAGCATACTTCATTTTGTTCTAACAACTTGATCATAGGCAAGTTTAATTTTTAGTTTATATCACAAGGTAGTATCAAGAGCAAAGTTATAAATTTGGAAATTAAAATAGGTGCTAAAGTTGGTTAAATTATTTTGAGATATTTATGTAAGGGCAATACGAAGGATACATATCCATCTTCGATCTTTGGTGCCTAATTGAGATGGTTTTTAAAATCTATATAAATGCCTTTTGCGAACATGTTCAAAACAACCCAAATAAAAAGTGAGACCAATGGTTGTAGAAAAAGGGAACACATATTTGCACAACTCATATGACATCACGTTATTGGTTGTTTTTGCAATAAAATATATAATTTCATTCAAATACAGGTAGTCATCATTGTACTAACAAATTTAATTGGATGTCTATTCAAGCATGAAAACCTATCTGACAAAGTATTTTGCGTGCAATTAATAATTAGAATAAAAATCAAAATGTAGTCATATTTTGAAAATTAATTTAATTATTACATTTAAACAAAATATCTTGTAAGATATAAACATTTTCCAACTTTAAAGTTAAAATGAATAGTGCAATGTTGTAAAAAAAAATTGAATATCAAATTTTTTTATCGGTAAACAACCGAAGTCTTATATACTATATTAATAAAGATAAAATTACAAATATCTTTGTTCATACAGACACTGGTAGGAAAGAACAAAGAAGAAAACCTCCAGTTTTGCCCGAGACCTTAGTCCTTTACAAAATTGAATATCAAGTAGCTTAATAATAAGTATGAATATTAAATAAAGTGTAGGTCCAAATCAACTATTCAGAAAAACAAGTTCAAACACTGATAAGTAAGAGATAATTTCCACAACATGTCAAATTTTGATATTGCTATCAGGATTTAATTGTGTAGTATTTGAGTCAAACTCATTGACCCATATTTCCTGAGTAGTGATTCAACACAAATACATCACCTAGATTCAATGAGTGCTGAGTGTTCCATTTATTCTCATGAGAAATGGATTCGTGTTGAATCACTACTCATGAAATATGTGTTAATGAGTTTGACTCAATACTACACACTTAAATTGTGATAGCAATATCAAAAAAAGTTCAAATTCTTCCTAAGTTCATAGATCACACAAAAAAATACGACAAAAAAATGATGACTTAAACATTTGACGTGACAACAAGGTTCTATCATCGCACCAACATTAAAAATATCAGAAAATAAAAAAACGAAGGGGTAAAATAGAAAAAATGTGTTAAAGACGGCAAGGGCAGGAAAATACAATCAATATTCCAGAAAATGATGGTTAGAATGATTCCAATGGTCGTCCACTTTTCTCGTCAAACTTGAAGGCCCATGTGGTTGCTGGAATATGATTTAGGAATTAGAATTTGAAATCCTTGATTTAGGATTCTAGAACTTGAAATCCAGATTATGGTTTCTGGAATTGGTTTTGGGACTATTTGGTTCAAACTTAAAAATATTTGATTTTCAAAATTTATTATTCCAAGCTTGTTTGGTTCAAAATACGAATATATGGTTTAAAAAATGAGTATAAAAGTTACAGTGAGAAAGATAATGGCCAATGGGCAATGATCATTGCTTTCAAAATGTTTTCAAATGTTATAGACTTAAATGCAAAATGTGGAAATATAGACAAAGGCATGTGAATTGCTTCACGAAATGCTTCATTCAGATTGATGTCATCCTCTTTCCAAGTCTCAGATGCTCACGGTTGGGGTACTGTGTAAAATGTAATCTTCAAAGTTTAAGGTTGATGCTACCAACGAATTTGCAGAATGTTTCTTTTCCATTCAAGGAGGGTTGTAGAAGTTGAATTCTATACTGAAAACTATGTTGAAGAATTACTCATCGTGGTTGATACACATATAATGTTTACGATTTATCATTGAAAATGGAGCCACACACAATTTCGTTGATCTTAGAATTCTTTTGAGGACCGAAACTAATGTGCCCTGAAACTAGTCTTACACACCAATCAAAAAACATGGGGTGAATGTAGATTTGAAGCAAGCTAGTAGAAAAATGTTGTCGAAATGATTTTATATAAATCACTCATATCTGTGCATTTCCCAATCTTGTGAGACCGCACTTGCTCCATAATTTTCATTAGGTAGATTTCTTCAAATTGAAAATATTTTGAAAGCAATGGCATTGCTCAAATGAGCATCTAGATGTCAAACCTAACTAAATTTTACTTTAGTTGAAATCCTTATTTTCAAAAAATATGATTTAAAACAAGAATTCCAAATAACTAGTATTTTGAAAGAATTTGGAATTCTTATTTTAGGAGTTAAATAAAGATGCTAGACTCTACTTTTCCCAATTCCAATTCTGATTGTGCAACTCAAAAAATAGATTAATTTTTTTAAAGAATTCCGAATGCCAATTCCATATTAATTCCAGCTACCAAACACCTGAAGGATCGAAAATAGCCTTGGAAGAGTTTCTGCTGATTATCGTCGGAAATTTATATGGTGCAATCTTGACAATTGATCATATAATCATAGGATGGGCGTGTAAATGTCTTGGAATTAACCGAGTCCGACTCGTAGCCCTTTTTATGTGCATAAACGTAAATTTGTATTTGCGAGTGAATCGTTAATAAGACGTTTTTCAGTCTGGATTGGGATGATTGTGAACCCAGGTCGTAGTGCTAGTTCAAGTTCTGCAAAAGACGACTACCATCCTATACTATATCGGAACCATTTAATAGAATTGCTGTTCCGGGTTATTGAAGGTTTTTCATTAACTTACATTTCCATCAGTGAAATCTGTGACCAGAGTTTCTTTCCGGTGGCTACAATTTCATTTTTCCCACAGGCTGGGCTTTCCTTCATTGTTGTAGAGTTACTGCCATATTAACTGTTCATTTAGAGGAGAAAGCAGAGGAGGGTGGAAATTGCTCGCAAGCAATGTCATTTAGAGGAAGAGGGAGAGGTGGTGGAAGGTTCGCAGGGAGGAGGACCTATCAAGCTCCTATTAAAGATGAGCATGGGAACATTAAGAAGCCTGAGCCGCCTACTCTCTTTCCGGTATGCATTCCAGTTTACTTATCTTCAGGTTTTGGCATAAAGCCACTCTTTTGCAACTTATAATGGAATTGGATGCAGGAGGTAAAAGCATTGCCGGTGCTGCCAGAGATAACAATGAAGGATGAAGAACTTGTGTCTAAGAGGAGAAAACTTGATCATTTTTGGGAACTATCACCCTATTACATTGAAAATCCAAAGGAGAAGACTGGTAAGTTAGCTTTTTCATCAGTCCTTTTGTTTTTTTGATTTGGCTGAAAAATCCGCCGGAAACACTACTCATCTAGTTTTGGAGGTCTGGCCTGGTTTTTTGAATGGTTCAATGTCTATACCTTTTTTGCTGTTATTTCTTTCTGGGTTCATTTGTTCTGTATATATATATATATTTTTAGGCTAATCGGATACAGGATTAAGGGATGAACATCCAGATAAATTATTGGTTGAGATACCATTTCCTTGTGGTTTTAACTTTTAAACTAATCAATTTGGGGAAAGAAAATTGAAACATCCGCTTTTCTGTCTATAGGGAATCTTCTCTTCTTTGACCTACCACATATTCCAGCTGCAAATGTGGCAAGAAAAGTGTTATTGTCTTCAGCTGGTTATCTACCACACTCTTACTTCTTTTATCATCCTTGTTGATTTGGTTCAGTTTAGCATCCGCTTTCTGTTTCTATGATAAAGAAACCTCCCTTCTTGAAACCAAGACATATTTCAAGTGCAAAAAAGTTGGCGTGAGAAAAACTATTATTTCACCTGTTATCTATCACCTTTTCTTTTATAATCATACTTCTCGATTTGATCCAAACATGAAGAGGCACTATTAAATGCACATAAAGACAATTTTGTTTAATCCAAAGTGTTTTCTCTTTTTGGTTCTAGGTTTTTGACTTTTTATTGAAGAGCAAGCTATTTTGAATTCGCACAATCTTTTGATAACAGCTATAATGCCATGCAGTACAAATGATTGAGCATAAAGTATTTCGTTCAACTTTTCTTTTCCTACTTTGGCTTATATATTTGCTGTTGTGTATCTTGTCTTCTTGACATGTTGATATGAGATCTCATAATTCTTAGTTTCCAATGACATTGTTTGTTTGCCCAGCCATAGCATTGGCCCTTTTTGATCACTTCAGTAATTGGGACTCCCTTTCCATCTGAAGTTTTTTCAGTTGTTATCCTTTAGCTAGCCCTTTTTTTCTAAGAGAAACATTGTTTTTCCCTGTACTTATTCCAAAATTAATTGAAGTTCAAACCTCTATAGCAGCCACTTTTATGATGCAAAATGACAATGTTAGAGGTATAAAAGCTGAACAAGTCGACGCAAAAATTGAATAAGTTTACAAAGAAATTCCTTGTAGCCCTATGACATCATTCGGAGATAATTTATCTCAGACACTATCACCTTAAATCACTTGGGGAGAACATGAGTCAAGACAAAACTTGACGGTTTTTGATGATCCCAAAGAAAGTAAAGAGGAGGTCAAATTCTGATTTGGGGCAACAATAATTTACTTTTTCATTCTCATGAGCTTGCAACACTTATGAAATAACTAATGTAGAGGAGTGTATAGGTGTTGAGTTTGAGGTTTTCAATGAAGAGTGCTTGTAAAAATCCATGACACAAAGGCATGACAACAGTGTTGATTGTTATAACAACAACGTTGATTGCTAAAACAACAGTGATACATGCCGATAATCCTCAAGATAATGCAACCCATAATTAAAGAGAAGACAATCTTATGAGGTCATCTAATGTTGGCACTCAAGTTTGGGCAAATAGTCATGAGACATGGATTGATGATGCAACTACTAAGTGAGCAGATTTTGTGCATCATAGCATAGAAGATGTAAAGAGGATTCAAAGCATGAGCATTGAGTTGCTTCACAATTCTGGGCATGGTGATGTTGTTACTATTAGAGTATTGCAGTCAATTGGCAGAGCAGTGTTCTTGAGGTTGACGTGGGATTTAGATAGGTGTAGTTTGCTTGAGGACAAGCAATCTCAGGATGAGAATACTTGTATTGTCCCTGATACGGAGCCAAAGACTTCATAGGGTGAAAATTAAATATACAAAGCAAATAAGCTGAAGTGAAATTTAATTACAATAAATCATTTATTGGGGCCACTTTAAGGCACAACTTATCAACTACCTAGACTAATGTGATGAATAAAAGGAATTTCAAATTAATAAAGTGACTTTATGATAATGTCAACTTTAATTTTCAACATCAAGTTGCTTTTTGGAGGGAAATTGAATAAAGTATTTTTCTCAAAATGGGGAAAGGCTATTATAAATGGGGATTGTGAAGGCATTCTGGAGAATGTTGTTTTTATTTTTAGTCTTTTCTCTATGTTTTGAAGCTTTGTTTGAAGGTCCAATTAAAACCGTAGGATGGAAATACTAGATGTGTTGGTGATTTGGACGAAAAACCCAAATCAGTCCCCTTGGCGAGTATCAGTCACATTACATTGATTGGTTTTGTGGATGAGTATCCCATCCTTGGTTGTGACTTGGTTATATTCATGGCGCCATTGTGAGGGTGAATTCCCATTGATGTTTTGCCTTTTTTGTGGGCAATTGTGTAGTAACAACCTCTCCATTTTGGGCAGTGATCATTCCTCACATTGCAATGCTTATTTGTGGCTTTGTTGACATTGATATTGAATCACCTCTACATCAGTGACTCCAGTTTTGCATTGGTCACTTTTCTTGCATGTCATTTAATCTTCTTCTGTTTGCTACAATGCTAATATCTCACAGGGGCTTGATGATGTTGGGTGGAATTATGTGGGTATGTGGTGTAGGAGCACCCAAGACCTGTCAGGACCTCTGATGCAATAAAGAGGTCTTAGTATGGGATTTGATCAGTTTAGTGTGCTTTTGGTCTAATAAGGTTATTTGAGACCAATCAAGTCATTCCAAAATGTTTTGGAGTCATAAGACAAAATTGTAAAAGTTGGAAAGTTGTCAAATGTAACAAATCTTGTCAAAGTATCATTAATATTAATAAAATAGGTAATGGTCAGTTAGGAAGTTGAAATGTGATTGTAATAGCATAAATACAGGTTGTAAACACAAATCCCAAGGTTAGAGATGGGTTGGTTGAAGATGTGAATGGAATTTGAATCAATATGGATGCCATTTCTGTGTCTCTTTTCTGCAATATTGCTGTGCCGTTGCATGTACGGACTGGTACAGTCTTGATATTGGTTTTGTTTGATAGAGGGATGAATTAACTCTCATTTGCATTTGGTTTGGTGCCCATTCATTGAATATTTTGAAAGTTATTGCAAATTTACTAAAACTCACCTGAATCTGTACCTAGGGTTACCAGTTTGGGAAAACTGGCATAAGTTTTATTTCCACCATTATAACTTTATAAAAATCTGAGGAAACTTCTGTAACTATGTTCTCTACAATCTGACCAGAGCGATTGATCTTATTTGGTGTTGTGTGAAAGTTATGTATGACTGTTTGTTGCATTTCACAGTGAGAATTCTGTGTCTTCCTACGTTCTGCAAATCTTTGCCACTTATATACAGACTTACTTTGCTTTGTACAGTATGAATGATGGATGCATGATGTAAAGGATTGTTCTAGCTTTGTTTTTCTTCTAGTTTGGTCAAATTTCATCTAATATTTAAGGAGATATCATTTATTTATTGAAACTCACTCCAACTTTGCCTAGGCTTTAAAGCAACCAAGAAAAGAGTAGCAAATTCCACAAAAAGAGTTCGGAAATGCTTTGTTGGTGAGAGGAGCATATTATTAGATGTGTGAAGACCCTTCGAGAGAAAGAAAGTGGTTGGAAGATCTTTGGAGTCCTTTTTGTGGTGATGCCATCTAAGTTGCCAATTCGGGTTCAGGGACGGATTTGGGTTCGAGGTTTGGGTTCATGGGTTCTGGCAATTTTTTTTCCCATTTGGGTTTGTGAGTGTGTGTGTGTATCAAAGTAACGAGACTGGGACCCGGCTAAGACTCGACAAGGGTAACTCAAGTTGTGACCTGGCTCGGACTCGCCAATGACTTGGCAATGACTCGACAAAGTGACAAAACCCTTGAAATTTTGAGATTTTTTAGGATTTAAAGAACATTCCATGAACCCATTATTGAATAAAGCTTAAAGACACAATATCATCATGAAATAGAAGGTGATTTGATCACATATTTAAACATTCATAGATTACATAATTACAAAGGTGAATTGCTAAATACTAAATAGTAGCTGAAGGAAATAGAACACATAGATATATAAAATCCATGAAACCCCATCAAATGTATATCAAATCCATGAAATCCATCACATCAATAGTCATCATCAAATGTTCTAATCATTTGTTAAGTTAAACAAAAAGTAAAAACAAGACTATAGCTATGGCTCCTAGTCCTCGTCCTCATCCTTATCCTCATCCTCAGCCTTAGACTCAGTATAATTTATAATATGCCTCTTAGAAAGGCGTCTAAGGTAGGTCCTGGATGACTGATTAGATATAGCCTCAGCCTGTGAGGTGCCTCTAGGATCAATTGTAGTCTCTGCCAGTGCTTGTGAGGTGACACTAGGAACAGCTATAGCTCTTTGCTCCTTTGCTGCCATAGCCATGGCCTCAACCTCTCTATCTGCCTCGTCAACTCAGTCTAGGTCCTCATCATCAAAGACAGGATCAGTAGCCTCAGTGATCCACTCAGAGTCTGGATCAACCTCCTCTAGAGCAATCTGAGAGGTGTTACTTTCCAAAATCTCCCTGGTCCTAATGCACAAGTTGTAATGCACAAAGACTACTTTATTCATTTTCTCCACAAACAATCTGTTGTGCTTCTTCAAGTGGATGTGCTCGAACATGCTCCAGTTGCGTTCACATCCAGAAGTGCTACTTGGCTGGCTCAATATGCGGATGGCAATTTGTTGAAGGTTTTTGGTTGAAGGCCCAAACATTTGCCACCATCTATCTAGATTTTGAAAAAAGGAAAAGAAAAAAATATTAGTCTCATTTCAAACTTTAAAGCTAGAAAGTTAGAAACTAGAAGTATATATGTGCATCATTGCATATTGTATTAGGCTTAAGCTGCAATTTTTACTTAGCTGCAATTTTGTACGACCTTCTTTGCAAATTTGACCTGAAAAAATGGGCCCTGTTGCATTATTATAGGCATCCATCTCAAGCAATATATCTGTGGCATTAGTGGCCATCTTCAATATCACAGTGTATAGGCCACTAAGGACCTCCTCATCTCCCTTGAAATCATCACGAAAATGGTATGCCAGATTGAGGTAATAGGTTGCTGCATGGATGGGTCTATGAAGCTGATTTTGCCATCTTCTATCAATTATGTCCCAAAAAGGGCCATACTTACATATTTGGCTCTAATAGCCTCCTTGGCCCTATCCATGCCCTCATATATGTAGCCCATAGCGGGCTTCTCCCCATCAACAACTCATAGGAGTGCTACAAGGGGCTCAGTGATCTACAAAACAATTAAATAAAAAAACAATTTAGTGAATGAGGAAACTTTGCAAAGTTGCACAATGAAAATAAAACAAAAATATGTATAAGATAAATTAATTTATAAATTTTAAGACTTAAGCTTGTAAAATTTAAATTACCTCCACAATCTCCTTACATGGCTTCTAAAAACCTTCATCATAAATGCATTTTGTTGCATTTATCCTTGTAGGGTTTGTGGCAAAGGACGAGGAACTCCATCGTGGACCAACAAACATGAACCTCAAAGGTAACCTTGACCTTAGCAAGAATTTTAGTGTGATAGATAGAGGCAAATCTCGTGATACCGGAATGAGCCAACTCTTTTCCCTCTGTGTATTCCCTCATAATACTGAGGACCAGGGCATGATTATAGATGAACTTGCAAAGATTTTTGGCTTTATCAACACATGATTTCACCCATTCAATCTTGCCAATATCCTCTAACATGAGGTCGAGGCAATGGACTGCACATGGAGTCTGAAAGATTCTTGTGTGTCTCTCCATCAAAAGTTTTCTTGCTGCAATTTTAAATTAGTTAGTAAACAATTAAAAATTTAGACGTGTTAAAAAACTTTTCATTTTCAAGATTTAATGAAAAACTAAAATAAAAAATTTAGAAACTTAGAAGTTAAAATTTTACCTGTAGTAACATAATTAGCTGCATTATCAGTCACCACCTCGACAACATTCTCTTCCCCCACCTCCCTTATGACCTCAATAGCCTCACATAAGTATTTTGTTTTTTGACATGTGAGGAAGCATCTATAGACTTCAAAAACATGGTGGATCTTGAAAGTGAAAATAAAACAAAATAATTATTATTGAATAATCAATAATTTTTAAAAAAAATTATTCAATAATACATTAAATTTTAGACTTTGAGAAGTAAAGAATGATGAATTATCTCCGCTAGAAACAAGAAAATTTAGGAGATTCCTATTCCTCCTATCTGTTCATCGATCCGTCATAATGGTACACCCCCTTTGGCTTCAAATCTTTCTATGGTCCTCCAACTCAAGTTTCATCTCCTCAACCATTTCTAGCAAGAGCGGGCCACTTAACTCATTTTTAGTGGGGGCTTTAAACCGCACACCACAGATGGAAACCACATCAATCATCCTTTGCCAATAAGGAGTTCTGTTACATTTATAAAAACATTAAAATTAACATATTTCAATATCAAGTTAAAATTATAAAATTATATTTTCAAAATTGAATTAAAAAAATTAAAAGTAAAACTTAAAACTTAAAACTTAAAACAATCAAATATAAATGAAGTTGAAGTTCCTGGGTGCTATAAATGGAATGTTGCAGAAATACCAAAACTTGCAAATTGCTTTTCTTCAAGCTTTATGAATCTCCCCATTCTAGCCCAAGCTCTCGAGTGAGGGTTGTGCACCAGGAGTGGAACGTGGTACAAAAACTTGTCCAACCTAGATTTTTTGACTCTAGGACGGAAGGTAATGCCAGTTTTACTATTAGGGGCAATGCCACTAGCTGTGCAAGGAATAGATGTAGAAGCAGTACAACAAGTAGAAGCACCAGGACAATAGGGGCAAAGGGAAGAACCTTCTCCAACACAATCTATTGAACCCGGGGGGGTATAAAACTAGATACAAAAGCAGTTCCAGATGAGCATGGATGGGAAGTGGAACCAATTTGAGCTAACACTGCTAATTGTTTTTGTCTTAATTCCTTTTATTGTTCATATTTTTCTAAGGAAACATAACAAAAACATTGAGCCTCAGCAGTTGCAAATTTACAAGGTTCAACATCATGACTACGTATGCCAACGATATGGTATTTCAATCTATTTATCCCCCCACTATTAATGTAATGACCCTCACTATAAAGGCCACAGAAACCCTCAAACTGAACTTAGGAATTTTGTCAAACACTTGGCGTGTAACAGTAACAATATTCAGAATATGGTAATTTCAGATTTGATACTTTCAGAATATAATCACAGAATTACAATATATATAAAGCCATTGAACTATATCTCAATTACAATGCAATAAATTCTGAAATTATTTTATTACCAATTCTGGACTGATTATTACAATGACTGTATGACAGCAAATTTACCCAAAAATTGACATATATTTCAGAATGCAAGAACCTGGTTTGAAGAACTATGGAAGAACACCACGTTTTGCTGCAGATCGTTGATGAAGACCTCCAACCGCACCCCCAAACTGTCCTTAATTTGCTGCTGCTGCCCAAACTAGCAGGGCCGTACCAGGCCGTACTTGTACGGCTGCTGAAATAAAATAATATTAGGGTTTTGGGACCCCCAAATGCAAAGAAAATGGGTGCCTAGGGTTAGGTAGTAACCCTGTAAAACCATAAAAAATAACTCCAAGGGGTTGAGGAGATATGAGCAATTATGTGGTTCCGAACCCTGCTTTGCCAATTCTGAAAATGCACTTATTCTGTCTTCAAACTCTTGTCAAATGCTTCTCCAATTGATAGGGCAAATCTGAAATCCTTATTCCAACCAAAAACAAACCCTAACAACGAATTCTCAATAAGCTCCAATGAGATGGCTGAATACCAACTCCAATTATGCAACAATTCAGGTGATATTTCACACCCTCAAAGTCGCCAATCCAAGGGAGTGATTCGTTCCCAAAGATCGAATAATTTGCAGATCCAAAGTCCACAAATGTCTTCACAATGAAGAAGTAGAAGAGTTCTCCAATCCAAGCATGTCCAAATGAGAGGCCCAGCCCTCTATTTATTCACTTTTCTAAGAAGTTGCTAGAACTTCTAGAAACATCCTTTATAATTTCTCATTATAATGCACTTTTTATAATAAAGTAATTTTATAAAATAAAAAGTGCAACTCAAATTAAAATTATAACATGTGGGCCCCAATATTACATAATGATAAAATATAACCTCTTAACACTTCTTCAAGAGCAAGATATGACTATCTGATCCGCAGAATTGACTCTCTTTCCACACCATTTGCCTACGAGAGTTTGGAATAGGCAAATCCATGATCAATGCCATGTCGAACTAAAGAGGGGACATTACAATTAATGACCTTACAAAATAAGCATCTTGTTTGAGTTCTACCTCTACTCGGAAAGTCTGTGGTGTACTTTCAGCACTCATCTTTTTTATTGCCTTTAGAGAGCTTGACTTTTTTAGCTGAAGGAGCCATTATGAGTAAGAAAAAATGTCAAAGTTGCTGCAAAAAGACATTTTAGACCAAAAATTACCATTTAAGCATTGTATTTTATGAAGATCCAAAGTAAAACAAAACTCATAAACATACAAAAAAAATTCATCCAAAAAACCCATAAGCACAGAGAAAAAAATCATCTAAATCCAAAAAATCAACTCTTACCTCTTTGAGTTGAGTTGACAAGTGTTGAGAAAAGCTCCTATAAATTTCTTGATGATCTAAATGCAAGTATATAGCTGCTCCAATGTAACAAATGCAAGCTTTTCTTTTCTTCCTTTTAGTTAGTTGCAAAACAATGACACTCTATTTTTTTTTTCTCTCTCTCTCTCTCTCTCTCTCTCTTTTTCTCACAATAGAGTGTTATGAAAGCCCTCTTAGGGTTATAATGATAAGAAAGAACCAAAAAATATATTAAAAAAAACCATTTTAAATTTTTTTGTCTTAGCCGAAAATTGACTGTTACGGCCGGGTCACGACTGTCATGACCCGCTAGTCATGCCTTGACTCGTGAGTTAGGTGAGTCACTTGACTTGACCTGTCGAGCCCGAGTCACGGGTCATTTTGACTCGGCAAGCCTTGCGTGACTCGCCGACTTGGGATACTGGCTCAACTTGCGGCGAGTCTTGTTACTCTGACACACACACACACACACACACACACACACACACACACACACACACACACACACACACACACACGAGAAACATGCATAGTTGCAAAACATAGTCATTTCATAGTATGAATAATTGTTGCTTGATTATTGATCAATGCCAAATGTCAACAATAAACATTAAATACTTGCTCATTAATCTATCTTCACAATTAAAGAAAATCATACATTGAATTACTAAATTGCAAAACATAGACTAGTTCATCAAACAATAAAGTTTGAAATGTCGTTCAAGGGTCAAATGGATCATAAAAGAAAGAGAAATCAATGGCTTCATCCCCGGCTGCAACTATATCTAGATCCTCATCATTAGAACCCAAATTGGTTCCACTAGTCCTAGATGTTGCTATATCATCATCCTCCTCCTCAACATGAGAGATTAGAGTAGTGAAATGTTTTTTATTAGGTTCCTTTTAGAGGTACATTAAAAAAAACTAAAAAAAAACTTTAAAGTTGTTTTATTTCACATTTTGGACCCTACTACTCCGATTCCTCTTGCGTTCGCCATTGGTTTGCTCTAGCAAGGACTTGAGCGAACCCACAGTCCAAAATAAGGACCCTGCCTGGACCCGCAGCGAACTTGGATGCAAATCCGGATTCGTGCGGACCTGGACCCGAATCCGGGCAGCAGGGGACGAATCGGTCTTCTTAGGATGCCATTGAGCACTAGTCCTCAAATTAGCCTTTTTAGGCCTATTTGATAGGACAACCGATTTTTGAGGCATTATTTACAAAGTACCCTACCTTGATTCTGAGATATGTTGAATAAAGTCCAAATGGGTATGTGGAACTATGTTCACATTTTTGATACCATGCCTGCTTCAAAAATCATGGTGGAAAAACCCCATTTGAAGGGCTACTAGGTAGTTTGAAGGCTTGAGAGGGAAAACCCACTATTGGATATTTCCGGGAATGGAGGATTGGTTATATGTGAGTTTTTTGTAGTTGTACACCACTGCTCTGCATCAAATTGGTATCAGATCTAGAAGACCTTGAGAGTGCAAGGTATGCACTAGGACAAGGGAGTTGTGAGAGAAAGTTTGTTGCAGGCATGATTGATGTTAATGATGTTAGCACTGAGTGTATTATAATTGACTGACAGTATATATATATACACACCAAAGTAACAAGAATCGGAATCGGATCGGAATCGGCAAGGTCGAATCGAATCGTGAATCGGCAATGAATCGGCGATGAATCGACAAATTTGAAAAAACCCTTTAAATTTAAAGATTTTAACAATTTAAAACTTATTTCATGCACCCTTTATTGAATATAACTTAAACACACTATAACATCATCAAATAGAAGTTAAAACTTAACATACATAAACATGGAACATAAAATCCATCACATATGTAACTATGTTATCTAAAATCTAAATTGTAGGCTAGCTGAAGTAAATAGAAATCAAATGATCACAATGATTTAAATCATAGAATGTATGTAAGATGATCCATAAGACATCAAATCATAAATGTATGTAAGAATCTAAGATGAAGATCCATGAAAGTTTGAAACATATGTCTATCAATGATTCAGTATCAATATCTGTAAACAAAATATAAAAACAAGGCTCCAGCTCAAGCCTCAGACTCATAGTCATCATCATCATCCTCAACATCATCCTGAAGCTCGGCTGCAGTCTCAGCCTCAGCCTCTGAGTATCCAGTCTGCCTAGTAGCAAGGTGTCTAATGTAGGTCCTAGAGGACTGCCGAGCCATATCTCTCGCATGTAAGATGGGCTCATGAACGTCGCTAGGGCCTGTGCCTGTGCGTGCACATGTGCGTCTACCAATGCCTGAAGAACGTGCTCTAGCTGCCTCAGCCTCTATATCCACCTAGTCAACCCACACACGGTCTTCCTAAGTGAAGACTGGATCCACAACCTCTGTGAGCCACTCTGATTCTGGATCAATTTCCTCCAGAATGATCGGAGAGGAGTCAGTGCCCAAAATCTGTCTGATCCTAAGACGGAGGTTGTAATGAACAAAGACAATATCATTCAACTTCTGCACTGTCAACCTGTTTCTCCTCTTCGAATGGATGTGCTCGAACATGGACCAACTGCGCTCATATCCAGAAGCGCTGCTTGGCTGACTCAGAAGACGAATGGCAATTTTTTGAAGTTTTGGGGTTGTGGCCCCAAACATTTGCCACCATCTATCTGCAATAAGGGAAAAATTGAAAATAGAAACAATTAGTCTCATTTACAAATTACAAGTTAACTCTAAAATTACATAATCAACTTTAAGATTAGAATCTAGATTCATGAACATTGAATATATTATTTAATTTTTACCTGGCTGTAGTGTTGTCTGAGCATTTATGGCCATCCTGCCAGAGAAAAGTGGCCCCTCTTTATTGTTGAACTGGTCTAGCTCAACAATCGCAGCAGCGCTATCTTCATCGCTACTCAACCTCTGAATCACTGTGTATAAGCCAGTGAGAACCTCCGCATCCGCCTTGAACTCAGGACGGAAACGATATGCCGGATTCAGAAAGTAAGCAGCTGCATGGATGGGTCGATGGAGCTGATTCTGCCATCTCCTATCGATGATGTCCCAAATAGGGCCATACCTCTCCTGCACTCCTGCATATTGGGCTCTGATGGCCTCCTTGGCCCTATCCATGCCCTCATAAATGTAGCCCATAGAGGGCTTCTCCCCATCAACAGTTCGTAGCAAAGCTACAAGGGGCTCAGTGACCTACATATAAAGTAAAACAAAAAACTTGAGTCAAAACTTAAATATAAAATAATATAACTTAAAGTAAAAGTAAAATACTAAATGTTAAATTGCAATAAATTTACCTGCAGGATTTCTCTAGCGGGTTTCCAAAAACCATCCTCATCAAATATGCAATCCGCCACATCTATCCCTACAGTGGTCGTAGCATAGGAAGAGGAAATCCACTCCCGTCCAACAAACATGCTCCTCAATTCATCCCTTGATGTCAACAAGGACTGCAAGGTGATGAAATTCGAGGCAAACCTCGTGATACCTGGGCGAGCTAACTCTTTGCCTTCTGTGTACTTCCTCATTGTGCTAAGGACAAATGAATGATTATAAATGAATTTGCATTTGTTTTTTGCCCTTTCCACACATGACTTGACAAACTCAAGTTTGCCAATTTCCTCCAACATGAGGTCAATGCAATGTGCCGCACAAGGGGACCAAAATATGGTGGGGTGCCTCTCCATCAAAAGTTTACCTACAACAATTTTAAGTCAATTAGAAATTCAAATTTCAAAATTCAAATAAATTTATTTTCAAAACTTGAAAAGTTAAAAGTTTACCTGCAGCAACATAACTTGCTGCATTATCCGTCACCACCTGGATCACATTTTGTTCTCCCACCTCTGCTATGACTTCCTCAATAGCCTCACATAAGTATGTGGCATTTTTTACATGTGCGGAAGCATCAATGGATTTGATGAACATGGTATATCCTACAAGTAACAAAACAACGAATTAGAATATTAAAATTAAATGGATCATCAACAAATTAGCATTCAACAAATCAAAATTTACAATTATGTATGTAGGAAAGTAGAATGATCAATTACCTCCACAGGATACAAGAAAATTGAGGAGTGTTCTATTCCTCCTATCTGTCCAACCATCAGTCATGATGGTGCAACCCTTTGCAATCCACTCCTTTCGGTTCTCCTCGAGCTCAGCCCTCATGTCCTCTACCGTCTCATCCAAGAGGTATCCGCTCAACTCAGCCTCAGTTGGGGCTTTAAACCCCGGACCACAAATAGCAACCGCATCTATCATGTTCTGCCAATAAGGAGCCCTGTCACAAATAAAAATTTAGATGTCAAAGACTCAAATTATAAAACAAGTAAATATAATTAAAGTTTTACTTTTACTTTTAATTTTAACTTTAAAGAAAACAACGAAAAAAGAATCAATTACCTGGCTGCAATAAATGGAATGTTGCAAAAGTACCAAAATTTGCATATCTCCTTTCTGGCAGCATCATGAATTTCCTTGTTCAAACCCATGCCCTCAAGCATGGGTTGGGAACTAGGAGTAGTGCGCGGCACAAAGTAACTATCCATTCTGTTTTTCCGCACTCTAGGCTGCAATAGGTTGGTGTGGGACTCTGTCTCAGTATGTGACCGACTAGCACTAGCACGAGCAGAAGAACTAGGATAAAAAGGAGGCTAAGAAGAACCCTCTCCAACACAACCTACAGATGCAGAAGCTGATGCAAATGCAGATGTGGATGCGGCTGCAGATGCGGATGCGGGAACATGGGAGCCAATACCCCTTAACCCTTCAAGTTGCATTTTCCTATTGGCTTTGTCTTTTTCAATTTTTTCTAATGCCATTAAGCAAGTGCGTTTTGCCTCAGGAGTTTGGTGAATGCAAATTGTAACATCGTGTCCAAGTATAGCAGCAATGTGGTATTTCAATCTATAAATACCCCCAGAAGTTATTTTTTCTTTACAAAAAATACATTTTGTTTGATATTTGGTTCTTCCTGGAAACTCTTTGTTATATTTCCAACATTCATCTTTTCTACCCATTGCGAATTTGCAAAAAATGAAAGCAAAGGCTGCTGCAATAAAAAATTATATGTAAAATATCAAAGTTTGAAGCTAATAAAAGCTACAAAACAACAAACCCTAGTTTGCAACATAGTAAAAATAAAGAACATTCAAGATCTAAACTAAAAATCTTGAAAACTATAAAAATTTAACAAAAAATGCATAATACACTAACATGCAAAAAAAAAAAGAGCACGTACCTCTTGCAAATGAGTTGAGGAGTGTTGAGATTGGCTCCCTAATGCTCCCAATGCAATTGATGGGCTCCCCAAATGGATTGCTGATCTCTTTTGTGCTCTTTCTTCTTGCCGGTTAGAAACCTATGGCTTTTCTTTTCTCTTCTTCTCTCTCACTTTTCCTCTCTTCTACTCATGTTAAACAAATAGAAGGTCCTTTAGGGTTATAACAAAGAGAATAGATAAAAAACAAAGTAAAAAAAACAAGCAATTTTTTTAAATTTTACAACTCTATACTTTATTGGCCGCGGGCGATTCATGCCGATTTTTCTAGGCGATTCAGGCGATTCACCTGAAGAAATCGGCAATGGCGATTTCCGACTCCAAAAAAATCGCCATTGCTGAATCTAATTGCTGAATCGCCGATTCAGGCGATTTTATGGCGATTCTCGTTACTCTGATATACACACACACACACATTACAATCTGTCATCAACAAATTAGTTTTAGTTATGAACAGATTAAGCAGTATTATATGTATTAAGGGATGACCACGTAGGGTCATACCCCTACTTGGTTATATTTCAATATATATATAGGTTCATTTCTCATCTGCAAATCATATCAATAACATTGTCATATAGATCTCAGACTGAAATTAGAATACAAGTTCTCAGATTATATTAGATCAAGAAAATCAAGCAATCACATAAAGAACGAATAGGTTTGTCAAACAAAGGAAATCAAACTGAAATATCATTGCTTAGTCTCCACCAATCAAGATCTATAAAACTTCACATGTTATCAGCGCCTAGTTGGTAGAGAGACTATCAAACTGATTTTTTGAATATATAAAAGGGACAATATGTCAAATAATGTAAGAGTAAGGACAGATTCGAAGGAGCAGCAAATTTCTTTTCTTGGAAAATTCGAATTACTACAATTCTTGAAGGATTAGAATTAGAATCTTTTATTGAATCAAACATTTCGATTCCTGAAGATGAGGTAGGAAAAGCTACTTGGAAAAGACAAAATAATAAAGCGGGAAAAATCATTGTGGATTCGGTAAAAGATCATATTCTTCCATCCATATCAAACCAAAAGAAGGCATTTGAAGTATTCAAGACAAGTAAGGATATGTTTGAAATCAACAACTCAAGTAGATTGATTACACTAAAAAATCAACTAATGAATATTAAAATGAGTAAAGGAGAAACAATCTCATCATACTTTGGAAAGATCTCCGTAATTAGAAATCATCTAAATTCTATTGGAAGCAAAGTAGAAGATCAAGAACTATCTATAATGGCACTTAGAGGATTGCCCTTATCATGGGAAGCGTTTATCCAAGTAATCAACAGACCTTTTATACCACATTTTGATCAATTAAAGCATGATTGCATATTAGAAGAATCAAGGCTAATCTTTAGAGGGATCATATCAAATCAAGAGGGAGAAAATCAAGCTCTTTTCTTAGTTTCAAATTACAAAGGGAAAAAGAGGAAGTTCAAAGGAAAGAACTATGACAAAAGGAAAGAGAATAAAAATTACAAAAGAAATGATTTCTTCAAAGTTAAATGTTACAAGTGTGAGAATCTTGGACATACTTTCAGAAATTGTCCAGAAATGAAAATCATCTTAGCTTCTTTAGCCGAAACAAAGAAAGATTAAAATCTATTATTCTACTCCACCTTATCAAATGAGATGAACTCAAATGAAAATGTGTGGATAATAGATAGCGGTGCTTCCCAGCATATAATAGGATTCAGAGAAAAAATTAAAACCTTTGAAAATTACCTTTCTAAAGGAGTCACTATTGGAGACAACTCCACCCATCCAGTCAAAGCAATTAGGACCTATTCTATACAACTAAGAACTGGAGTCACACTAAAATTAAAAGATGTTCTATTTATACCAGGCATAAAAGGAAATCTAATTTCAATCTCTGGTTTAGCTGATGAAGAATTTCAAGTCACCTTCAATGAAGACAAAGTCCTGTACTGGCCTAAAAACTCTAATCTAAAAAATACTCACTATAATGGGACATTATATAAACTATGCAACATTTAAAACAAGTTCTTAATCATGAAGTGACGGATTCTAATGAAGTTTGGCATAGAAGACTTGGACATATTGGATTTAGTTCACTTCCAAATATAGGAAAAATCATGTCTGGAACACCGAGCCTAAATTTGAAGCACAGAGATATCTGTAAAGGATGTGCCCTAGAAAAGAACATTAAAAAACCTTTTCCTCCTACTGAACACAAGTCTAAATCAGTCCTGGAACTAGTCCACTTTGATTTATGTGCACCCATGCCAACACTTTCTCTAGGAGGTTATTCTTACTACATAATATTCATTGATGATTATTCTAGAAAACCTTGGATTTACTTTCTAAAAGTAAAAGAATCAAATGAGGTCCTATCAAAATTTAAAGAATTCAAAGAAATTGTTGAAAATCAAACCTCTAAGAAAATTAAAACTCTAAGATTTGACAATGGGGGAGAATATCCTTTTGAAAATTTCAAAGCTTTTTGTACTTTTGTTGGGATTAAGAGGGAGTATACAGTACCTTATAATCCGCAATAGAATGGGGTAGCAGAAAGAAAGAATAGAACCATTTTTGAAGCAGCTAAAGCCATGCTTTATGATCAAAACCTACATTTTTCATTTTGGGCGGAAGCCACCAATACTGCTGTATACATTCAAAACAAATGTCCTCATTCCATACTAGAAAACATAATACCTGAAGAAGTCTTTACAGGAAATAAACTTGATTTAAGTCATCTTAGAATTTTTGGGTGCCCTGTTTATATCCACATACGTAAAGAAAGAAGAACTAAGTTAGAACCATCCAGAAAGAAAGGGATATTTATTGGGTATAGTGAAAACTCAAAAGAGTATAGAGTTTATGTTCCTAGACAAAGATCAGTTGAAGTAAGCCGAGATGTCATATTCAAGGAAAACACTGTATTAAAACTATCTACAAATACAGAAGATGCACCCATTACAAACTTAAATGAAAATATTTAAACTGAAATTCAGAGGGAGAACACATTAGAAGAAAATGAACAATCACTAGATATAGAAGATAGAGACATCTCCAATACCAAAAAAAAGCCATTATGGGCAAGAAAAATGATCGAAGAAAATAATCTTGAACCAAATGAAATTTCCAGGAAAAGCAAGAAAACCAGAAACAAATCTTGTTATACTGCTTTAGTAACCAAGCTTGCTAAATCTGAACCAACAACTGTTGAAGAAGCCCTGACTTGTCAAGCATGGAAAGACGCTATGGTTGAAGAATATCAATTGATACTACAAAATGACGTCTGGGATATTGTACCCAGACCAAAAGACAAATTAGTTGTTTCTTCAAAGGGGCTATATAGAATTAAATATACAGTAGATGGAAGCATTGAGAAACATAAAGCAAGGTTTGTGCTCGAGGGTTTTCCGAGAAGGCAGGCATTGATTATGAAGAAACTTTTGCTGCAGTCGCTTGTTACACTTCGATTAGGACAATTATTGCGATTGCAACAACTAAAGGATGGAAGATACATCAGATGGATGTAAAGATTATATTTTTAAATAGAGTCATTAATGAAAAAGTATATATTGAACAACCTGAAGGTTTTGTTGTAAAAAATAAAAACCTAAATGTGAGTAAACTCAATAAAGCCTTGGTATGGCCTTAAACAAGCACCTTGAGCTTGGTGTGAAAGGATAGACAGCTACCTCACCAAATTAGGATACTCTAAGAATGAAGCTGATCCTAACATATATTTCAAAATCTCTAATGATGATACGTTAATACTTGTTTTATATGTTGATGATCTATTGATAATAGGAAATGATCATCTAATTGAAAGATGCAAACAAGATTTTGCAGCTGAGTTTGAAATGAAGGATCTATGTTTACTACATTATTTTTTGGGTCTAAAAGCATGTCAAAAGAAAGACTACATATTTCTAAATCAAGGGAAATACACTCAGGATATCTTGACTAGATTTGGGATGATGGACAACAAACCACTTGCAACTCCAATGGAAACTAATCTACACAAGCTAAAAGAGGAAGCGGTACACTCAAAATCTATTGATCCAACTCTCTACAGACAAATCATTGGATCTCTCATGTATTTGGTAAATACTAGGCCCGATATCTACTATGCCACAAATGTATTAAGTCACTTTATGTGTGAGCCTGAGAAAATACATCTAATGGCTGCAAAACATATTTTGAGATATCTACATGGCACTATTGGTCTTGTAAAATATAGAAATATTGAAATCAAACTTTAAGGCTATACTGATTCTGATTGGGCTGGTTGTTCCATAAACCGTAAAAGCACAACCAGTTGTTGTTTTAGTCTCGGATCTGCAATGATATCATGGTTCAGTAGAAAACAACCTACAGTTGCCTTGAGCTCCACCGAAGCTAAATACATGGTAGTGTCCATGGGAGCATGTGAAGTAGTATGGTTACAGAAGCCATTATTTGGATTATTTGGAAAGAAGTTAGATTCCACTGTGATTCATTGTGACAATTAGAGTTGTATCAAACTCTCCGCAAATCCTGTGTTCCACAACGGTCAAAGCACATCAAGATTCCTTACCACTATATCAGAGACATGGTTGACAGGAATGTGATCAAGCTGATCTATATCAGCACAAATGATCAAAATGTTGATATTTTTACCAAACCTCTTGCAAAAGTGAAAATAGAGTACTTCAGAGGTAAACTTGGTATGATGAATTTGTAATCATATTTGTAAATTTATATATATTCATGAATATTGAAAATTAGATTGTTTTCAAACTTGTAAAAAGAAAGGTGATGATCTTTCTCATGTTTTTAAGGTCTTTATTGTAAGGTGACAATCTTATCAATAAATGACCAACCTTCTAACACCAAAAGTGTTGAAGGAAAGTGTTATCATTGTTCTTCAGGCCAGATTTTGCCGGACACATTGATAACAATTATGGTTCTTCAGGCCGGATTTTGTCGGACACCATGAAAATTATTATGGTTCTTTGGGCAGGATTTTGCTGGACACTATGAAAATTATTATTATGGTTCTTCGAGCCGGATTTTGCTGGACACCATAATTGTTAACCACAGTTGAGTGGTACTTGTATATATATAATTGTTTCAAACCCTCATTGCTAAAGAGGGAGTGTTAATGATGTTAGCACTGTGTGTATTATATCTGCTGTTTATTATAATTGACTGACAGTATATATATACACACACACACACACATTACAATCTATCATCAACAAATTAGTTTTAGTTATGAACATTTTAGGTAGTATTATACATATTAAGGCATGACCACATAAGGTCATGCCCCTACTTGGTTATGTTTCAATGTATATTTATACTAGGTTCATTTCTGATCTGCAGATCATATCAATAACATTGGCATATAGATCTCAGACTGAAATTAGAATACAAGTTCTCAGTTTATATCAGATTAAGAAAATCAAGCAATCACATAAAGAACAAATAAGTCTGTCAAACAAAGGAAATCAAACTGAAATATCATTGCTTAGTCTCCACCAATCAAGATCTATAAAACTTTACAATTGAGAGCTGGTGGCTTATATCCTCCAGTAGTGATTAAACTGGGTAGAAGGCGTGCAGATTTCTTCCACCAAGTGGAAGTGGGTAGAAGAGGTCTGTATATTGAATCTTCTAGAATCTTGTCGGGTAGAGGATAGTTGTGTGTGTGAAGGTATTGAGATACCAAAAGAATGGAAATGTTGAGGACAGTAGTTCGTTGAGACTTGCAGATTAAGGAGTTACCATGCAAGCAATAAGAGACAAGAAGAGAGGAAAGGGAGATACAAAAGAAAAAGGAGCAGAGAGAACAAATGAATATAGAACAAGAGAAAAAAGAGATAAGACAAGCCTCGGAGAAAATGGAAGAAAGAACGAATCTTGAGAGGCAGCAGTTGCTTGAGAGAGCAAACCAATAAAATGGTTAGTATTGGCCAATAAGAAATAAGGTAAAGTGTCCCATCAAGAAGATCATTCAGAGGAGAAGAAGATAAGCAAATACAATAAAACCAGACCTTGGAGAGTCTTTGTTGATGATGGACAAGCAAAAGCCATCTGAGGAAGAGAGAAAATGTGAAGAAAATGGGTCCATTGTGACTCAAGGTTTTATTTCTAACAATATATGTGAGTGTGTGTTTATAGGTGCAAAAAATAAAGATGAAGATGGGAAAGAACATAAATCAAAAGGAGAAATGCATACAGTACATGAAGACGATTTTACAAATGTAGCAGACTATGGTGAATAAGATGTTACAAATACAATATAGATAATGGTTGCATTTTCTGATTTTATGGGTGAAGAATATGTTCATTCATTGCGGGCATTTCACAATGGGGTATTGGAGGTTAGATATAATTTATTTCTTGTTGTAGAGAGCAGTGAAACTGATGAAGAACTTATGTTTGAAGACCTAATGGTTAGAGATAAAAAGAGAAGTCTGAATGCTCTTGTTGAGATTGCAAGCTTGAGGGGTGAGAAACCTAAGGTGAAAATGAAACAAGTCATTCAAGGAGAGCAAGGTACTATTGGCATGCATGCCATCCATCAAGGAAAAAAGAATCAGTTACAAGATAGTAGTGCAGATTGGGGACATGTTTATATTGACAAGTTCAACTCCCTTTGCCAAGTGTTCAAGAAACCTAAAGTGAAGATGAAGCAAGCATGGAACTGCTCCAAAGACGACAATTTGTGAAGACTGAAAGACATCAGACAAGAGATTTCAAACATGGTTTTCTGTTGCTATCCTCCATTCAAGTGGAACTTGAATCATTTCTTCCATGGGAGTATGGTACAAGAGCACCCAGAACAAGTTAGGACATCCAATTCAATAATGAGGTCTTAGTTTGGGACTTGACTAGTTTAGTGTGATTTTGGTCTAATAAGGTCATTTGATGCCAATTTGGGTCATTTTAGAATGTTTTGGGGTCATAATGCAAAATTGTTAAATTTTTTAAGTTACAGAGTTGTCGAATGCAACAAATCTTGTCAAAGTGTCATTAGTATTAACAATAGAGGTTATGATCAGTAGGGAAGTTGAAATGTGATTGTAATAGCATCAATACAGGTTAAACACAAATCCCAAGGTTGGAGATGGGTTGGTTAATTATGTGAATGAAATTTGAATCAATATGGATACCATTTCTATATTTCTTTTCTACAATATTGCTGCTGCTCACATGGTATGGACTGGTACAGTCCTGAGATTGGTTTTGTTTTATAGATGGGTGAACTAACGTTCATTTGCATTTGGTTTGGTGCTCGTTCATTGAGTATTTTGAAAGTTATTGCAAATCACAAAAACTTGCCTGAACCTGTACTTAGGGTTACCACTTTTGGGAAAAACAACATAATTTTTGTTTTTATAAAAATCTGAGGAAACTTTTGTAATATGTTATCTACAATCTGACTGGAGCGATTGATCTTATTTGGTGCTGTGTGAAAGTTATGTGTATATGATTTTTTTGTGCATTTCACAGTGAAAATTCCGCGTTTTCCTACATTCTGCAGATCTTTATCACATATGTATAGACTTACATTGCTTTGTATGGTATGAATGATGAATGTATGATGTGAAGGATTTTTTCTAGCTTTGTTTTTCTTCTGGTTTGATTGAATTTCGTGAAGTATTGAAGGAGATATCATCACTTTGTTGAAATCCACTCCAACTCTGCCTAGGGTTCAAAGAAACCAAGAAAAGTAGCAAATTGTACAAAGGGAGTTTGGAAATGCTTTGTTAGTGAGTGGAGCATGTTATTAGATGTGTCAGGGCCTCATCAGAGCAAGGAGGTGGTTGGAAGATCTCTGGAGTCCTTTTTGTGGTGATGCCATAGAGCACTAGTCCTCAAATTAACCCTTTTAGGTATAACTGGCAGAAGGACAATCAATTTTTGAGGCATACCTTACAAAGTATCCTACCTTGACTTTGAGATATGTTGAATATACTCCAAATGGGTATGTGAACTGTGTTTACATTTTTGATACCATGATTGCTTCAAAAGTTATGCTGGGAAAACCCTGTTTGATGGGCTACTTGGAGCTTTGCAGGTTTGAGAGGGAAAACCCACTATTGGATGTTTTGTGAGATTGAAGGATTGGTTATTTGTGATTGTTTTGTAGTTGTTGACCCCTTCTCTGCATCAGTATGTTGCATGTACATTTTATGCATGTTCTGTAACATTAGTGCACTTGATGTAACAGCCTTGCATGCTTTAGATCAGACTCATTTTCGATAGATTTGTCTTTAAGATCACTTATTTCCTGGAAATCTATATCATTTCCTTTGCATGTTTTTATTTTGCAATGAAATGTAGCAAAGCATGTCAAGAATCAAAAACTCAAATCAGATTGAGGCAATATCCTAGTTTGGAATATTACAGACTTGGATTTGGCGAGTTGACTTGTAACTTGAATTAGGACTTGGGCAAATTGCAAAACACAAGAAACTCATATTTTAAGGATTTAAAACTGGATTCATGCACCCTTTAATATATAAACCTTAAAAACACAATAATATCATCAAATAGAAATTATTTTCATCATACACAAGTATACACCAATCACAGAATTATAAATTCAAATTTTAGCTAAAGGAAATATGACATTTAGAATCTAGGTATAGAATAAGATCAAATGTACAAAACTCATTGAATATGAAATCCATGGCATTAAAGGTTCTAAACAAATATTAAAACAGAAGCTCAACGCTTATAGGTCAAAGGAGTTTGCATTACTTGACTCTCCTCCTGGATGATGATGTAGCCATGATATTTTCTCTCATCTCAATGACACACACCAATATCCAAGGTGTTTGCTTATGCTTTACCTTCCTTTGCCATGGCTACTGCCTCCGCCTCTCTATCCACTTGGTCAACCCTATTGATTTTTGCATCACTAAAGATGTTAGATTTTAACACAGAAATCAGTTAAACAACATAATGAACCAGAAAGAGGCAAGAAAGACACGGAAATATCCTAGGATAACCCATTGAGAATGAATGGAAAAACTCAGCCACACACAACAAAAGATCATTTTATTGATACTGAAATTCAAGTGTACAATGCCTTTCGCTTGAAGTGATATATAACGTAAAGAGATACTCTTCTCATTCTAAACGAAGGTCTCTTTAATTTCCCAAAACATAATTCTTTATTTTCAAATACAATTCTTCGTATTTCCATGCCTTAATGCATGTCGAATGACACATGTCTTTATATTTAATATTACAATTTAATCTTAAGTGTCCTCTTCAGCTGAAGGTGATCATGACGATAATAACATACATATTTCTAGAGATAAGGGTCTCTATTGCAGCTACAATCGCCAACACTCCCTTTTAGTCAGAGATAGATCTTTAGCTGAACAATCACACAAGGCTGCAATCAAAATGTCAATGATAAAATCTAATCACATGGATCCTATAAAATTCATGGAATGACTCAACATGAAAACCCTGCACGAAACACAACTAGCTTTCATCACAATGTTGTCATGGAATCTCTCAACATGACACTAAGACAACAATTTACTAATTGTAGACTTGTCATAATCATGGAACCACTCAACCTGAAAAACTGACAAAAAATCACAATGAACTTTCATCACAGACTTTCTCAATACGATGCTGTCATGGAATCTCTCAACATGACAACCTTGCAAAGATCATAATCACCTTTCATCACAGACTCACTCAAGTAGATGCTGTGATGGAATCTCTCAACATGACAAGTAAGTAAGGTTTACAACCAGCATTTTATCATGGACTCCCTCAACGTGATACAATCATGGACACTCTCAACATGACTTCCAACTCCAATCACAGAATCTCTCTATTATGAAAGTAATTGGTAAAATACTTGTTTGTTATTAACAGAGACCAAAAGGTCATTATATACAAAAGAATAAAACGATGTTTCCTTAGGAAACGATTGTAAAGAATAGAAACATTCTATTCTAACAAAGAAAGCTAACTTAAGTCTAACTAGATATTTACAATAGATTACCATTAACTAATAATAGACAATTATCTATTATCGTAATACCCTCCCTTAATGGTTAATCTATCTAGAACAACAAGCTGTCCTCTGAAATTGACAAATTTTTCAGGACCAAGAGGCTTGGTGAGAATGTTTTATAGTCTGATCTATAGTTGATGACGGTACTGCTCTGATACCACTGGCAAAGGGCCACACCACCCTTACCAACTCACAACCAAGAATGCTACAATATGAAGACAAAGAGAGATAAAATGCTTCCCAAGAAATTTTATTAAACTTGAAAATTCTTAGCAATTACAATAACATTTTTGCAAGATCTCTCAAGATCCAATCCAAACTTAAGCTAGTCTAGATCCACACTCTAGTAGAAACCTCTTGAGATCTCAACTTGTGCTCGCAAGCTACCAAATAACCTTCTTGTTTCTAAATCGCAGCCATTAGCTCTTCTCCAACTTTATCCAAGACCCAAGTGTAAACTGCCTCACATTCGGCGCTTTGTTCACACACTCACAATTCTATCACAATCCTGCTGTAAACTGCCTCACATTCGGCGCTCTGTCCACAGACTCAGGAAAACTCACTCTTCACTTCCTCCTTCTCTTTCACACTTTGAAACTCTCCAAGCTTCACCTTCCACAACTTTCACCTTTCCAAGTTTTCCTTCCAAAGCTTTCACCTTTCCAAGCTTCTACTTCTTGAGCTTCACCTTACACAACTTCTACTTCTCAAGTTTGATTAGAAATGCTCATATGCCTTGCTTAAATAGGCACTTACCACCCAATGCATGACTTATCCACAACCTTCTAAAATTCCTCCTACACAATATCCACAACCTTCTACAACTTCCATAACCTTCTACAATATCCACAACTTTCTGCAATATTCATAACTTTCTAGAATTCTACCCACACACCTTGATAAATGGAATGACAACCATTTATTTTTTATTTTTTCTATTATGCCACCTATGCACCTCGAAAATAGAAATCCCCTTTTCCTTTCTTTTCTCCTTTTTCATTTTTTTATTATTTCTCCTCTAATTTTCGTCACTCTCTCCTCTACAATTTTAAAAAAAAAAAAAAATTTTCCCATGCAAGATGCTCCTGCATCAATAGTAGGAACATACTGCAAATCTATAGTCCCGTCTTCAACCAGTTGTCGTATGTAATGACAATGAACATCCACATGCTTGGTTCATTCATGGAAGACTAGATTTCGTGCTAACTTGATAATGCCTTCATTATCAACAAACAGAGTATTCGGTCCTGTTGGTGACATCTACATATCCCCAAGCATCTGACAAAGCCAAACAACTTCACATCCTGCCTTAGCAATCCCTTTGTATTAGGCCTCTGTACAGGAGAGAGAAACTGCCTATTGCTTCTTACTGGTCCATGTGACTGCACCGGATCTCAAATTGAACACATATCCAAAAGTTGACTTTTTACCATCAACGAAGCCCGCCCAATTTGAATCTGTGAACTCACCAAGTTTAGGATTAGAACTTCGAGATTACAGAAGTCCATAATCCGAAGTGCCCTTCACATAATGAAGCACACACTTTGCTACCATCCAATGATCAACCTTAGGAGCTATCATAAAGCATGAATTATAGCTGACTGCGAAGCTGATATCAAGCTTAGTAGCAAAGAGGTAGATGAGGGTGCCTACTAGTTGCCTGCATGTAGTATCATCAATGGAAGGAGAATCATACCTTTTTCTATAGGTGTAGATGCAAGCTTGCAATCCTGCATACAAAATTTGTCTAACAGGGTCCTGGCATATTTGGACTGAGAGATGAATATACCAGAAGACTATTGCCAAACTTCAATACCTAGGCAATAATGCATGAGCCCAAGGTTAGTCATATCAAAAGAATGGCATAAATTATGTTTGATTCCCTGAATCAAAGATGCCAAGCTGTTAGTGATGATCGAATCATCCACATAAATAATCAGAAGGATGATGCCACTATCAGTAGTCTGGATGTATAGATTTGAGTCTAAAGAAATCCTCTTGAAGCCTTGATCACTAAGGTGCTTATTAATTTTGATGTACCATGCTCGAGGGGCTTGCTTCAAGCCATAGAGAGTTTTTACCAATCGGAGAACTTGATGGTCTTTACCAGCAACCTTGAAACCAGAAGGTTGCATCATGTAGACCTCTTCATGGAGATCACCATTCAGGAAAGTACTCTTGACGTCCATCAGATGGACTTTCCAACCAAATTGTACTGCTATGGCTAGGACTAATTTGATGGTGCTCATCTTTGCAGTAGGAGCAAAGGTCTCCTCATAATCAATACCCTGACGTTGAGAAAACCCTTCGCCACTAAGCGAGCTTTGTACTTGTCCAAAGTACCATCCGATTTGTATTTGATTTTGTAAACCCATTTGTAGCTAATGGGTTTCTTCCCTGATGGAAGATCAGAAAGAACCCAGGTGTTGTTCTTCAGCAGACTCTAGTGTTCAGATTGCATGGCCTGTTCCCACTCTAAAATTTCTTCAGCCTTGAAATATGTTTGAGGTTCAAACACACTGTGAATGTTGCCCATGAGAGAAAAGTTAACAGAACTTGTAGTTTTGCTCTTTTTCTGAGCAATTCTCCCATCAATGAGCTCATCATCATGAAGATCAACAAGTGTCTTAGCCCACCGCTTAGGCCAAATAGGAGAATGACCAACATTAGTATCAGGAGATGCTTGATGATCAGGTTCCTCATGAGAAGAATCTGGATCAAACTTAGGTGAAGCATCTACAAAGCGAAGTGATCTTGCAGGAGAAGCTGGAGGTGTCTGTATAGGATCGCTAGTATAAGTGGAGTTGTAGGAGCTACTGGAGCCCTACCATTAGGTGGACCTAATGAAAGACGAACTCCCAAATCATGAGCCTTCATAGGCTGGTTTGCTGGATCAGGAACAAGAGAAGCAGGCATGAAAGGTCCTTGCTGCTCATCAAAGACTACATCACGACTGTAGATGAGACAAAATGTCTCAACATTGATCAGGCAGTAGGCTTTGTGAAGACTACTATATCCAACAAGCATGAGTTTTTGACTCTTGGCATCCAACTTGGTGCGTGATGCATTAGGGATCCAAACAAAAGAACGGGAGCCAAAAACCTTCAGGTGATTGATTCTAGGCTTCTGACCTGACTAGGCCTCTTCCGGAGTCTTACCTTTGACCGCCACTATGGGTGACTGGTTCAACAGATAAACTGTAGTGTTAACTGCTTCTACCCAAAACTTCTTTGGAACATGTCTATGTTCGAGCATGGATCGAGCCATCTCGGTGACTGTCCTGTTCTGTCGTTCAACTACACTATTCTGTTGTCGCGTGTGGGGTGTGGTCAATTGGCGTTTGATGCCATGTGTATCCAAGAAGCTGGAGAAAACATTAGAACAAAATTCCCCCTCATTGTCTGATCTAAGAGTAATAATAGATTTCCCAGACTCTTTTTCAACTAAAGGTTTAAACTTCTGAAATACAGGAAATGCATTTGATTTCTTTTTAAGGAAATACACCCACATTTTTATACTGAAATCATCAACAAACAATTGAAAATACCTAGACCCAAGAACATAAGGAGTGGCCATAGGGTTGCAGATATCGGCATGAACAAGCTGAAGTGCCTGAGAAGCGCGCTATGAAAAACCACTAGTGAAAGGTGTGCGATGTTGCTTCCCAGCCTGGCATGCATCACAAACTCCAAGCTGTTGGTTTGTATCTCTAGCAATCCAAAAACAAGCTCCTCTTGAGCAAGTTGTGAGAGATAATGCACATTTAAGTGCCCACATCGCTGATGCCAAAGTGTACTGATAGAAGACCGCCAAGCAGCCATAGCTAAGCCCTGAGAATCACTAGAATCAGTAAGTCTGGAAAGACCATGATCCTCAAGACCCATTGCAACAATAGACTTAGTCGCCTGATTAGTGATGGTGCACTGATGCGAACTGAAGGTGACTGCCAAGTGTGGAAAATGTCGTAGCAACTGACTGACTGAGAGTAGATTTAGCTCCATCCCTGGAACATAGTGCACATCGAGGAATATGAGATTCCTCCTAGCAGACTGAATTTGAATGTTGCCTTTTCCGACAACTGTGTACTCTTCTCCGCCACCAAAAATAACAGAGTCTGAATAAGGCTGGTAGTTAGTAAACCAGTCTCTGCGGTGAGTGAAATGACGAGAGGCACCTGAATTAATGTACTAGGCAAACAACTTCACATGATCTGCAGGTCTTTTAGCCATGAAGGTGTAAAAGGCAGATTCTGCCTGCTTAGTATACTCTGCATTGTTCTGTTTGGGTTGCAAACCTGATTGCTTATATTGTGTAGCTAAGCGTTTCCTACATTCAACCTTCATGGCAGTAGTTGTATTGAATGATCTTCTTTCGAGAACCATCTAATGCTGAAGCAGAAGACTTCTGCTGAGATGGCTGCTAAAACTTGCCTTTATCCTTCTGAAAGGATTTCGCAGGAAAGGCTTGCTTTGTGGAGGTGGAATTGGAGCTACTACCGAATTGTTGTTTCCACCGATTGTTGAAGCAGCAGTGTGCAGAGATCAGTGAACTTCAAATCAACACTAGAAGACGTGATGCTGAGAGTCTCAATAAATGCTCATAGGACTTTGGTAAACTCCGAAGAGTGATAACCACAATATCCTCTTCCTCCATCTTGCGACCAATGGCAAGTAACTGATCATGGATTTCTTGAATCCAATTTAGCTATGCCTAGAGCGAGGTGCACTCATCCATGAGAATAGAAAACAAAGCGTTTTTCAAAAAGAAAGTTCTGCTTTTGTCAGAAGTTTCATGAAGACCTTTGAGATGTGTCCAGATCTCGGTAGTTGTGTTGCCGGATGGAATTTGAAAAAGCTGATCATCAGCCACAGATAATTTGAGAAGCATCATTGCCTCTTGATTATTCAGATCCCATGTATCTTGATCAAGAACAAGAGAAGTCGAACACTTCGTAACACTTAGAACAAGTTGATCAGCATTCCGATATATAAAAATTGCAATGATTCACTGCTTCCAAATGCCATAATTTGACCATTGAATTTGGAGTTATGCTCGAGGAGAATGTTTCTTAGAGATGCCATGGCACGTTTTTCAATGAAAAATTGTGAAAATCTATGAAGGCACGTTCTTTGAGGAAAAAATTGGAAGGCCTAGAAAAAATCAGAGAGTGACCCAGAAGAGAGCTTGAAAAACTCTTGAAGAAATATGGTGTCATTTTCTGGATTCGTTGGCTCAAAAATTGAGACACAAAAAATGAGGCATCCAGAAAAAATGGATGACAACCCAGTTGAGCTCTCAAAAAACCCACTAAGACTTTGCAATGAATTTTTTTTCAAGGTCAAAAATTAGGGTTTCGAGAAAAACGTAGTCGGTAGCCATGAAAGCTCAGATTTGTAGAAAAATGACAGAATGTTGTAAAAAAAAGCCTAAAAATGGACAATGTTGGTGTTGGAAGAGGCATTTTTTGCAGGGACAACACAAAATGAATAGATTCTTCACCCTAAAATTGCAAAAATGCAGAATTGTGAGCTGCCTTATATCAACAAAAAATGACACCAAATTTCGGCACACACAGAAACAGATACTAGTTTGGCACACGTGAATAGTCATGATTTGGAGAATTTTAGACAAATTCGATGATTTATTTCACTGAAAACCCTAGTTGAATCTTTTACTGGTGCAATTTTTCGACAAATTCGATGATTTGTTTTGATGATTCTCCAAAATTTGAACAGAAACCCTAGCTGGGTTTTTGTGAAACAAGAAAACTCAGAAATAATCACAATTTTTTTTTAAACAAATAATTTCAAAAGAAATTATAATTTTTTGAAGAATCGACTTTGATACCATATTACGGTGGTAATTGGTAAAATACTTGCTTGTTATTAATAGAGACCAAAAGGTCATTATAGACAAAAGAATAAAACGATGTTTCTTTAGGAAACAATCGTAAAGAATAGAAACATTCTATTCTAACAGAGAAAGCTAAAAAAATGAAAGCTAACTTAAAGCTAACTAGATATTTACAATAGATTACCATTAACTAATAATAGACAATTATCTATTATTGTAATACTCTCAACATGATGATATAATGAACTCTCTCTACATGATGCTCACTATGAATCTCTCATAAGTGAAAGAGTTATTAGATTAACCTTATATTTATCATGAAAAGGAACTCATAATTAGCAAGAAATGCAATCACAACTAAGACTTGTTTCCATTAAGAGTCTCAAAAAAACTATTATACTAAAATATTAACAACATATGTAAGAATGGATGGGATTCAAACTCCCTGTTAATCAAGAACTAATTTCATCACCGAGAAGAGATCGCAAATGAATCCTTTCTCTAAATCACAAGCTCCCTTTGAATTCAACATCTTCCTTTGAATATGAACTCCTTATCTTGTTGCATTCTGCAACCAAAAGAGATATTAATGACTTATAAAATCGACTTTAACAGAGATCAGTATTAAAAGCATACACTAATTATATATCTATAATTCATATGCATGAAATACTTATCTCTTTGTAGTCTAATCTTCCTCAAAATAATCTCAGCATGCACATAGATATGGATCAATACATAGTAATTTCTCAACATTTTTAAACACCCAAGTAAAGGTGTTTGGATTCTCTTCACCACCATTAAACTATTTTTTGTAAATTTCTGTAAATCCGCAACCTCACAAACATGCACCATATGATCTCTGGTATGCCAAGACTGATAGAAAGTCAAGTATAGCCTTACTTCTCTACAAAAATGAACTCAACCGATGTAGATCCACCTGCGAAAAAATTACACAGAATGCAGATGTCGGTGCAGATCCACCTAGAACTCCCTGAACCTAGAAGGGAATCAACAATAATGAATCGAAGAGAAAGAAGGTAACCAACACTAAGGTTATTTCGTAACCATAAACAACTCTCGGCAATGAAGAGGTGAAAATGAAGCCCAAGCAATACCCATTACACTTTAAATATTAACGACACATACAAAGTGTGAACCAACACCATGCACAATCAATGTGGCACCGAGGTGGATGCCATGTAAAGAAGCCTTCCAAACAAAGATTTTTTGTACTTATCATACCATTCTACCCAGAAACAATAATACAAACCCTTATTTGATGAATGCGGTCACCCAAAACGCCTGAAGAACATAGATGCATATGTTCCTATTTTTTAATCATTGCTAATTGACAATGTTCTATAACATGCTAATTTTCCGTAATCTAATCAACCATTAATTAAATGAAATACCATTACAATCTTAAAAGAAAGAAATGTATGACAGTTATTTCAGTTACTTTACTCATTCACATGGAGAGGAAAATACGAGTTAAGTATAACTTGCAATTCATATAACCGAAAGATAACTAACATTTCAACATCTAGGTTCACATGAAAAACAATTATAACCACCATATCCTTTGCATTTCCATGAATCATAACGAAATAACAGAAATTGAGTACATGTTTAATCATATACATATACATCAAATGAAGTGTGGAAACATGAAATAGATACTCGAGAAAATGCAGATACCGTCCCTGAGTTGTGCAAGCCTTGGAATCTGGAAGATAGGAGAAGCATTACCATGGGCTTAACCTTACAACTGCAGACCTTTAAGTATCCCCACACAATCTCTACTGAGAAAGGTCCTCCCTACCCTGGGAAATAGGCTTGGGACATCATTGTCCTGCCATTGAGCATCTAGGTGTTAGAGTGTCGACTAGTCAGCTGCCGAGGTTGTGGACACCGTCCATCAACCTATCTTCTGACTGCTAGCACTTTGATCTCTAGCGATCACAACGGTATTCATGCCATTAACCTACCTTGGCCAAGGATTTTGGATGGGCATCATGTATGCCCGATTACACACAGCTCGACTTGACAACAAGAATATACACAAAGGATTACCATGAGCTGACTTAGTTATTTTAGATTTGGTTAATTGTTACTGATTCATGTTTACTTTATCTTGCATGGATATTTCTATTTACACCCTTTATCTCGACCGTGCTGGTCCTCATGGATGAATTCCTAAGTAATTCCTTAAATGATATCTAGTTCTTGGAAATATAAAGCATTGCCATCTTATCATGCCCATACTGGCCTATGGCATAATAAACAATATTTACAATCTCCTTTCAGATTAATCCATTACCATGTAGGTTCTGCTCTCATCTCAGAGGGTATATTGACAATACCCCTATATGAGAGCTCACACTTTGACTGAGAATTATTAAGATTGCAAAAATCATATTCGATAAACATAACTTTCTATTATCATGTAGGTTGGCTCCTTAATTAAATCAGTTCTAGAAAGAACAACAAAGGAATACGCAGACTGAAAATATTTCAATTCTGCAATAAGAATGATAGCCTCATCTTCACTCATGAAGGCTCTCATCTTCACTTGTGAAGGCCCTCATCTGACGTGCCGGAAGGTGAGCCAATAATCTAGAAGGGGCACTCATCTTCACTTGTGAAGGCCCTCATTTGACGTGTCAGAAGGTGAGCCAATAATCTAGAAGGGGCAATTCTATGATTAGATTGGATTAGTATCAACTCGTAAAGAGTTCAGGTTGAGTGGAATGCAGAGGTCCGTTGATACTAAGGGAATTAACTGCATCGTATGTCTTCATTCGGAACGTTTCTCGATATAGGGTATGGCTTACCCGGGCAGAGTATTCCTTGACAGGAAATCGATCAATTCAAAAGCATATTATTGGAAGGATGCAAAGAAATTCAGATTATAAATGCATGACCTGATGAAAGCTTGACTTGCCATCTCGCGGGTGAGCGTAGATATGCAAGAGAGCTCCCACGTGCATGCTTTATTACACAAGAAAGTTCTGAGGTGGCAAGGCGTTTGCAAGACCATTGGTTCAAATATGAATATTTTATGATGAGTCATCCTTAAATACAAAGTCCGATGGTATAAGAGAAATATTTCGATGTGGCTGCCCAAGGCGAAAATATTAAGGCTATCACCAAGATAAAAGAATAGTAATAACTCCAATCTCTTAATGTTTTAATACAAGGACATCTTTGTACTTAGCTATACCCCTAGGTGTATATATGCATACATGCATAAATCTCAAACACGTATTTTTATGTATACTTTTGAAAAGAACAGATGTCTACATCTTAATTGACTTACGCATATATACACATACATGTATACATGTATGAGTATACCTAGTGTTAGAATGTTGTCATTGATGTCAAAGATGCAGGCAAAGAGAGAGATTGATGAGATATCATTAGTGATGCCAAAGTTATACAAACAAATTATTCATTGATGTTAAGGGGACATGTTGAAAATCCAAAAGAAATAGTGATGAAGTTAAGTTGTTTTGATGAAGTACATGATAAATGTAAAGCTACAAGGAACGAATGCCTAGAAAGGTTAGATATACTCAAGGATGGAACAAATCAGATATACAGTTAGAATGGCCATAACTGTTACAAAGATGCTAATTAACTACTTCACAAAGAGAAGTGTTGTTACACAGGAGAAAGTCAATCCTACATTAATAAAGTATGACAGAAGAAAAACAACAAATAAATTGACCATGTTTCGGTTTCATCATTATAAAGAAAGTCTTGAAGTCTACATCAACAATCTTTAAAAGACACTTCAACAATCGGCATTGGAAAGAAGCAAAGTTGGAAATAATAGAGTTTATCAAATTTGGCATATCCATACTTCTTATGAGGTGTTGTGGGTTTCATATCAAATGTTGTCTATGTCATTGTGAGTTTCCATGAATGAACGAAGGCCATTGCATTATGCAAAGGATTTGCCTGATAAAATTGAAGTTTTGAACTGCAACAATAATCAACGTGTAAAAAGAAAGGCAAATAAAAAATACAGGTCAGCATTCGAATAAATGAAATTAACAATTAAAAACAATATCATGGTGAGTAATATAAATGGAAACAACAATTAAGACAGGAGTAGTCGTCAATCAAATCCATAATAGAGCAGCAGTAATATGTATCAAAATCTGGATGAAGAGAAGTGGTGAAAGTCAGTGATAAAGTATTGCTGAGCACAAGAGCAAACATAGATGGAATTAATATATCGATTCCAAAAATCGATGACTTGGAGCAGCACACAAATGCCAAAAATAAAAGTCACATGGAAGACTGATATATCAAATACAGTGCTTGTTGTAGTCCTGAGCATATCGCTGAAGATAAAATATTTTTAATACAAGATATTTGACCTTTGAATACACTGCTTGAATACATGCATTTGATTCACGATATCTTCATAAGAAAGATTATTCAAATGGCGGTGTTAAAATAAAACGAGACCATCACAGTGATAAAAAATGGCAACTATATAACAGCAATACTATAGGTCTGACATGGATGGAAACACAAACTGCTGAAGTTGGGGCTTCAAAGAAATAAGGTTATTTATTGATGTGAAAAATCAGACATTAAGGTTTAATGATACATAAGCGAAGTTAGTTAAATGGTCAATAAAATTAATTAAACAAAAGGCACGGTTAAGGAAGATGATCTAAATGAAAAAGTGTAATTTATTTTAAGGAGATGTGACTTTTCAGTCGGTAGAATATAAATAAAGGTTATTCAGTTTGAGAAGAGTGAATATAGAAAATGAAGAAAGATAAATAAGAAGCGTGAGATATGATGTAAGTATAAAGAAAAGAGTATAAAATATATGAATACATGGAGTGAAATGAAAGAAAAGAGATATAAAAAGGACAAGAAGTGTGTGAAGCAGATATGAAGTCAGAAGTGAGAAGAAGGGATAAGATAGAAGGAAGAAATATAAAAGACATATTTTCAGATTTTTAATCTGATATATATATATATATAGAGAGAGAGAGAGAGAGAGAGAGAGAGAGAGAGAGAGAGAGAGAGGTTGAATAGATGTTAATATATAATCAGATTTTTATCTGATATATAAATATACATACCTTTTGTAAGGAAGAATACTTGCCTGACTTAAAGAGAGGAGTATATAAATTTATACAAAGACAAGAAAGAGTGTTCTATAAAAGCGTCTGTCATTAGTTGTAGTAAGCAACATCATTGAGATGGAGAAGAAGTTCAAGTGCAGTGGGTCGAAGACAAGTAGAGGGAGTTTGGTGCTTCCAGTAGGTCGGTGTCTGCAAAGTGTGGGAGTTGGAGCTTCCAATGAGTCGATGCTCATAAACATAGAGGTCTTAGCCTCTAGTAGGTTGAAACCTACAAAACATTGTAGAAGGACAAGTTTATATAAAAACATTTATTTGTAATGGTTTTCTCTCGCATTGGGTTTCTATGTAAAACATTGTGTTATTGTGTTCATGTGCATAATTGCTTATTTCACTATTTGAAGTTATTGTTTGAATAAAAGTATAAAAAGGCAAAAGTTGATAATATATTGATTCACCCTCCCTCTCAGTATATTCATGTGCTCTTCACCTAGGTATTATAGTGTCATTCTATCAAAACATGCCATATGCAATAGAAGGCTCACAAATTAAAAAGGTAACAATTTGATATACTTAGTGATTCTCCTTAATCATTTAATGTTTTATGATAATTGGTTAGCTCATGGTCATCTTTTATACATCCTTGCTCATCTAATTGTTTCATCTTTGATCAAGGTGGTTAGATTTCATATTTAATAGTTGACAATGGATTTGGGTGTCCAATTCCTAACTCCCATTTTGGCAGCACTTCCCCCCTTCATCGTGCTTCTGCAAAAGAAAAGATTCCTGAGTAATAACATGTTTCCATAATCTGAAATATCAATAAATAATCATTTCCAAAATATTTATTTTTCAATTTCCATAATATTAATTTTTGTTTTCCATCATAATGACTAACAAACATGTCATTTGAAATATTTAACTAATAATGAAAATTTCATTTCACATGATCAAATATCTCAACGGCTTAGACTTTACATGAATTCTCAATGCCTAGAAGATTATTTTAATTTAAGCAAAATTTGGGATGTAACATGTTCCTTCCCAAAACAATAACACTCTCTTCATTAGTATCTTTCTAGCCAAATGCACAATTAATCAAACTACACCGCACAAACATCCATCAAAGATACAACCTTTCAAACAATACCTCCCAGGAAATGAATGTCGATGCTGAAGAAAAATCCCATGCACAAACTCATTGCAAGTGTGGACTTAGAAAATGAACCATCTGAAAGAGATCGAAACTTCAATACTACTCACCGACCCGGTGGTTCATACACTTGTCAAATAAGACTTCAGTAAAGAATACACTTCTCTGCAATGTTTTCTACAATACCTTTTGCAAATCTTTCCCAATGTCTATCCTTTGCATCTCTCTCAGTATTGAAGATAGCTAATAGCCAAAGTATCAAAGGCCACAAAATATGCTGTATTTCAACACTCTATTCTCATAGTGGAAAAATATCAAGCAAAAATACAGAAACAAAGATTCTCTCGATGCCTATCAGACACAAGAGATGGAGATGTCTAGTGAATGTGAATGATCTTGATAACTTTTTTTATATTGAGTGGTTATGACTAAACAAATAGAAGAACAACGATAGACGAGAGGGACTCCCCGTGATTTGTATGACATGTTGTCGATGAGATAAAAAAGATCATAGATGCCATTTGAAGATATAGGAGCATTCTTTGTTAGAGGAAAAGGGTATTTCTTCTGCCATTTTGCACTCGAGAGATTATAAAATAAATTTCAATCATAATCGAAACCTCCATAATTAGTGACGGATGAAAAGACAGAGGGACTACGATGCCAAGAGATCGTAGATGAGCAAAATGCAACATAGAACAGAAAAAGATGAGCACAACCAATAAAATTCATCGCCATTTGTCCTGAATTAAAATGAGGCCATCGTACCATGATGAAAGAGGGAAGGAAAAACCATTATGAAGCCCAAGCGACATCCTCATGATCTAGCAATCACATCTCATGAACCGTCTACACCTTTCAAAACATTAATGAATGATATATAGCAACAACATGCCCATAAACATATGCACGATGCGAAGACATAATCGAATCTCCTCAAAGCTCTACAAACATGATAAAAAGAGACAACCAAAATACGATAGAAACAACTGGGACACAAAAGATTTAAAGAAGATAGAATTTAATTCTTGTTATCAACCTGGCTCTGATACCATGTTAGATTTAAACCCAAAAATAAGATAAACAACAATAATGAATAACCAGAGAAGATGCAAGAAACACACAAAAATATCTTGTGAAAACCCTTTGAGAATGAGGGGAAAACCTAGCCACACACAACAAAAGATTATTTTATTGATAATGAAATTCAAGTGTACAATGCCTTTTGCTTGAAACGATATACATAACATAAAGAGAGACTCTTCTCATATTAATTAAAGGTCTCTTTAATTTGCCAAAACGTAATTCTTTATTTTCAAATATATCTCTTCGTATTTCCATGCCTCAACACATGTCTTCTTCAGCTGAAGGTGACCACAACGATAATAATATTAGAAAATAAACTTAGCATGCTTTTTGTTTTTATCCATGCTTTTATTGGATATAACTTTTATTCTTAGTGTGTAAGCTAACTAAGGAATACTTCTGATTTTTTCAGTTTTATTCTCTTTTTCCCTCTGCTTTATGCTTTGAGGGGGCCTATATTATTGTAATTCCTTCATTGTAAATAATGAGAAGTTCCATTTTTCATCTTCTGTTTTATTTTGTTTCTTCCTACAACTGCATATTTTGTTCTATCATTCTAGCTAGATTATTTGTTGGTTAAACTAAAATTTTACATGGTATCGGAGCTCATTGCCGCTAGAAAGGAGAATGAATTCTTTTGCTACAGGTATTGAAGAAATTTAAAGCTTTTGAAGAATGGAGTTTTCCGTCTTTGCTTGTTTGAAGCTATATTGCTATTTTAAATCGAAGTCAAAGATTCCACTTCAGCTTAGAAGAGAGACTTGCATGAAATAGTAATGGCAACAGAGGTTGAACTGAATTCTATTGGTCCATCATAGTCATGCTCTTTTTGTATGGGTCTTGCCTTCATCTTCTTCGTAGTGACACACAATCTTAGTGGACCTGTCATGCCTTTCATCTCAATATTTTGGAGGGTTTTCTACTGTTAGTGTTGATGCTTCCTTTGTTCCACAGTTGATCAGTTTTTTTAGACAATTGACACCTGTATTTTCACCTAGCAATTTATTTTTGCATGGTTGAGTAGTGTTGTTTAGGTCACTCGTACAGATTTATGTGTCACCTGCATCCTTAACTGATAGATGTTTTGCCTTTGTTTCCCATCTATTTATTGTTTGTGGGCTTCTATGCAGATTATTGTCTTTTGTATCTTCGATTGACAAATGTTTTGCCTAGTTTGTCATTTGCTCATTGTTCGAGTAGTGTTGTTGGGGGCACTCATGCAGATTGACCCCGATTTTCATCCTGGTTTCGAAGGAGATTTTCATTCAACACTATGACAGTTATCATTGGACTGTTGTAAACATTTTTCTTGTATATCAAAAGATGCCTTTCTAGTGCATATTTTGAGGGGGAGTTTTGTTCCTACCGGATTTTCCCTCTTTCCTCTTTGCTTTTCTTAGGCTTTGGTCTCCTTAGACTTAAGGGGGGGGGTGTTAGAAAATAAACTTAGCATGCTTTTTGTTTTTATCCATGCCTTTATTGGATAAAGCTTCTTTTCTTAGTGTGTAAGCTAACTAAGGAATACTTCTGATTTTTTCAGTTTTATTCTCCTTTTCCCTCTGCTTTATGCTTTGAGGAGGCCTGTATTTTAACTCCTCCATTGTAAATAATGAGAAGTTCCATGTTTCATCTTTTGTTCTAATTTTTTTCTTCCTACAGCTGCATATTTTGTTCTATCATTCTAGCTAGATTATTTGCTGGTTAAACTAAACTTTTACAAACAATGTCCATATTTCTAGAGATAAAGATCTCTATCGCAGCTATAATCTCCAACCCTATTGATTTTTGCATCACTAGAGATAGGATCTCTACTTTAGTGATCTAGTCAAATTGTTAATTAGCTTCTATTTGGTTAGTGATAAGGCAGTGTGCTAAATTTATTTGTCGCAAAGATGGTCATAATGAACATAGGTTAGACCATCCAACCTCTGCATTGATTGTCTGTCATGTTTTTTGGAGTGTATGTGCTCAAGAAAGCTCCAATTCCATTTACAACCCAAAGCACGGCATGATTGGATCAATACTTAAACTGCAATACCCAAAATATTTCTTTCCTACCATTCATTTGAGATGAGAAAAGGGTTAAAATCAATCTCATCATCAACTACAAGTTTCAATACTTAATTATAATATAAAAAGAAGAAAGTTTTAAGTTTTTCAACTTAAATCACGCCCTTGATAGATTTTTACTTGGCTGCAATGTCAACCAAGTTGCCTTACAATAACTTGTGCAAAGAGTTGTTCTTGTGCAAGTCCAAAGACCTCAATCATGGTGATTATTTGTGTTCCAATACTAGAATCAAGCATCATTTTCTCTATAACTGTGTAGAGCCCCCTTAGAACCTTCTCTTCTGCCTTTAAGTTATGGCATAATCAGAATGCCAAATTGAGGAAATAAGTAATTGCATATAGGTGCTTGTGAAGTTGGAGGTGTCATCATCCATTGACGATTTTCCAATTACGGTGATACTTATCCTCAATTCCCACATAATGGATCAAATGACCTCCTTGGCTTTTATCCATGCCCTCACAAATGTAGCCCATTGTAGGTTTATCTCTATCAACAACTCAAAGGAGAATCACTAAAGGCTTTGTGAATTATAATTATTGTGAAACATCAACATAACTAAATATGAACAAAAAAAGTAGATAGAAGAAAATAATGATTGAACATATAATGTAGAATCAATTTAATTGTACGGTTGCTCCAGTTGGTACCTAGAAACCTTGCTCATAAAAAATGCAATTTGTGACATTGTCACGGCCCAAAAATTTCAATTATTTTGGTCCCTTTTGGGGCATTCTTAGTCTTGATCTTATATAATATTTAGCTCAAATTGTTTTGTTATTCTTAATAAGTATCATTTAGTGTTGTTGGTTTGTTCAACCTTTCCATGTACCTTGTTGGTTGAATCCCCAAGCGTTTGTAAGTCCTTTATGGTCAGTAAGTCAGGTGGATTCATGAACTCTTTCATCTTTTTGCAATGGTTCAAAAGTGTAGCGAGGTTACTGATTTCCTCAACTATGTGAAGTTTGCTTCATGTTTCTTCCCCTTAAGTCCCTTGTTGTTGAGTTGGGGTAAGTTTTGAACTTTAGCTCAGTTGCTTTTAGAAGAAAGTTGATAAAGCTCACCATCTAGCTCTAACTACATGGAGTTATACGCCTTTTGAAGCACTATCTTTTCAAATTTTTGGAAAGTACAACTTTTAAATGATAAGTGTGATTACAATCATCAAGGCCTTCAACATGGCTCTTATTTTTTAGGGCTCTACGATCCTTTTCACCAATGCGACCAAATCTTTGGTGCCATTACATTGTCTTCTCAGCTGGGAGCTTCATCTCCAAAGCATTTGCATACTGAGGTACCCAGAAAGCACAATCATCAGATGTAGAAACCACAATCTCCATCTTTGTGTGATTTGATAGTAAGGATGAAGAATCCAAAAACCTTTTCTCGGACTTCACAAAAACACTATTGCATTGACCCGTGCATCCATCCAGCGTATACAAGGTGCCAATCCTAACACCCTTAGCAAGCACCATAGAGCCTCTTGCCATCTTGCATCCACGACTTAAGAATGTGGATTGCTGCAAATGTAGTTGCATTGCCCTTTGAGGTATATGTTTTCCAATTGCAGCGATTTTACTCATATGTATATAATATAAGGAAGAGATATGTCTCCTCATGAGACATGTCTATCCATTATTATCTATTACATCCCAAATTTTTGCCAATTTAAATATTCATATAGCCGTTATGTAGTTCATGTGAATGTCAGTTGGCTAGTAAATCAGTTGAATATTATGATCATGTGAAATGGAAATATGGTTTGTTTTAATTCATGTAATAGTTGTTTGTTACAATTTTAACCGAAAATGAAATTTATTATTTTAAAGAAGTTAGAAAAGTTAGTTGCTTATTTGAAATGGTGGTTAGCCATTATGATGATTATGAAAACAACTTTTGATTATAGTTATCTTGATTTAAATTGAGGGATATGTTATTATCGTGGAAATTCTTCCTGGTTGCTGAACACGAGGGAGGGGGAAAGTATTGGTAAACGGGAGCTAGAGGTTTGGGCACCAAAAGTCCACTAAGAGGTCATCAGGTATGGATTCTAACCATCTTGGTTAGGGATTGACTAGTCAAGCAAGAGTATACTTTGGACAACCATGAACTACTCAGTCCATTGATAGTACTCATCAAGAAAAACCATTAAGCATTTAAATTATATAAATTGTTACCTTTGCTATCTGAGATCGTTGTGTAGTCTCCTGATTATATCTCCATATATTGACACCATGTTATCTTAACATCTATATTTGCACTTACATGTATAAATATGTGCGTCAATCAATATAATAATACAAAAGAAATGTATGAATAAATTTATGCACATATATGTGTATATGTACACAAATAAAGGTGGCACAGATAGCATGTTGCCAATATATTTTTAAATCACGGGGAAGGAGAACCTTTGTAATTGTTTTTAATAATTGCTCCATATTATTTTGAGCGATTGCCCATCTTTTATCAGGCTTTTATTTTTTAATATTTCAACCGATGGACTACTCTTCTAATTGATTTGAAAGTCATTTCTTTTGAACTGATAACTGGCCTTGCACTCGCCACCTCGGCCTCTTGTAACGAAGAGTGCGTTGTGGGTTTATTTATGCACTCGCCAAGACTGCAACCTTTGTTTTCAAAGTTTTCTTTATACTTTGCATTTTCATATATCTCATGGAAACAAGACGAGGTTTGTGCTAACAACCGAAACCATTGGAGAATCTCCGCTTATATTCAAGAGCCTAGCCAATAGTCTCATCCTTTTCAACTTCCTTGCCATCTTATTATAGTGATAGCATTTCACTTGCATTATGAAGATAGTGATCTCAAGTTCGTTTTAGGCAGCACAACTTCCATAGCAAGTTATGCAATCATTGTTCCTCATTACGTCGCAATGCATATGGATCGTATGTTGATAATACTATCAAGCAATCATTATTCCTCATTACGTTGCAATGCATATGGATCATATGTTGATAATGCTGTTATGCAATCATTGTTCCTCATTATGTTGCAGTGCATATGGTTTGTAAGTTGATAATACTATTATGCATTCATTGTTCCTCATTACCTTGCAATGTATATGGATTGTTCGTTGATGATATTGTTATGCAATCATTGTTCCTTATTACATTGCAATGCATATGGATCAAACGCTGATAATACTGTTATGCAATCATTGTTCCTTATTATGTTGCCATACATATGGATCATATGTTGATAATACTGTTATGTGAATCATAAGATGCCTTCAAGATCACTGCAAGTGATCCTCATTTATATATCTTTTGACAGCCTTTGTGTATGATGTGTTATATACCCAAGCACTAAAGTACTTATTATGCTTATTAATCATCCTGACTTATACAAAGGTGTTGGCAATATCCCCCTGAGATAAGATCAGCATGTGGTGCCATGAAATATCATTGATAATAGAGTACTCCAGTTTATTCCAGAATTGAATATCATCTCGAGATCTCCTAAGAAGCACCCATAAGACCAAAATGGTCAAGTCAAAAGGGTGGGAGGAGAGAATATCCCTGCAAGAACAAAAGAGAATCAGAAATGAAAGTTATCTAAATATAAAACTGCATAAAGAAAAATTGAGTCAGCTCATGGTTGTCCAATATGAAACTCTTGTTGTCAAGTCGAGCAGTGGATGATCGGGCATAATTAGTGGTCCATTGAAATCCTTGGCCAAGGTAGGTTGGTGGCATGTTTGTCACAATGATGACTAGAGGTCAAAATGCAAGCTGACAGAGGGGAGGTTGATGGAGGACCTCCACAATCTTGTCTGCTGCTTAGTCGACACTCAAACACCAGAATGCTTGGGTGGCAGGATCGTGGTGCCCCAAGCCTAACCCCAGAGTAGGGAGGGTCTTTCTTGAAAGAGATTGTGTGGGGATAAGTAAATGTCCGTGGTTGGGAGGTTAAGCCGATGGCAATGCTTCTCCTCTCCACCAGATGCCAAGGCTTGCTCAACTCAATATCAGACATCTGCTAAATATATGGTACTTGATTCTTTTGTACTTTTTCTTTATCGTTGTCTCAAATGTATATATATGTTATGTTATTCAATTTGATTAATTGTTATGTTATTTTGAAAGATTATCATAGATGTGTAAAGATAATAAGAATGGAAGATTATAATTGTATGTCATGTGAATTAGATTCAGTTATAACTGTGTTTCTTGTGGACTAGATTTGTTCGCTATTAGTTTCCTTGATGATGAAATTGTCTCCTTTGAATAAGTTTTTAGATTTCCTTTTTATATGAAGCAACTGTTATAACTGTCACTTGTCATCCCGTTATGAATATGGTTTTTACTTCAAAATATACTTCTTAATGAGTACAAAAATTTAGCATGTTACATTATCTAATTAATATTATAACAAGTTATTATTTAATTATATAATATATCATATATTTAATTTATATATTTATATTATATCCCTCTCTCTCTCTCACACATATTTTTTTGCACTTTAGTCTCATAGTTTATCCAACCGAAGCTACCAAACATCAACACTCCCTCTTAGCTAGGGAGGATAAACACATGACCATATATTACCTCAATGTAATATAAAGATATTGGGAGCAATGGCCTCATGAATGTCAACTCATTTGACATTCACTACATACTCTTTGAGCAATGGCCTCCCGAATGTCGGGTTGCAAGATATTCACCAAGTATTGTGAGTAATGGCCTCCTGAATGTCATTTCATATGATATTCACCAAGTACTTTGTGTAATGACCTTTTGAACATCAATTTGCATATCATTCACCATGTACTCAAAATGTTCGTAAGGTATGTGTACACACATTCTTATAATGCTTACCATATGAACATTCACCATGCAACGTGTAATCTATCATGATCTGCATAGACATCATAAGAAATCCATCATAATAGAAAATTATGTTATTGTAAGATCGTCACCTTTCAATAACTTCTGCAAATACAAGTGATAATCATTTGGAAGTCGTCACTTCCTCATGATCTACACAGGTGGGTAGGCCCATTAAATCATGCAGTCACACGCATGATACCAAAAGTTTACATGAAGTCAAATTTCTCATTGATTCTAATATGATCAAAATCTTCAAGGATCAGCTGAAATGTAACCTTTATCTGCTTCTTTAGACAAATGTGTCAGACTACCTCTGAACATCAATCTTCTAAGCTCCTTTGCCTTTGAAGAAGTGTCAGACTCTCTTCGAATTTGATGTCAATCTTCCTTTTCCTGCAAGAACATACCTGGAGAGAAAAGAAAAGATCAAGACAAATATATCTTCTTATAATACGTATAGAAGTACAAGTAAGAGAGATTTACTATATTAGGAATATAATACTTAAAAATGCTAAAATTCTAGCCCATAAATCTATGAAGATAACCAACAAATAAGAAGAAGACAAATCTAGAACAAGGAATACCAGAAATATCTTGTGAAAACCCTTCTAGAATGAAGGGAAAAAACCCAGCCACACAAAAATATATCTTTATTGATAATAAAAGTTCACGTGTACAATGCCTATCGCTTAATGCGATGTATATAACAAAAGGAGAGACTCTTCACATTATAACCAAAGGTCTCTTGAGATTCCCATAACTTCTATAATTAAATATGACTCTTCGAATATTCATGCCTCAATGCATGAGAATGACACATGTCATTTACATTTAATGTTACAAATTAAACTTAAGTGTCATTTTCAGCTGAAGATGACAATAATGGTAATAACGTCCAGATTTTGAGAGATAAAGATCTCTATCGTAGCTACAAACTTTAACACTCCCTCCTAGCAAGAGAGAGATCTTTAGCTTAACAGTCACACAGAGCTGCAACCAAAAAATGTCAATGATAAATTCTGATCATACGAATTCAAAACATAATTCATGGAGTTATTCAATAGGAAAACAAGTAACAATGAATCATATCTATGGAATCACTCAACATGAAAACCTATAACAATCAATCATATTCATGGAATCACTTAACATGAAACCCTATAACAATTACTCATTGTTAATAATCATGGAATTACTCAACATGACAGATTTGTAAGGCTCATAGCTAAGCCTTTAAACACGGGCTCTCTCAACGTCAACTGCCATGGAATCATGACATCTAACTCCCATCACAGAATCTCTCAACATGATGACATCATGGACTCTCTCAACGTGCTGACATCATGGACTCTCTCAACATGATGTTCACTATCGCATAGTGAAAGAGTTATCATAGCTGATCTTACAATCTCATTTATTCATAGAAGAATAGAAATAGGCATAATAAAAAAAAGACTTAGTTCCATTGAAGTCTCAAATTTTACAAATACCACAAACATCACAATCATATATGAGAATGAAGAGGATTTCTTAAGCATTCCCTTTGAAGCTAAAATCTCCCTCTAAAGCTCAACATCCTTATCTTATTGCTTCTAGTTGCATCCTGCAACCAATAATGGTTATTAATAACTTCATAAGATTAAATCTTTATCTCAAATATATAACTCAGAATACTTATCTGTTTGAAGTATAATCTTCTTGATGTGAATCAATAACCAGTGCTAGAAGTAATGTATGCAGCTATTACACATAGGCTCTAGCCAGTTAGTACTGAGAAAGATTAAACAGATATTCTACCCAAAAATAATTCTAAGTAATACATGCAGAGATAGTGTTAAGGAGATTCATGCATGGAGATATTGTTCAAGTGATTCACACAGAGTCAAAATTTGCCAAGTATCTTTCATTGCTACACAAAACATTCAAAGGAGTAACTAAAGTACTCGATTGTCTCCCGCATAAAAGCACACATGTAGAATTGGCGGAGGCAAGAGATTGCATAACCCTTGTGCACCACCGTATGTATCTATCGCTGTGTTCTTGATAATATTATGTCCACGTAATCTTTCCCGGACGACACCACCGTAATCTTCTTCAAATAATACTGCACCTTTTTTACTGTGCTGATCCTTCCCCGAGTTGGCCTGTACAACCTGAGTTGGCCTAGTGGTGGAGAACTTGTACTCTTGAAAGAGAGGTCACAAGTTCAAATCCCACGGGGGGTAGGGTATGTACGCCTCGTTTGTAGCGCCAAGCGCCTCTCGAAAAAGAGTACGAGGTAGTCCCATATCACTGTCACCATATGTAAACCCAAAAACTATGGCATAGTGTCGTGGACTATAAAACCCACTTACTTACTTACTTACTTTAGCATGACAGGTGGAATATGTAATGGAGGCCTTAATTGACCATTTTGGAGGACATATCGCATCCGATGGGAGAACAACGGCAAGAAGACTTGGGTAGAATGCCATGAAGCCAACTGCACAAAAATAATAAAGAAGTGAAATGAAGATGAAGCGGTGCGATAAAAAAATAATAATATATGAGCAATACAAAACACTTAAGACAAAAGATGAAAAAATCAACAACACTCTAGTTCTATCTCACTCGAATATGCAACCTTCTAAAGCAACGAGCATAAATCCATTGTATTTTGCATCCAATAACAATTAATAAATAAACCAATCAATATTCAACATATATAATCCTAAATACTTATATCTTTAATGCTAAATTTCGGCATGCATAGAGATATGAGAAGAGATAAAAAATCAGATACGAATACCATGCGGATAAAGGGATACTTGACTCCAGGTTATGACGATTTTTTATTTAAAAAAAAAGGTAAAATCATGCCTCCAAGCATAGGCAGTAAAGAAGTGCACAGACAACACTTCTTCCCTGTAACTCCTACATTTGACGTGAGAGGGCCTAGCATTTTCTCAACTTGACTCAAGGTGAGGTTACACGATTGATTCCATTGCCTGGAAGAATCGATGAAACATATTGGAGAAAGATGAACGCACACACTGAGAAACCAAAACACCACAACCATATAAGCTTGCAATATCCAAAGGAGTATGGCACAAATTATTACCATGAGACTACCTGCTTTGATACCATGTTAAAATTCTAGCTTAGAAATCTATGAAGATAACCAACAAATAAGAAGAAGACAAATCTAGAACAAGGAACACCAAAAATATCTTGGGAAAACCTGTCTAGAATGAAGGGAAAAAACCCAGCCACACAAAAATATATCTTTATTGATAATAAAAGTTCAATGCCTATCGCTTAATGCGATATATATAACAAAAGGAGAGACTCTTCACATTATAACCAAAGGTCTCTTGAGATTCTAATAACTCCTATAGTTAAATATGACTCTTCGAATATTCATGCCTCAATGCATGAGAATGACACATGTCATTTGCATTTAATGTTACAAATTAAATTTAAGTGTCATTTTCAGCTGAAGATGACAATAACGGTAATAACATCCAGATTTCGAGAGATAAAGATCTCTATCGCAGTTACAAACTTCAACAAGAAATTGTACTAAAAAAGAATACTTGTCTTATGTAGTCAAAGGATATGAATTAAACAAGATTCTCCAGCTGCTCCCACTAACATAGATGCATACCCTTCGAAGGATAACCTTCGTCTCCGTACACTTTGAACATTATAATATATAGCGTGTTTATAAACTTCTCTAATTCTTGAGCGAAAAGAGACATATATCTCTTTAACTAATGATTCCTTTTAATTATTAAACTGCAATGATGTTATTGATTAACTACCATTATCCACCTCTTCATGATATGATTGCTCATGTTAATTGTTTAATCCATATGATTATGCCTCTGCAAATTTATGCAGCATTAAAGATTATCTCAGTCTCTTACTGATTATCGAACCTTGCTTTTAACAGTAATTGTGACATAATTAATTCAAAGGCTTCCTCAATCGCTTACAATAATATCAGTGACCAGTTAGACTTCTTGAATTGTTTGATCATATCAATTGCTAACTCCCTTAATATTGATCTGCAAGACTAATCGATGCGAACTTCTGTTAATATTAACTAATATTTATTTATTGTCATTGGCAGTGGATGAGTTGCACAAATAGATTTGACTGATATATTCTTCCCAAAATTTATCCTAGATGCTATTGCTTGGAGACTTGGGTGAGTTTGACTGTCGAGTCATTCACAGCAGAGGAGATTTGCAGCAATTTTTCATTTCCTGTCCATGGCCTTGATATAATACATGTTGTTTTCCTACTTCTTTGCTGATTTTGCTGCATGTGTGAGAAGAAATTCAAGGACTTGAGTCGACTCTTAATTTTATATTATATGCGAGGGCCATGTCACTATTCCACCCGATGCCTTGTTTGACGTGGCCTTTTATTTTGGTGTTCGTAAATTCGCTGCAAATCTTTTTAAATAGGCATGCCTCTTGAATAGGTTACAGACAAAAACTTTACTATGCACTATCCTGTGTAGTTTTGAAAGAGCTCTTGCCTGGAGCCCCTACTAGAACAGAATTTGCTGGTCTCACATACCACGCAGCAGATGAATGTCGCGTACCAACACAATATATTCACAGTAGTTATAATGGAAATACATTTTAAAGACGTTTAACTGTATAAATCCCTCATAGTAATGAAAACATGCTGACAGTTATACAAATATAACCTTTATTCCAATGTAGCAGAAATTGAAAGGTGCAAGATATGTTGGTGATTCCTTTGTACTTTATTTCAGATTGAATGCTAATAAACTCCAAATAGACACAGTAATTTATGTTAATCCATTAGTTTTCAAACCACACCATCAGAGTGGGGACAACCATAATCCCTGCATGCACAATTGTCAACGCTTTAGCATCCTTGGGGCCTTGTTACAACTAGATGTAGAAGGTGTTGTTCAATCCTTCAATGCTCTCCAGACCAATCACTATTATATTCTTTGCAGGTTTCACAGGCACATGCATTCTATTCCGAGTCATCTTCTTTTCCATTTACATCTGCAGCTAGGCTCTAATACCATGTTGAGTTTGTGGATCGCTGCAAATGTAGTCGCATTGCCCTTTGAGGTATATGTTTTCCAATTGCACAAATTTCACTCATATGTATCTAATATAAGGAAGAGAATGGAGAAACATGTCTCCTCATGAGACATGTCTACCTGTTATTATGTAATTAATATAATAACAAATGATTATTCAATTATATATATATATATATATATATATATATATATATATATATATATATGTATGTATGTATGTATGTATGTATGTATGTATGTATGTATATCACACACACACATATACATATATTTCTGCACTTTTGTCTCATAGTTTATCTAATTGAAGCTACCAAACATCAACAAAGAAAACAATACACACACACACACACACACACATGTATGTATATTATATCTCACACACACATATACATATATTTCTGCACTTTTGTCTCATATTTTATTTGAAGCTACCAAACATCAACAAAGAAAACAATACACACACCCACATCACCAAGCTTGCTTATTGAAGGTAGGTTTCATGCCAAACCACCATCAATCCCCTTTACTCACCTTCAGGGAATCTAAACTTGACTTTACCACGACCAACAACATTTAGGTGGGAGTTTCCTCTCATATACACTTTCCCACCATCAAACATTTTGTACTTTGAAAACCAATCTTTGTGAGATGTCATGTGGAAAGAAGCACTTGACTCTATCAGCCACACATCTTTTGATGCATGCATTGTCAAGGATGTGACAAAAGCATCTACATCATCTTGAGAGGATTTTTCAGAGTCAGAATTAGAGAAATCCTTTCTACCTTTCTTTTTCTTTTCCTCCATGCACTCTTTTTGGAGTTGACCAGGTTTACCATAGTTCCAACATTTGCCTTGGAATTTTTACCTGGAGATTTGGATTTACCCTTCTTGTCCTTCTTACCTTTCTTGAATCTCCATTGTTCTACCATAAGCAACTAGAGCCTCCTTAGCCATCTCAGAAGATTTTCTTTGCATCTCTTTAGATAACAACAAACCAACCATATCCTCCAATTTGAAAGAGGTTGTTGTGCTTCCAATGGCCATAACAAGGTGATCCCGTGAGTCCGACAAAGAATTAGAGAAATCCATTTTACCTTTCTTTTTCTTCCCCTCCTTGCACTCTTTTCGGAGATGACCAGGTTTACCACAGTTCCAACATTTTGCCGTGGAATTTTTATCAGCAAATCCAAATATCCCAGGAGAGACTTGGATTTACCCTTCTTGTCCTTCTCACCTTTCTCCATTGTTCTGCCACAAGCAACTAGGCCCTCTTTGGCCATCTCATAAGATTTTCTTTGCATTTCTTTAGATGACAACAAACAAACCACATCCTCCAATTTGAATGTTGTTGTTGTGCTTGCAATGGCCATAACAAGGTGATCCCACAAGTTTGGCAAATAGCATAACAAAAGCATACATTTATCTTGATCATCAATCTTATCGCCAACATAATTCAACTGAGCAACTACCATATTGAATGCATTCTTGTGATCAGTAACAAACCCAACTACCTCCATCCTCAAGTAATACGAGTTCTATCTCAGGAATCACATATTTACCAAGGATTCCCTTGATAAATATCACAAAGCTTCTTCCAAAGATCAACTACAACCTTCTCTTCATGGACATTCAAGAGCATCAAATCTGCCAAACAGAGTCTTATAAAACCCTTGGCTTTTCGATCCATCTTATCTCAATCATCTTGTGTGTAGTTTGGGGTTTTGTTGAAGCATAGATCTCTATCTACAAGGATGTCCTCCATTTTGATTTTCCACAACTCAAAATTGATGCCATTAAATTCATCCATCTCTACTTTGTTGGGTATGTTTGCCATATCTAACTTACAATAAGATTTTGAATATTCCTCTGCAAAACTCCGACTGAAACTAGATCAGCACTGAAAACCCTTCCACTGAACAATAACAAAGATGGGTAGGCTCTGATACCAATTGAAAGGAAGCCAAGTGGCGGAATGTTTCCAAATGCTAAATCAAACAGGAAAGATAGTACAGATTTTTTTTATTACAAACCCTTGACTCACAAATTAGATACACACATAAATTGGATTTCAAACAGTAAACACATAACACCGAATATGCTTGAGAAAGCCCTTTCGGGAAAAACCCCAACACTCTAGAGCCATACCCAATTGTATTATCAATAATAAACCAGTTACAATACAATTTCAAGAGCCTATGCTCTCCAAGAGTAATCGGTTGTAACATCTAGATTCAGAATAATTTCGGCAGCATAACAAGGTTTTCGAATACTTTTCTCTCAATTCTCTTAAGCAACACATTGTATTTATAGAGTTTTCATGCAAAAGGAAACTGCTTCTAAAGTGTCTACATTCAATGTATTTACAACCTTATTTAGAAATTTCCTTTATGCATAATTCTCACAAATACAAATCCTAGAGAATATGCCAAATGATAAACTTCATAATTTTTGCTCCAAGTCTATCCTTGTAGAAGATTTGGTCCCATTAAGCATCTTTTAAAAAATGCACACTTAAACAATAAGGGCTCCTAAGGTTGAGTCACCTTATCCCAACAAATTGAAGTAACCAGCTATTTGAGCCTTGGTGAATTAGAGACTTTGTCGTGTACACTATGAATTGCCTCTCTTCAAGGAGATCAAGGATTGCTAAACTTTAAGATAGAAAAGAAAAGAGTTTGCAAGGGTTGTGTACTTGGCAAGCATCCTAAGATTACTCTCCTCTTTAGTGAGCATAGAATGCAAATCATTCTTGTTTTTCTTCATCTAGATTTCTGCAAACGTATATTAATAGGTTCATTGGAAAGTAGCATTTACTATGTGTCATTTATTGATAATTTTTCTTGTAACACTTGGATTTACTAGATAAAAGTAATTATAAAGTCTTTCTTAAGTTAAAATTCTTTTCTTTTTGATGAGTAAACCTTAACTTCATTGGAGTTTGTAAGACAATGTTGCAAACTTGAACATTCCTGCCCTTAAGCTTGAGTATAGAGTTGGATCTCTAAGACTATTGCGGGTTGTCCTCTCTTAAAAGACAAATTTTAAGGTTGATGAAAGATTGTGGATGAATAGATACTTAAATGTATCAAAGGATGGGGTGGCGACACAAAGATGACTAATATTAGATACCTTTGAATCTTTTTGCTAAAATACTTACCTCTTCAATCTGAACAAAGACACTTGGTTTGTTGGTCATATTGGTTGTGAATTCATGCTTCGTGTTTTGTAAAATTGATGAAGGTTTGATTCTTTTGCTTAATGTAGATGCATAAAGTTGTCAAAAAATAAAAAATGAAAATGACATATTTGGACCTGCCTAAATTTGGTTTCTTCATAGTTCCAGAAACGTTTGTATAAATCAGCTCTAGAGACCTTGACACATTTTAAGGAGCTTTTCCTGGAATTTCCTCTCAATGATAATTTACTTATACATAGATAATAGAACCATTCAATGCATTGGCACATGGTGGTTGTGGTCAAATACTGATTCTCAAAGAGTGTTTATATTGTCTGTCTTAGTGATTAAAATAATACTAAAAGAAGGAGAAGCCCAAAGAGAAAGATGGAAAATAACATAACTTTTGTGGGAAATGGAAACTTATTTCTCCTATTTTCTAAGTGCGTTCTTTGATATCTGGAATCTTACAATGATTATGTATGTTCTTATGGCTATTTTACAGTAATCACTTTTTTTCTTTGAAAAATTGAGGTGACTCTTTCTTTTCTTATCAAGAAGTACCTTGATCTCAATCACTTTCCTCTTCCATTTGTGCTTATTCTTGTAAGTGATCTAATCCTTGGACTTCAGATCTTTGATGATTTTGTTTTGCAATATTGGGCAAAGAGCATATGGGAATATGTAGATTAGTTGCCTTTTAGCAAACTTTTCATATTGATTTTGAGAATGAGCTCAGCCTCAAATTCAAAAATTCAATGAATACATTACAAATAAATTTTCCTTAGCCTTTAAGTTTTAGGAAATGTAAAGAAATCAAATAAATTCCAAAAATTGTGGGCTATAAAATGAATTAATTAAATTCCTAAAAGTGCAATATGTTAATAAAGACCATCACAAAAAGCTAAGATTTGGACTGTAGCTCTCTTATGTGGATCCACAGAAACTCTAAAACTCACTGAAAAATTCCTAATGTTTTGCACAATATGCACACTTTTTTAAAACTGGGGTTTCCTTGGAGTACATCCTTTAGGTTGAGATGCCTTGAAAGAAAATAGCACTTGTTTTGATACCATGTAGAAATTAACAGGTAATACACCCCTCAGAACCAAGATACTAAGCATTAACAAGACAAGAACAATGTGAGGAGGAGTCAAACAGATTTGATGGTTGATACATCATTAGATTTGGATGTCTATATGTGTGAAGGGTACAAATAGATACGGTGGTGCCTATAGGCTAAAATACATTTATAAAATTTGATACTTGATAAAACAATAGGTTTGGATGAGTATATGTAAAGCTTTAACAAGACAAGATCAATGCGAAAAGGAGACAAATAGATATGATGGTGCACATAGGCTAAACTACTTAAAATAAAATTCGATACTTGATAAATCAGTGGTCTTGGATGTGTATACACATGCATATGCATGCCAAAGGATGGTGGTCTGGCACATATCAAGAGGAGGCTGACTAATTAAGGTACTTTATTAAAAAAATTCTGCAAAGGGCCTTAGACAAAATAGACAAGATTACAATGCCCAATACTTAGCGAAACTCTATTATTCTGCAATTTCGTTCTTGTAATTCTGCAGCTACATTAGGAAAAAATCTTTTCATTGTAGATGTTTTGCTCTACAACAGTCTCCTGAGCATCACATGTTTTATTTCAAATCTATGATTTTTGAGCAGCTGGAGCATTTGTTGATCATGGAGAAAATTGAAAATGGGCCTATTAGATTCATAGAGAAACTTATGTGGAGATCTTCTATTCTTCTTTTCTATGGTTACTTCTTTATATTCCTTCAAAGAGCTTGTGCAACTGTATTTAGTAGGCAAGGAGAGAGTTGATGTTCTTTTCTCTAACCTGTTGATGAATGAGAAGACTTAATGACAAGTTATTAAAAACGATTTCAAATTTAGTACCGATGAATCTCTTTCTAGGATTTTAATGTGGATTTAAAATAAAGTTGTTTTTAGAGTACCAATTTACATTGTTACTAATGGTTAGGAAAAACCTAAAGGATTGATTGTTTTAGTGGAAACAGATAAGTGTTTTCAAATATCTTGTTTTTCACAAAATATTTGATAAAAAGAATAGAACCACTTACGTAGTCCTGGTATGGCACAAGGAAAAATAGCTTGTGATTTACCCCATAAACCCTACCAGAGCTTTATATTTGGCCTGCAATGCTTGTTATGAGTTGCTGTAGCTAGTAGCTATGCAAAGATGGAATTCTATTCTGATTTCTTTTATTCATTTTGTTGAGCTATCTGACTCTCAAGTTCCTATATTTTTAAATTGTGTTTGTTTATTTTTGAACAACAAATTGACAAACTTATGCTTTTGCTTTTCCAGGAGGAGTGATAGCTGAAATAGAGCGATATTCTGACAGGTATAAACCAAATGTGCGCATAAATCGCCCACCACTTTCTTCTGTTCTAAAGCTTGCTGCAGCATATTTTCCTTCAGAGATATTGAACCAAGGTATGTATTCTTAGATATTACTTTGGATTTATTTTGTTTCACTAAAGATTGTCATACTATGTTTCCTTTCCGAGGAATTTATCTCAGCATATGATTAACCATAAAGAAGAAATCTTCTACTACTTTGAACTATTTTTAGAAAAGGATTAGTCATCAGTTGAGTCAGTAATCCTTATAAAATTTATTGCAGCTATGATTAAATGATATTGCCATGCAAAAAAATTGTTAGGTTCAAAGCGGACCCGTGCATACAAAGGAACATCACAATGGACAGTACAACCAGATGCAGCAGGTAGCCCATCTTTCCATGCCATATACTTTGTTTTAACTTTTAAGATTGTGCGGCTGATATAAAATCAGTTATTGCCATCTTCTTCAAGGAACTTTTACTGTGCCTTGTGAAGCTAATTAACATTATACACTGATCTCCAAATACACATCACATCACATCATTTAAAGCTTTACATTCAATACCATAGAGAAATGAGAATAATTTGGCATTCAGATGGGAATAGTCATTTACCTGCCAAATACATTAGAAATGCAAAAATAAATGAGAAATGTCATTACGAGAAGCTTTGGGACTTGTGGGATGCTTTTGGTTGTCTTTGCGACTATTTTGTGTGCAAGAAAAAAGTTTACGTAAACACCATTTAAACTAAAAAATATCCCTTTCTAAATGCATGGCATGCATCCCCAAGAACCTAAATACCCTTTACAAGAGACTGCTGTGTAGAGGTGTAAATTTATCTGGGACATGCTATACATGTGGAAATAATTTTTCGAATAACAAGGTCAGTGTTGCAAAGTTTGTGTTTACTTGATTCAAACTGTGAGGTCATTGTTGCATTACGTTTGTGGCCTTCATTCAGAAAAAAGGTATACCCATATTGACAATGTTAGGCAAAAAGATGCCTAGACAAAGGTGTCCAAGTGACCAGAGTAGCCTAATAACAGTGAACTGTTGTGATTGAAGGCCATGGAAGAAATATTGCGCAGCTCTGTTTGCACTATGACAGAAGATCTTCTTCTTCATTGCCTTCAGGCTCCAATAATTGTTTAACAACTTTACAAAAGGCATACCCATAATGTATATATCTGATATCATTTTTTCACAATCTGTGTGACCTTCATTAGGAACATGTTATACCATATTGACAATACAAGGGAAAATGATGCCAAGGCAGAGGTGGCCAAGTGACCAAAGTAGCCTAGTAATGACTACTTGTCATAAACAAAGGCCATGGAAGGAATGTCATGACCAGTTCCATTTGCAGTAGCGTTTTTTCTTTATTGCCTCCAGGCTCCAACAATTGTTTAAGAACACAATATTTGTGTTTCCTGCATGCATGCATAGTACTTTAAGGAGAAGGTTAGCTGTTCATGTTGGTGGAAATGAGTTTTGCTATTATCCTTTTCATCATTTAGACAAGATTAATATTTATCAGAGACTATCTTCTAACATGGGCTTTGCATGCTTTGGTTAAGCCAATATTATGTATTGACAGTTGTTGGATTGTTTTAGGTGTGCTATGCATATCTTTTTTAGTCTTGTGTAATGTATAGTGACACCCTTGTCGTTTACCAATTTGTTGTATTTAGGGAAAGGTCCAACTTGTACACAATATAAATCATGGAGGAAACTCCATAGTTAAGCGTGCTCAGGCTGGAGTAGTACTGGGATGGGTGACCTTCCGGGAAGTCCTAGTGCATCACCCGTGTGAGCATCACCTAGATCCAATGAGTGCTAAGTGTTCCATTCATTCTCATGAGAGATGGATTCATGTTAAATCACTACTCATGAAACATGGATCAAAGAGTTTGACTCAAAAAGCACACAGTTAAATCCTGATAGCAATATCACAATTTGACTTACTGTGGAAATTATCTCCTACTTAACAATATAAATCATTTTTTGTTGTTGTTGGGGAGGGCAGGGGACAAAAGAGCAACTGTTTAGGATAATATACATTTCCTCCAAGGCATTAGTGATGTTACACATACTTGCTTCAGTCATCTGTAACGTAGATAATAATCTGTCTAAAAAGGACAACTCCAACCTGGACTTTTAGAAAACCAAAAACTTGTTACATGGTGACAAATAGAAACCATTTAGGATAGCCAATGGTTTCTTCCACAAGTATAAGCTATCCCGCTTCTAGAGTGTATCATATTGTCCATCTTGCAAGTGTTTAGAAATTATATTAAGTCATTCATCCTGAATGATTGCAGCTCAACTACACGTCGGCTTCAAAGCATGTGGAATGTTTTCAGTCACATGGTCTAAAGGGTGTGTATAACAACCATCTTTCTTACCCCTTAGTTTCTCTATATTTAACATTCAAAATAAGCTATATACATATTCACATACATGGGATTAATAGTTATAACAGATTAACTGGTTCTCATGAAGTACCTTAACTAACAATTGGAGATTTATTTCATTTATTTAATTAAAACAAAAGGTCAAATTGCATGGAAGAGTGAGATCATTAACTAGTTGATACATTTAAATGTCACTTCATTTAATTGAGAGTAAGTGATGCAACTGCAACATAAATAATTACATATCTAGCTGAACTTAAATGAGCATGAAAGGAAATTCAACACCCGCTAAATCGTATCAGGCTAAGAGTGTAGACCCGATATGTCTTGTGCAAGTCTTGGCTTTGGTGGAGAGGAGAAACATTGTCGAAAGCTTAACCACCCAACCACAGACCTGGTGTATCTCCCTCTCACTCTCAACTAAGAATGACCCTACCTTGCATGGGATAAGGCACGAGAACACCATCTCGTCCTACCACCAAGGCATCCTGGTGTTAGAGTCTCAACTATACAACCGACTAGACTGTGGAACCCTCTTATCAGCCTATCCATCCAACTGTAAGTTATCCTGACCTCTAGTGATCACATCAACATCATTTGCCACTAATCCTACTCTGGCCAGGGATTTAACTAATCCTACTCTGGCCAGGGATTTACATGGGCACTATGTGCCCGATCGCCCACCTCTCAACTTGACAAACAAGACTACACCCAACTGCCCACCATGAGCTAACTCAGTTAATAGTTCCAGACTTAAGTTTCCTTTTTCTGTTGTTTAATTTATCACTGATTCAATCTCTTATTTTGCTGGGATATTCCCATAATCCATTGTTCACAGTCCACACCTTTCATCTTGGCCATGCTCAGCCATCCTCAATGATCCTTGGTGTGACTGTCCATCATTCATGGAATTTGCAGGCTGTTTATACAGTAATAAGTTCCCTGCCCTATCAGGAACTTTATAATGGTATCAAGAGTAAAACATGGCTTTCAAAAGAATTCACCATTATACGGCAAGGGTACACCTCCTTGTCTCAGAGACATATGTAACTTAATGCCCTTGTACAAGGGTGTACAACTTGTACAGATTGTTCATTTTAATTCAGAAAGAGAACCTCATTTGTATTAAAAGACAAGTTATAACATGTGTCACAGCTTAGTGCAAGGCCAATGCCTTCATTCCTCATCCAGTCGTGCTCGGCCAATAGAAATTATTAGGCCATTTTTCTCATGGAAACAATAGAATAATAGACACAAAGATTGAGTAACGACTGGCAGAGATTCAAGTTATAACGATAAACTTCATCAACAAATGTATGGCTTGTATGCTTGGATACAATACTAGACATCTTGAGATTTGATAAGGAATAATAAAAACATTTCTAGAGTACAACCTGATGGGGCTGTGATGCAAGCAATCTGTATCCTAAGCATAGTTGGAAAACTCGCCAAATGCAAAAACTCGCCAAGCCCCCCAAAAGTTTAAATGGGAAAAACTCGGCGATTTAAAAAAAAAACTCGGGAAAAACTCGGGAACCTAAAAAACCACTGAAATTTAATTAAAAATACATTAATTTTGCAAAATTTAATGAGAAGATGCATCTAATAAGTTAATTAAAGACAATACAAAAGAAAGAAACAAAGTTTAGATATATATAAATGCATAATGCGTACAAAATTGCATTCTCATGCAGAATGCTCATGGTAGGAAGCAAAATAGTAAATTACTAAATAGTTTCAATCTGTCAAACTAGAAGTAAATACTAAAAGTCTAAATCATCAATCCAATGTCAATCACATCTTCCTCTTTCCACTTGCACTAGCAGGAAAGTGAGGGGGTCTAGTCCTAGAAGAAGTGCCCCGCACTGGGATAGGAAATTTAATTAAAAATACATTAATTTTGCAAAATTTAATGAGAAGATGCATCTAATAAGTTAATTAAAGACAATACAAAAGAAAGAAACAAAGTTTAGATATATATAAATGCATAATGCGTACAAAATTGCATTCTCATGCAGAATGCTCATGGTAGGAAGCAAAATAGTAAATTACTAAATAGTTTCAATCTGTCAAACTAGAAGTAAATACTAAAAGTCTAAATACATCAATACAATGTCAATCACATCTTCCTCTTTCCACTTGCACTAGCAGGAAAGTGAGGGGGTCTAGTCCTAGAAGAAGTGCCCCGCACTGGGATAGGGCGTGAGCTGCGTGACTGTGAACTCTGTGGCTGTGCCCCCTCGCTCGACGTCTCTACTGACTGGCTCGGCGTCCTAGAAGAGGATGCATCTCCTCCTAATGGTAATGCCTGATCCTCGCCTGAATCATCATCATCCTCGTCCTCATCCTCAATGTCATCCATAATGAACTGAAAATCAGTGTTAGCCTCCCCCTCCATGGCTTGCCTCTCCAAATCAGCGATTTCATCTAGTGTAAACAATGGACTTGGCTCCTGTGCTGTCCAATCAGAATAAGGATCTATCTCATCTAGATCAAGTGGACCAGGTAGTTTTAAGAGCTTTGCCTTTTTTATGCGCAACTTAAGATTAGAGTGCACATAAACAAGGTCATTAAGCCGTTTTTGAGTCATTCTGTTTCTTTTCTTTGTATGGAGGACTCAAATAAGCTCCAATTGCGCTCACAATGGGATGAGCTACAAGGTTGGGATAGGACTCTAAGAGCAAATTTCCTTAAATTGGGGGTATTGCCACCCCAACTTGCCCACCAAGCATCTGCAAAAAAAAATTAAAAAAGTTATAAAGCAATAAAAAAAAAAATCAGAAGCACAACTTATCAATTAGCAAAAGTTTTAAAGTTTGACGCTTTACTTGGTGCTTGAGTAGATCTTGCTCTCTTTGCTAGCATAGAAGAGAACAAAGGACCCCTTGATTCCACATAGATTTGTTGTTCGGTCACAATAAGGTCTCTCTCCTCTTCACTTGATATCATTCTCTCAATGCATTTAGAGAGACCTTCCATGACCTTTCCATTAGGATCTGAGTAGGAATCATTAGCCCTAAAACAAATAGAAAATGATATCAAGTCTTACTACACAACCTTAAAAAGTAAAGTAAAATAAAGGCTTATTAAAATCCCAACTTCAAGGACAATCAATTATCATAGTACTTGAATTTGGGATTGAGGAAGTAGCCTGCTGCATGAATAGGTTGGTGGTGCATATTGTTCCACCTCCTATCAATTATTTCCCAAATGGGGTCAAATCTGAGACTATCCCCGTGATAGTAACTTCTAACAGCCTCTTTCGCCCTATCCATGGCCTCATAAAGACCTCCCATTGGGGATTGCTGCCCATCACATGTGCGCAAGACTAGAACCAGGGGCAGAGACATCTACATTTGAAATTTGAAAAATACAAATTAGTTAATAACATAGTAAGTTATGAATTGATAATGAAACTTGAATAAACTAAAAATATAATGAAGTTACCTCCACAATCTCCTTAGCCTTTGCAAAAAAGCTATTATCAAAAACTATTCGTGCCACAGCCTCTCCTTCGGGCTTCTTTGAGTAAGGTGAAGCAACCCAATCAGCACACACAAACATTTGCTCCAAAGCCAATATGTGGTCAAGAATATTTTGCAACGTCAAGAAGACCGTTGCAAACCTTGTCATAGCAGGTCTCATCAAATCTTTGCCTTTAGTGGCTTTTCTCATCAAACTGCGAACCCATGGGTGATTATAGATATATTTCGTGACTCGCCTAGCATCTTCCACAACTGGAATCACCCAATCAAGTTTTCCTATGTCCTCCAAAAGAAGGTCAAGGACATGTGCTGCACAAGGTGACCAAAAAAGTGTGGGATGCCTCTCTTGGAGGATTCTACCTAAAAGATTAGCAAAAAATCAATAATCAGTAACAAACTTTCCATATTTAGTATTTACAAATTACATCAAATCTAAATTGAATAATACCATAGCATTACATTCATGATTCATATTGATTCAAATATAAAAAATTAAATCTACATGTTGCCACATATGCTGCTGCATTATCTGTGATTATTTGCACCACATTCTCTATTCCCACCTCCATGACAACATTCTCCAACATTAAAGCCAATGTGGCTGCATTTTTCACTTTGTTGGAGGCATCGACAGATTTCCAAAACACCACATCATCTTTGCAAGCAATCAAGAAGTTAATAATGGTTCTACTTCTTCCATCTATCCACCCATCAGATAAAATGGTGCAGCCATATTTCTTCCACTCTTTCTTTTGGTCTTCTATCAACAATGTTGCCCTACCAACCGCTTTGTCAAGCAACCTACAAAATTTAGGTGTAATATTAAATAAAGTGTAAGTGTTAGTAAAAAATTAGGAAATAAGTTATAACAATTAAGATTTAAAATATAACAATGAACTAAAGTGAATCACAATTATTTACAATTACTAAATAGTAAAATACTAACCTTCCACTCATATCCTTGCGATTAGGCGGCTTGTACCCTTTGCCTGATATTGTCATTGCATTCACCATATTGACCCAATAGGGACTATCAACGGCATTCATTGAGATATTGTTGAAAAACCAAAAATCAGTTGCTGCAATATCAGTTTGCTCATGCACCTCCTTAAACCATGCAATGCCCTCTAATGATGGCTGTGCTCCAGGTGTGTTCCTGGGCACAAAATAACCACCTATCCCTGATGGGGATCTGGATGGTGATGACGAAGAAGTAGGAGATGTAGAAGAAGTGGAACCGGTAAAAGAGAAATTTTGTTTGCGGATCCGTGGGCCATGAAGAGATCCTGGTATGTTCTCAAGTGCTTCTTCTTCCTCTTGCATATCAAAAGGAGCTCCTTCAGATTCAGCTATGGCTGCCCTCATAGCTAATTTTGCCCTCTCCCTATTCAATTTTTTCTCTTCAGCAGCTGCAAGTAGGGCATTGATGAATCTTTTTTCTTCATCAGTTACCTTGAGACAGGGATTTGAGTCATGTTTCTTTATGCCTGCAAGGTGATATTTGAGGTGGTTTATGCCTCCAGAACTAATTCTCTCACAGAGAATGCATATCACCTTCCCAATATCATTTGGACTTGGAGCTTCATAGGCATATCGCCATGCCTTATCTCTTGCATTTTTAGGCCGAGTGCCTATATATCCAGATGGGCATGGTGTTTGTGGCCACTCTTTTTGCGGGTTTGTCATTTTTTTAATGGTTGACCGCTGCCCTACACATAAATATATAGAAAAATGAATAAACAAATTTAGAACTTAGAAGCTAGGGTTTCAAATGATTCAAACTTCAAACTTCAACCATATCCTTAGCAAACAACAAACTTCAACCATATCCTTAGAAGCTAGGGTTTCAAATGATTCAAAATGATTTTAAATGATTTGAAAACATTTACTAACAACAACAAAAACAAAAGAACATTTGTTATAAAACTATAAAAAGTTTTCAAACTATGATAAGATGAACATACCTGGAAAGAAATTTGTCTTCTAAAATCGGTTAGAATCCTCTACAATCCACTCAAATCCGCCTTGAATCACTTGCAATCAGCCAAGAATGCCTCCAAACCTTCTTCTCTTCACTCCTCAAGGCTCTAAACAATGCAAATACAACAAAGAATGAGAAAAAACACACTCATTGTTGCTTTAATCCGTCACAGGCCTCGTTCACCAGTAAATTGCGAGTTTTTCATAAAAACTTGCCGAGTTTTTACCACACTACTGAGTTTTTAAATCGGCGAGTTAACTAGTGAAAAAATTGCCGAGCTAGGAAACTCGGCGAGTTTTCCATCTATGATCCTAAGAATCCAGGCTGCGAGCTTCCAATGTCAGACTTTTTGGCCTCTATCGGCACCACTGATGTGATGGAATTTTTACTGAGATGAGATTTAGTAGACAAAAGTATAGAATTGCATGTGTATTTTGAGAGCAAGCCCTTGAGTAACTGCGATTTTATAACTTATAGAGTAATGCTCGGTTACAAGGGAATCATGCCCGACCAAGAAAGAGTTACGTGCATTAGAGATTTGCAATGTGGCGAGCACAAGTTACAGTCTTGATAGAACTTGAAAAAAAAATTCAAAGGGGCGAAATAATAAGGAAATTATAAGAGGCTGATAGACTTTATGCATTAATTTAATTTGACGTAAGACAATAAGAAGTATAGAATACTTCCCATAATTTATTGTATCAATAATACTCAAATTATTTTTATATTTTTGTGTTAAGTTTGTAGCTTCAGTCAGAGTGGTTCAATTATGAGATACATAGTTGTTTGGTAATTCATCATATATATATATATAGGATTACATATATTATTTTTAATATATATTAACTAATGATGATGGCTCTTCATTCAGTTGTTTGTTAAATCATCATATATATATATATAGGATTACATATATTATTTTTAATATATATTAACTAATGATGATGTCTCTTCATTAGACATGCCTCTCATATTTATAAGAGATTCAAATCTGCATTTAGAACACACCAATAACAGTGGCAGTGTTAGTGCATTTGAAGAAAACGATCCATGTTACTCAACATGGTATCAGAGCCAAGTTTTCTCATCAGTAATAACAAGAAGATATTTACAGACCTGAAGCACTTCGCTGATAGGGAAATATTTTAGAATTTCATGAATATTTTATCTCTAGGCGTCTGATATTTCTGCGTAATATATGATGCTTATTTCTTGTATACGATTTTCAATATCAAATCGATAATATAGTGAATATTCTGTTTAGCCCGATATGGAAAGTTGAAAGATAAATAAAATATTATGGTTCTCCACTGTATAATCATTATCCCGGGGCGATTAACATTTATGCTTGAAAACTTTATGTCATACTCAAATGTATTAAAATGGGCCCGACTTATAATGCGATTATTTAGAGTGCAAGACAGACTATTGTGTAGACCCAAAATAGATGTATTGCTCCATATTGTTTTTTTTTTGTAAAGAATGTGTGGCAAATAAAGTTTGTAACTTTTATGTGTGGGTTTCTTGGTTGGTGGGTTGCAGAAATAAGCCATTTCATACAGCATGGTCTGGTCTAATTCTCACAGAGATATCACAGGCAGATATAGTAGAGAGTTCTCTTATATAACTGGAGATTCAATTAAAAGGAGTGTTCTTTAGCAATGTTATACATTCTCGAGAAGATCTGTGCAGAAGGTGGAACCTTGAACGGATGTTGACAACCGCATGTTGTCTTGGAATACCATAAATGGAATGAAAAAAAGCCTCTAAGTGTCTCAAGCATTGAATCTGAAGTCCACAGTTGAATAAATGATTGTCAGACTTCACCTGTATCAGGTTCCTGGGCGAGATCATTTTGGGCCGGAATTCAAAATAAATTGGCTTCTTGATGTCAAAAGTTTAATATTGCTTTCAAATTGTATCAAAGAGAGGTTTGCATGAATTGAGTACAAGAGCAGGCGAGATTGTTTGAATGAAGAACGAGGATTAGTGTTACTAAGAATAGAATGAGAGCAGTAGGTGGAGTTTCAAGTTGGGAATTTATTTTTGTGATGGGTGGAATTTTGATAAGAAAATCAGATCTGTGAAGACATCATCCGTGTAGTTCGGCAGTACTACTAGTTACTATATGTCAACACCATTATAGGTGGGAAGAATAGTAATAAAATATTTGAAGACTGACACAGTGTTGCAAGAACTACCAGGTTGTGTTCAATCTGGTGATAATACTGAAAATCGTGGAACACTGGTATCTAATTCTGAGAAAGGATTACTATTCTTTCCAATATTATTTTGGAGGCTGGAGGCTGGCTGCATTGCTCATTGGAGGTTTGAAAGTCGCATTCCCATTGAATCAACCATTTCTCTCCATGCCATTACAAATAATAACCGACCTCGGACAAGTATTGATCGTCATCTCCATACATGAATGGATGGCATCTCAAATGTCAACTGCTGAATCATCAAGGCATGACCTGTCTTTGATACCAAATCTTGTAAGAGTAGTTCCATGTCAATAATTGTACCATGTAAGGACTCATATTCTGTAGGAATGAGGACGTAGCAACAACTCGACACATTGCTACAACTCAATCTCATTATGGGACAAATGGAACCACTCAACCTTACACACAACATTGCCCCCTTAAACATTGGATGGGATAAGATATGATTCAAGGCAGTCATTATTATAACTGGGAACAAGACCAGATCAGACTTTACAGCGATTATAGTCAGACAATGTTGTCCTTGGGAGAATCATATCTCTTTATGAAAAGGTGAGATGGGGTATTTATATAAGTGTCTGAAAGACAAGTTGAAAAATGAGGAGCCAAATAAAAGAATATTACTCAAGTTTTAAATTAAGAGCAGACTATGAAAATGAGTAAGAGCTGGCATCAAGGAAATAAAAAAAAAGAACTCCATTTGATGAAGGGTATCAATCTCCATGAAAGTCATTCTACAACTAAGCATTTGAATTTTACAGAGATCTCTCTCCCAAAGCATTTGAAAATTATGTGTAAATTGGTATGAAGTATCATACCTGATAATAGGCAGCGGGTTGATTCTCATTTGTACATTCTTCTAATTTATTCTTGCATATGAATGACATGTTCAAAAGGTGTACAATTGATGACAACAAGGAAGAGAAGTACAAGCATGATATATAGTTAATTAAAACTCTTAGTTGAGGGGAGCCAATAACAGAAAGGCATTGATACACTTCAGAATAATATAAACAGTCTGAAGCAACAGAACCAAATATTCACACAAAGAATAACAGATGTGTGGATATGCAATTGTTGGGAGATGACAAGCTTTAAATTATGTTCTAGAAGCAAGAGAAAAGATTATTACCAGATGCAATGAATTAATCTCTTGAAACGATCTGTAATGCCAAGGACTCATTCTCTAGTGTATCAAGCTTATTCTGGGAAGTACACAAACTTGATAAAAGGATGGTTGTCTTCAAATTGAAGAGAGAGGGACCTGCCTACGTTGTCCTTAAGGACTGAGTTGAGACACCTGTCAAAGAGGAAGAATCTATACAGATTGTGATTAGTTTCTTTAATGAGGGGGAATCAACAAATAGAAAGAAGTTTGCCATAACTGATGTGCTGCGAAATTGTTCAAATGATATAAGAGTGGGAATTTTACATTGTGGGGGGGAATAATAGCCAATGTTCCATTCCTATTGTTTGACAAATGCTTATATGGAGACATTTTTTGATTTGATGCATATGGACCTTCATTGGAGTAACTTGTGCATATAAGTATTCATTATCTTTGAGTATTACATTTATCTACTCATTGTAGTCTCTCTCCTATTTGTAAATTCTATACACCCTATAAGAGTTATTTGCCTTGATCTTTTCTTTTGTCTTTGAGGTTGTTCTTGCAGGAAAAAAAGGTTGGTACTTTACACATGGTATCAAATATTGTGCAAACTCAATCTTATGACAGTAACTCCAAAGAAGCTGTGATCTGGAATTCAATTAGTTATTTGATGCTAAGAATGGATAAAGTGAGGCTCTTGAAGCGAACATCTTTTGGTGATTGATATTATGCGTATCATTTCATATCAAGAGGGGGTCTGTTACTTCATCAAAGATAATCTTATATGAGGAGCTCAGAATATTGATATTTAGAGGGAGTCTAAAAATTCATGTGTGTGACTACACAATTTTGATGAGCCTACCCCTGTATACATGATGAGGAAGTGACAACTTATCACCAGAAAGTCGATAGATTGATATCAGATTCAAAGGGAGTACGATGGGCATCCTTGGGTGAAGAGAGTCTCCAAGGGAGTAACTAGAAGACCTAACTTCCCAAGGATCATTGTTTAGAAGGAGAAAATTGAAGTGTGATCCCCTGTTAATGTTCTCTTCTCTATGAGGGAGAAGTTTGAAGTGAAATTCTTTGTAATGTACTTTCCTTTGTGAGGGAGAAGTCCGAGGTGAAAACCCTTGATCCACCTACTAGCTGGGTTAATAGTGAGTTAATACATGATTCTGTTCGAAAACATCATGAAAGGTGACGATCTTTCATGTGATGTGTGTGTGAGGTTGCTATTATAAGATGATGACCTTAACAATAGCTTGACCTGTTATCATGATTGACTACTTTAATTTGTTGTCCTAGAATGTGCTGGAATTCATGATAACAAATTTGATCAAGATTGACTACATTAAGTTGTCCCAGAATGTGCCAGATTTCTTGATTCTGCATTGTTGCGTTTAGTTGTTATCACTAAGTGTTGTCCCTAATTGTGTCGGTGATTGTGATAACAAACATATCATGATTGACTCCTTAAGTTGTGTCATGGATTTTGCCAGATATCATGATACTGAGATAGTTATTTCTTGATCTATTATCATGACAAACTACATTAGATTGTTGTCCCGAAATTTGTCGGAGGTCATGTTAACTTATGTATAAAGATGGATTATATATATTTATAAGATTGTGATACCTATGATATTGAAGACTTTATTGTCATCCTCAGATCAAGGTTGTTATTTGGTAGACTTCATCTAGTTGTCCTCGGGTGCCTCGGAGAACACATATCTTTCTAAGATACATAATAATACAAGTTTTGACAAGTATCATGATGTTGATGCTACTGGTTATATCACAGAATATGTGATTGATAAGATTGCTCAAATTCAAATCACCACTCTATGAGATGATCATATTGATCAAATGTCACCTCAAGATCATGGTACTCATCATGATGGACTACATTAAGTTGTTATCCTTGAGGTCATGGTTGTTATCTGATAGACTACATTTAGTTGTTGTCTCGAAGGGTTGGAGATCAGATAACACATATCCTTCTAACATATTCTTTCGATAGGCATTAAGGATTTGATGCCAGTGCACATAAGAATATAAGTATGGTGAATATCATATGATTGATATTTTTGTTGAATCATACTTCAGATTATAACATTTAAGTTGATGAATATATGTTGATATCCTTAAATATGTCATTCCAGGAATATCATATTAAGATGAATATATCTTGATATCTTTAAATATGTCATTCCAGGAATATCATATTAAGATGATATCCCTCCATGTGCTTGAAAGCATAATGTGTTCTATAACAATCCTTCCTAGCTAAGAGGGAGTGTTAAGTTTGTAGCTTCAATCAGATTCGTTCAATTATGAGATACATAGTTGTTTGGTAAATCATTATTTAGATACATATGTTTATATATACTTATATACATATATATTATTTATATATGATTACATATATTATTTTTAATTTATATTAACTAATGATGACTAACCGTTGAGACATGTCTCTTCATGAGACATGCCTCTCATATTTATAAGAGATTCAAATTTGCATTTAGAACACACCAATAATAATGGCAGTGTTAGTACATTTGCAGAAAACAATCCATGTTACTCAACAGTTTGTACGTGTTATTTATGTACATACATACATATACATTATATTTCAAATATGTGTATGCTTGCACATACATTATATTTAAATATACACATATGTAACACGTACAAATGTATTTAAGTACTAAGTACTATGGGTATTATTTCTATAATAAGTCATGTCTGACAACACAAGAAGGATGCAGAACATTTAGATTCCCAAATCAAAGGTAATAATTATTTTTATCTAGCTTAATGTTCAAGTGAATATACATTTATGTATCTTTTTTAGATTAGATGACCCAGTTAGCTCATGGTGGACACTTGGCGTAATCTAGTTTTCCCATCTTGCTTTCCCTGACCATGGTGGTTTAGACTCATACATGTTAGCTCAGTGACAGGTTGGTGCACTCGTGCTCTATTCCCTCTCTGCTAATGCTTCCCCCATCATCGCTCTTCCTACAAAAAGAATTAACACCGTGAAAGCATACTATCACGTCATTCAAATCAAAATAAGTTATCATAACTAATAACTAGATACCATTTTCCATTCATGTGATAGCATATTATTAACCAACATCTTCCATTCCACACAAACATAATGGGTAACCAATATTTCCATTAATATGAACTCAAAATGAGTAACTAATTTAACCAACCATTTCGGATTAGCTTGAAATATCAACTGCTAAATAATTTTTCAAAATCAACAAAATAGGGGATGTAATAGTGTGGTTGGTTTAGTTTATAGAAAGGCTTTATTATTGATCTACGTTGGTGGTGGGCATAAGGGCTATCTCCAATTTTTAGAGAAACCCTCTATATAATTCTCCGGAAAATCAATTCTTTTAGTTTTCTTAGACAAGGCATTTTCACAACTTGAGATATAATGTTCAACAGGGGATGTGTTATGCTTTACTTAGGGCTTGTAGCCGGGGGATCTGGTGATGAGTATTTTATGACTGCACCAATCCAAAATGAAATACCAATGTATCTTATCTTCTCTTGATCAAAATCATGTGTATGCCAAGATTGCAAAAGATCATACAATTGATTCCAAGGTCCTTTTATGTTAGTGCTTGAGTGTAGAAAAGCTCAATGGTTGATGTGATGTGTTGGTATGAGGTAGGGACTTGCGTTATTTCCTCAAGTCAATTTCAAATGTCACTGGTTTATGAGAAGATGTGGGAATGAAAGTACTTTTTTGGGGTTTTCACTAAATATGCTCAATGTAAATGAGGTAAGGTTTACGAATTCTAGTTTAATTCTAAGGATTTGAAAGATAAATAGTGCTACAATGAAATCCACCAAACTTTACGTCATCAAATTCAACAATTACATAAAGTTTGTGCACTTTACAAGGGTTTTGCAAAGAACCTTTCATATCCCAATGAACACCATCATAACAATGTGCATCAAAGATAGAAAATGAAGCATCCACATAAGGGCTCAACATCAACCTTACATTGTACTTAGGAACCCCCAAAGAACAAAAGGTATGAGCAAGATGATTCGACCATAATAATACGATCAATCACATTCATCAAAGTATTTGAAAAACAATTCTAATTTAAATGAGGGAACAACGAAATGGTGCGAGCACCAAAACACTTGAAGTAAATATCATGAAACCAATGATAAAAACTTTATTATCTCTGTAGCTCTTAGCAACAATCTCAAATTTTGCTCTTTTACAAATGAGAAGTGAGCTCTTCACATATATCTCAAAATTACAATGGGTGGCTGGGATATAAACAAAACAGATGACCTAGATTTTGCCAGCTCATCCTTGGCTAGGGTTAGGGCAAGAAGAGAGAATCTACAATTAATGAGTGGGTCCACATGGACCAATAGAAATACACATGTCCAATAAGGTGGGGTAATAAATGACCACTATGTAAATCCACTCAATAGGAGGGGTGAAATTAATATCCACTACACATTAAATGCTTTGCCACCCCAAAATAGTCAGTCAAGGATTCCCCTCATTGAATGTAGTGAACCAGGAGCACGTTCTCTTGCCTGAACTCCATGATTGTTGTATTCTATTTGTACATGGCGAATTTCTTTCCCCATTCTAGCACCATGTCCCACACTTTGACTACAATACTTGAGAATGATGACAGAATCTCTAGATCCCTTGCTGAAAAAGAAACCACGTCCTTTAGATATTCAACTATCATCTCTTCTCCTATTAGACTTTTTGAAAACAAAGCTTCAACTGTGTTAGAGATGCTTTCTTGAATAACCCTGATTGCTCTCCTTAGTTTAGTTGAGTCCTCGTTTGATCTCTCAAACAAACCCTCTCGATTTACGATGTAAAACTATTGATGGAAGTCACATGATTCATTCTCCATGATAATTCCATCATCTATCGAGATTTGTTCAGGAACCACCATTATCTTTTCCAGTTGTGAAATGGTTTGATCCTGATAGACACGAGTTTCATCCCAAGCATGATCCTTATTCTTAATTCTGCCAAGATCATACATAGTTTGTTCATACATTTGGACCAGATCTTTGACAAACTTGGATGCAGCAGTGCTGACATTTTTCACCCTTTCCTTAGTGCCTTGGACATTTTTTTCCACCTCTTCCAAACCTTCAACTTCTTCTTTCAGAAGAGTTGCTGGGGCTACAGAAGCTTGGTCTTCTTGCCTAAATGGATGCATTAAGTGTTGCATGTATCCATGCTAGGCTTTATAAGTTTATTCTCACTTTTTAGCTTCATATTTTTATAAGTTTATTCTCCAAGATCTGAGCATTGGATGGCCAGAGGAAAACATGATGCAACCACAATCCCACTTCTGATGCATTTCTTTGCAAGGAATGGTATAGGATAATTCATAGAGCCAAGCATTCTCCTCTTGAATTCTCCGACATCTGAAGTGCCTAGGATGGTGTTTGTGATCTCTTTCCATCTCAATATGATTTTTGACTCTAGTAGAAATTCTTTCAACTATTCTTTGATCTAACTTTGTCTTGACATGCTTGGTGCTCTTGATGGTTTAACCATCCCTTCCCTGCAACACAAAATCATAAACATAAGAGCGTGCAAGGAATCAACATAAATTAGATGTAATATCCCCTTTTCGGGTTAGACGTGATTGATACCTGTTGTGAGGTTTTCACACATCGCCCCAAAATCTTGGGGACCCCCTTTTTAATCGCCTTTAGGGCCAGTGGAGAAGGTTAGATGTATTTTTCACCCGGTTTCAACTTGATTTTCCAGAGCTATCAATTCTATCCTTAGGCCGAATAAGTTCAAAATTGATTTCAACTTGGCAGGATAAGATTGTGAATTTTGTACTTAGACGATTTCTTTTGAAAATTTGGATTTAATTGTAAATTTGAATGATTTTCAAATAAGGAAATTTTTCGTTAGACTTAGGTTCTTGGAAAATCTTATTTTTTTTTGGTGAAATAGAATTTAATTTTGTAAGATGAAGTTAAATTGCAAAATCAATTTTTACTCTAGAGGCAATTTTATTTTTTGTCATAAAATTTTAATTATTTAGCAAAATCGATTTAGAGGAAAAATTGCAAAAATTGGCTTTAATAGATTAAATTTGCCTTGAAAGCTTTTGGTATTTAATGAAATTGGTAAATTAATATTAAGAAATGGCTTTTGGTTAGCCAAAATTCAACTTCAAGGATGTATTAATTAGCAAACCCTCATTAAATAGAAATTTTTAGCATCCCCAAGGCACCATTCAATTTCGTTTTGCAATTTGTGGTTAATTAGTAAATTAAAAGTGCAGTTTTCATTTTAGAAAATTAAAATTTTGGCAAAGTATTTAAAGTGGGCCACTAACTTAGCTTTAATTTTTATTTTTTTTTCCTCTATAGGACCAAGTCGGCCAGCCTGGGAGGAAGGTGAAAGCTGCTATAAAGGGAGTCCCCTCCCATTTCATTTTCATCAATTCATTTGCTCCTCATGCTTGGGCGAATTTGAAGCAAGGGCAGATTTTTAGACTTGGGCGAAATTGGTGGAAGGCAGTTTTTTGGCGATTTTTGGGCAATTTCTCCATTGCCATTGTTGGGCGATTTGTCTAAGGGCCAGATTTTTTGCGTTTTTGGGGATTTTTGCTCCACTTTGTGGGCTGCGATTTGTGCCCTAGGTGGCAGATTTTACAGATTTTGCTCCTTCTTTGCTTGGGCGAATTTTGTGGAAGGGCAGATTTTTTTTTCATGCTTAGCCGAATTTTGTGGGAGCCGAATTTTGTGAGGGCCGAAATTTGTGGAAGACAAAATTCTGATTTTCTAGAGGGGCTGCAATTTTTATATCAGATTTGGGCAATTTTGTTGGGAGAAGAGATACATATGAAAGTTTGATTTTTGCATAGAAGGCAAGTGTTGGATAAGCTTAGAGGCTTTGTTTTCTAATTTGCAAAGGGATTTGTAATTCTTTGATGTCATATCCCGGGTTCCGAAAAGTTGCTGTAAGATTATTAGTTAAGGTGAAAGTCATCATCTAGAGTTGCAAGGAGTGCTTAAGCTGACATCCATTCTTTCGCTCTTTTCTAAGAATTGCACTACTTGGTTCTTCTTGCCTTTTGGTCCACCACTCTACCATCCCGTAATAGGGCGACGAGCATGGAGGATGATAGTGCAAGTAAGAATCCCAAGCGGGCAAACGCTAAGAAAGACAAAGAGGATATGACGCCCAAAACTTCCTTCTTCTCGAAAATGAAGAAAATAACCGATACTAATATCGCTACAGTGGACATGATACGGATGAGGGACAGACTAAAGGAAGGACAATCCCCCTTGGCAAAGAGGATATACAAGAGCGGAATTGTACATGCAGCAGCTTTTCCTCCTACTTTGCCTTGTCCGGAATTGATTATGGAGTGTGCATCCAGATTTGATCTAGACAGTAAATCCATCATTTTTGGCGAAGGGAAGAGAGTGTTGGCCAACATTGGCGAACAAGCAATTGAAGAGACATTTAATATTCCCCAGAGCAGGGGCATGACAGTTGTAATGGTGGATCAGGCGGCCAAATCATTTCAAGGTAACCAAGAGGCCTACTTCTCACATCTAAAGCGGAATTGGATACACGAAGGAAGGAAAGGAGTTAACAAATCAACAAGGCTTACAGTGGCAGATTTCAAGCCGGAATATGGCGATCTCATTGTTCTTCTCAGCCGGATCATGGGCCTAGCTCAAGCTATGCAATTCGAAAACTGGATGTACTTCTTCATTGATGAAATTGAAAAGGGAAAAGGAAAATTTGATTGGGCTAGGATCATAAGTGAAAATTTAGAGTTGCAACTTAGAACAGTTCAAAACCAAAGGCAATTCTACATGGGATCCTATCTGTTTTACTTAATTGCTAGATTGTACGAGAGTTCGGGACTTAGGGCCTTAGGAGAGATTGGTAATGGGCTGGGGCAATATTTGGTGCATGAATGCTATCCGCAGCTTCATTTGCACAATAACAAGGATTACAAGATGTTTTGCGATGCATTCGCCATGAAGACAGTAAGGGTATTACAAGGGGCGCCTGCTAAGACACTTTCATCGAAAGCAGAAGCAAGGATTAAGAAGTTTGGGAGTTGGTTCATCCAATTCCCGCAATTCACATACATTAGAGTGGCAGGAAGTACAGTTTGTCCCAAGAGGCTTCCAAGATACCCGCCCGACAAGGTAGTTTTGATGGAATTGGCTAGGCAGCTTGAGCACTATGATAGAGTAATGAGGAATGAGGGGAAAACAGGCGTTTCCTTCTCAATTATAATTGGCAATGATAGTTGCCCAAATCGGGCCACCTTTGAGGCTGCGGAAAAGGAATTGGAGTGGTATCATCTAGGATGGTACAGAGCAAGGCAAGGATTCGACCCTGTTGGTCTTATCAAGGCATCTCATGGAAGCGAATTTAAGCATGTTCCCACTATAGAGGACTTTTGGGCCAATGCAAAGGATGATTTTCACGTGAGAAAGCTAGCTTTCTCGAGATTGTCGGTGAACATGATGAGAGATATCAGATGGAGAGGCCTTGATATTCCCGATCAATTGGAGGATGATCGTAGTGTGTTGAGAGAAGACTATGAGACAGTAGTTGGAACAGAGTTGAATCCAGTGGATTGGGACGATCATCAGGATCCTTCTTTGGAGGTAGTCACAAGGACAGTAGATTTGCATACCGAGTCGTGGTATAATGCCAAGTTGAGAAAGCTACAAAGACAAAAGGTTCTCCTTACTTATGAGATGATGAAACCGAAGGAAGGTCTAGTAGAATCAATCGGACAGAAGGGTGAAGGAAGTGGCCGGCAATCGGAGACAGTTAGAAATAGCAAGAAGAGGGCTTTGGAGGTAGAGAAAAGCCAAGAACGTTCGGAACTTCCAGCCAAGAGACAGCGGGCAGCGCTGTCAAGGGAGAGTATAACTAAGGCTAGAAGCCAAGAGGTCAATTCAAGTGATAAAGGGGCCGCAGTGGAGGTGAGCTCTGATTCGGAATCAAGTGGCTACAGTGAAAGTACGGAGTACTCCCCTCTCTCGGAGAACCAGCAAGGAAATATGGCAGAAACTAGTAGAGAAGAAGATGGGCCGATTGATATTGAAGAGATAAGTCAGGCGTCTAAGGCCGTTGGTGATGCTTTGTTGGTCGAACCGAATCCGGATTTGGGGAGATGCACTGCACCACTATGGTTAAGGCAAATGCTTATGCCGAGAGGCGAGGTGGTAATGGCTCACGCAGTTGATGATATCCAAGGACTAATAGAAAAGGATGATAGCGAGAACCAAAAACAGATGGCAAATACGGTGGCAAGGGTAATCAGAAGCGACAGTGCTGGTCACCGAAGGGTTCAGATTGCTATACCAACAGTCAATAAGGCAGCGGATGAGATTGCAGCCCAGGAGTACGAAATAGTAGAACATAATTTGGGAAGAAATACAGATGATATGGAATGTGAGGAGGTTCAGGAAGGCATAGCATCAATCAGAGAAAGATTGAGGAAGGCAAACGAAAAGATAGTAAAGTTGGAGGCCGAAAACAAATATTGGAGAGATTGCCAGCCAATCCAACAGTTGCATCAGGCAGCCCTTCCTCAAGACAGCGGGAGCAATTCAGAAGAGGTATCAGCTCAGTTACATGAAGTAAGGGGTTGGATCTATGATACAATCCAAGATGGGCGAAATTTCTTGCCCTCCTTCATCTCAACATTCCAGTCATTGGTGACTGTTAGAAACAAATTTAGATTATTTGAAGAGGAATGGAAGAATTTTCTTCCCATCAAGGATTTGGTTATTCCTAGGCTGCAGGCGTTCATTAGGCTACCGGAGGCATATTTGGAAAGAGCCCGGTTGGTTGATGAGAGAGGATTGAGCATAGTTGAATCTTGGTATGTCGCATTGACTACCAGATTCAAAACACTTGAAGAAATTCATGATGAGATTGCACAACACGGCCCAAGCGTCGACACTTCCATTTCGACCATGATGAGCGACGTTGGGGTGGCGCTTGATTTTGAGGGTATTAGAGAGGAGGATGTCAGTGAGACAGGATTTGGATCGAGATTGGATGAGTTAGGAAAGGCTGCCGTCAAAAGGAAACATCTGAACACCCTTTCCTCACTCAATGCTTTTATTGGGTTTGCAAAGGAATATGAGAAGGATCACGAAAGGATACTACAAGCAGCAAACAGCGTGGCAAAGTCAGCAGAACTCCGAGCGAAGCACACACCTTGTCCTCCTATGGAAGAAGTTAACGAAAGGCTAGCTAAGTTCATTGCCTTAGCTAAAAGAACAAAAGAAAAAGGAAGAATTATATTAGAAGATCATCTTATGTAAGCCCAAGTGGCAACTTTCTCTTTCTTCTAGAATAGGACAAGTGTTTGTTTCTGATTGGCCACCATTTTGGTGCCTTCTCATTGGTTGCCACTTTTGCACTTTTTCATTGGTCCATTGATGAGGTGGCATCTTCTCATTGGCCGATGGGGTGGCAACCCTAATTAGGGTTTTGGATCCAATCTGGATCGTCGATCTTGTTTTGATCTCTACCGTCCATTGTATTTTGGACCTCTATATAAGGCCATTGGCTCTCATTTGTAAAGGGGGGGGTTGGAGAAATTGTTGCGAAAATAATACCAAAGTGCTCTCTTTTTCATTGCATGTTGACTAAGAACATTGGGTGTTATTGCATGTTTTCTACTTCCACATAGTTAAATTTTCTTTTCAAGTTGAAGCAATTTCATTTCAAGTTGTTAGAGTAAGAGTAAAATAAAATGGATAGTTGCATGGTAGCTTTGGTAGATGTTTGATAGGGGTCAACACTAGGCCACTAGCATCCTAGCGGCTGGTTGGGAGGCTTTGTGTGGTGATCTAGTTTACTTTCCTTTGAAGCGTTGCATCTATGGAGGTAGGGCCGCTGGTTAGCCTTCATTAGATTCGATCCCCGTCCATTTGCTAACCTTCCATTCTTAGGAGTAGGAGTAGTTGAGTAGCCAAATTTCATGCTTAGAAGAGGTTAGTTAGAGAAGTAAACCAAAACATCGGCATTCTCACCTTCCATCGCCATTCACCCTACATTGATATCATCGCGCCATCAACATCATCTAGCATTCACACCGAACCACCATCTCCATTTTCTCACCAAGATCCAATTTTTTCTCAAACAAGAAAACGTAAGGCCGCCTACGTGATTACCAGCAAATCACATTGATAAAACTGAGCGAGTATCCAACGGTGTAAGGAACATTGGAGTTATACTCATGTCCCATGAGAGATAACTTTTCAAGAGAGGAATTGTGTATTTGATATTCTGTATCAAGCATCCAATTACTAATATGTTATGTAGTGACACAAAGCTCGCATCAACATTATCTGGCGCTAGAAGGAGGGCAAGAAATTTTCCTTTTTGAGAAACTTTCAAGATAAGTATGAAGAAGAATGGTGCTTCCTAGATCAAATCAACCTAGAGCAACTTGGAGAACACTTCCGGATTACCTTGTAGCCAGTTTGGGCTCAATTGCTTGGGAGGAAAGTGAAAACACTAGAGAGTATTTGGACACCATTGAAGTATTGAATCAAGAAGAAAGGAAAGCAAGAGCTATTGAAAGGAGAATTCAAAGGAAGTTGGAACGCCAAAGAGAATTGGAAAGGAAGCTTGAGAGAGAAAGAAAGGCGCAAAGACAAGCTCAAGCTATTATCAAAGAAGACTCGAATTAGAGAATCACTTGAGTCGGGTCTGAACTATATTCAAGCTGGATAGAAAGATTGGATCTTTTTCCCCTGAAAGATTTGAGAGATTGATATCGGATAAGAGACAGAGGATATTGAGAAATACACCACACCAAGAAGAAGACTTACTTGTGTTAGAATCTCCCAAAAGGTCAAGGAATCGTCAGGTAGCTGATATCTCAAACTTAGCTAGCTCCTCAAGTGGTCAAACAATCCAAACTTTGGTTAATTCGTCAGTTCAAGTTCAAGTTCAAGTTCAAGCCAATCAACCAACAATGGCTCAACCACCATGGATTCAAAACAATGCTTCACCCATTTCATTCCAACAGTACCATGATCTACCTAAGAATCTTGAGGTTTTTTGCTCCAAGTTTTTTGTCAATAACCCTAACCGCACAGCAGAAGAGCATATCAAAGTGTTTCAAGAGGCATTATGCAACAGAAGAATTCAAGAAGAAGATGTTGCATGTAGGCTTTTCCCCTATTCATTGAGTGAGGAACCATATTACTGGTTTGTCAATTTGCCAGCATCATCAATAACGGGATGGGTTCAACTCAGGGAAGCCTTTATTGCAAAGTTTGGTATGCCCACCACACCACTGGAGTTACATAGAATGTTTGTGGACATTAGGAGACGTGATAAAGAGTCAATAAGTTCCTTCAATGATCGTTTCCATAAGGCTTACACGAGATTGCAAGCTCCTTACACAATAACAGAGGCGGGTGCATTGGAAGCATACTACAGTGCCTTAGATAGCCAGACGGCTATGTTCACAAGGATGGCGAATCCTGCTCCTACAACGCTAACTGAGGGTTACACTAAAGCAATTAAGATTGGGAGGCAATTAGGCCAACAAGGAATAGAACCTCAAGGTGTAAGGTATCCGAACAATCCAGTTCCACAACTTGCTTACCAAGCTCCTACAAATCAATTGGTGGTACACCCGGGGCCTCCATTATCTCAAGCACCACCCTCAGTACCAGTTTATCTACAAGGTGCAGGTTCCTCCACGAGGACACAAGAAGAGAAGGATGAGATGAAAGAGTTGATTGACCAAGTCAAGAAGCTATCCACGGAAGTCACCTATTTGAGAAATCAGAACAATCAACTCCAAAGTTCCCATAGAAACAACCAAGGAAGCAATTATCAGAACCAAGGGAATAATTACCAGAATCAAGGTGGAAGTTATCAAAGAGGGTATCAAAGAAACCATCAAGAAGGGGGATACCAAAGAAATTATCAGGATAGAGACTACCAAAGAAACAATCAAGGTGGTGGTTATCAAAGGAACTATCAAAACAACAACTATCAAGGTAACAATCAGTCACAAGACCAAGGATATAGCAATCAGTCTAACCAAAGGAAGACTTGGAACACAGGCCCAAACAATGGAAATGTGGTGTCGCCACTTGATAATCAGGCCTCAGCAGACAGTAGACCGGTAGATAGAATATTTCTAGCTGAGTCCGCTATGTCCAAATATTGTAGATTTCATGAGACTGATTTACATTCGGAGTTAGGATGTGCTGAGTTCAAGAGGGCATCTAACCTGTTTCAAAACATAATAGATGAGTCAAATAGTCAGGAAGATGTGAAGGTCACGGGGTATGAGATTGTTCCATCCCTGGGATATGATCAGTGTTTGACTTTTGAGGAGTTTTCATTCCCGCCAGAATTTGAAGCATATAAAGAGCATCAAGGAAGATTTCCACCCGAATCAGCCAATGGGCCAGTTAGCGAGGTGATAAATCAAAATGAATATAACAATGAGTCGGATTTTTCTTTCCCACCTTTGGAGGATATCGTTCTAGTTCAAGGAATAGGTGGGAATCAAACATTTCAACAACCGGCTAGCAACGCAAGATTTTATCAGAGAAACAACAGGAGGAATGACGGACCCTTCACATCCTCCATTCCCCCGAATAATTTCAATACACCTCCACACCCCAATGCGAGCAATGTACCAAATGCTTCAAGGGATGCCCCTGAATACAGACAGAGTAACCATAGCAGTGGGAATGGACAACAGAATTTTCAACAGGGTATACAAAAGAACAATCAAGATGTTCAAAGATCACAGAATGTCCAGTCGACACAAGAAACAAATAGAGGAAGAACGGGAAACAATGCTGTCAATAACGAAGAATTGAAGAAGTTGGGACAAAGTGTGACAGAGGAGATGAGGAAGATCAAGATCAGTCTCCCTTTGTCCGAATTACTGAAGATAGCAGAGGTTAGGGATACGTTCCTTAACAATTTGAAGGATAACAAACCACAAGGATCTCAAACTCAAAGTACAGTAACACATACTCAAGGGAGGTCTCCTCCTAATTCGGTGCATGTAATCCAAGACGCTCTAGGAGCGAATATGACAAATTCATCTCAAGAAATTTCGTATGGTGAGGGGGAGAACCCTACACAAGAGGTTGCATATGGCGACATTAGCAGTTTCAATGGCCAGTTAGGGCCTCAACCAATTTATGTGGCTCAAGGATCGACGCCTATAGAACAACAAACTCAAAAGAGTCAAAATCCGGTGAACAATAAAGAAAAGGTGAAGAAGGAAGAGATTACTCAAACAATAGATTTCGGAGTGAAGCCAAAGCAAGCACATAAGACACCTGTGGTATATTATCATGGGAAAGAGGAACCAGCCCCATTCTTGTTGTCAGTAAGGATGTTCGGGAAGTTGCTTCACAATTGTTTGATAGATTCAGGAGCATCAAGCAACGTCATGCCTTTGAACATTTGCAGAAGGTTAGGAATCACGCCTTTGGACTCCAACAGAAGAGTTACTCAATTGGATAAAACGGAAGTGCCAGTGGTAGGAGAATTACACAATATACATATGCAGTTGGCATCTGATCCGAGGATGGAACACATGGTAGACATTTCAGTAGTGGATGTAGCCGATACCTACGGATTGATCCTAGGGAGAGATTGGGCTAAAAAATTGAATGGATATATGGCTACTGACTTCTCCCACATGTGGCTCCCATGGAAAGGTTTGGCGAATCAAATTAGAATTGATAGCACCCCAAGGTTGAGATTGACAGTGACCGAAAATGGGGAGTCAAACGAAATATTGTTTGTGGAGACAAATATGAGCACCTACAGACCAAAGAAAGTAGAAGTATTGGCAATGAATATCATAAGCAAAGGAAGGGATTCCACTGAGATCCTGATTGAGTCAGATCCAGATGCTTCGTCCGATGAGGGTGAAGGCATGTTTGAAAATTTCAAGAATTTCGTGACTAGGACCGTGCAACAAGGAATGGAGTTGGGTAACCGAACACCAGTAAGAGACTTATTATTACCCAATTGGTGCAGAATTCACAATGCATTCCACTCGGAGTTATCTTGCTCTTTGTGTACAGTAGCCTTAGAACAAGTGGAAAAGAGAATACCAGGGGCTCTAAAACGAGAAGATCAACATGGTAAACAGAAGGTTGAGATTCAACAAGTTGAGAAGGTTGAGATTCAACAAGTTGATGAAGCAGAAAGCAACATGATGGGTGAAACAAAGAACCAAATTACACCACCCAGAGCGGAAATAAAAGAAGATGATGAAATAGACGAGTCGGAGAGTCTCCAAAAGGAGAAGCATCTAGAAAGAAATGGAGTATGGACTCTAAGATTCGATGGTTCCAGAACCAAACAAGGAGCTGGAGCCGGATTTGAGTTAGTCAGCCCAACAGGGACAACATATTTAGAGGCACATAGATTGCAATTCTCATGCACTAACAATGTGGCAGAATATGAAGCTTTGATTTTAGGATTGTTATGCGCTATCAAGAAAGGTGCCAAAATACTACATGTTCTTGGGGACTCATATTTGATAATTGAGCAGATAAAACAGAAGTTCGCCTGCTATGACAAGAGATTGAAGAGATATAGAAACAGGGTTTGGGATTTGATAGAGGACTTCGATGCCTTCAATATCAAGTTTAGCTATAGAGCGAACAATCAGGTGGCAAATGCCCTCGCACAGACTGCAAGCTCGCTGGCACCACTTAAGTTGGATGGTTTGAAGAAATTCAGAGTTGAGTTGGCATCGATTCCATCAGTACCAGACAATGTCAAGAATTTCCAAGTGTTTGAAGATGATAGACATATCCTCAATTTCTTGACCAATTCAGATGTTTTCACAGCGCAAATCATAGATGGTGAAGTGGATGAAGAAGCAGAGATTGATGCAGAAGGAATTATGAGCTTAAAAGAAAATACTATTCCAAAGGGGATTATTGAGTTAGAAAGGATATTTGACATGGACCAATTCCACAAAATGCAGTATCAACCCACAGGGGGCGATGAGTGTGAAAAGGTTAATTTGGGGACAGAAGATTGTCCCAAAATAGTTCACATTGGGAAAGTTTGCACACCTAAGGAGAAGGCAGATATATTGAGTTTGATGAAGGAATTCCCAGATGTAATTGCTTGGGGATATGGAGATTTGAAAACATATGATCCTTCTATCATCACACATACAATTCCACTGAAGGAAGGGAATAAGCCATTCAGGCAGCGGCAGAGGCCAGTCAATCCTTTATTAGAACCATTGATATATCAAGAAGTAAAGAAGTTGCTAGATGCGCGGATCATTTTCCCAGTGAGACATTCAACGTGGGTCGCCAATCTTGTCCCAGTAAGGAAGAAGAACGGAGAGATAAGACTATGTGTAGATTTCAGAAATTTGAACAGAGCCTCAGAAAAAGATAATTATCCATTGCCATCAATAGACGAGGTTTTGCAAATTGTAAATGGAGCCCAAATGATGTCATTTATGGATGGATACTCGGGATACAATCAAGTGATAGTCGAAGAAGAAGATAGGTTAAAAACGGCTTTCACCACGAAGTGGGGAACATTTGCATATAGAAGGATGCCTTTTGGCTTGATCAATGCAGTCGCAACATTTCAAAGAGCCATGGATTATGCTTTCAAGGACTTAAAAGACAAGTGCATTATAATCTACATGGATGACATAACCGTATTTTCAAAGAACAGAGAAGATCACATTCTGGATTTGAGGAAAGTTTTCAGGAAATGTAGTAGGTATGGAATTTCTCTGAACCCGAAGAAATGTATGTTTGGAGTCACCGAGGGTAAATTGCTAGGACATATAATTTCAGAAAGAGGTATCATGATAGATCCAGAGAGGGTGGAAGCAATTTCCAAACTTGGCATGCCAGGAAGTAAGAAGGAGCTCAAATCGTTCTTTGGAAAGATCAACTTTGTGAGAAAGTTCATATCTGCATTTGCTGAGATCGTGAAGCCAATGAATGACATGTTGAAAAAGGATGCAAAAGTGGATTGGACTCCAGTAGCTAAGAAGGCATTTGAAGAGATAAAACATGCTATCATCAATGCACCAGTTCTAGTGAGTCCAGATTATGAGAGGCCATTCAATATATATTCTTTCGCCTCTGATCATGCATGCGCGGCTATTTTAACATAGAAGAATGAAGAAGATGAAGAGCACCCGATAGCCTTCATGAGTGCACCTTTTAGAGAAGTTGAATTGAATTATCCAAATGTGGAGAAGCAAGCTTATGCCTTGGTGAAGGCAATGAAGAAATTCAGGCACTACATCTTGAGAAGTAAAGTACGTGCAATTGTACCTGATATAGCAGTGAAGACGCTACTGATGCAGAGTGAGCTTGGAGAGAGAAGAGGCAAGTGGGTCGCCACTATCCAAGAATATGACATAGAAATCCTACTAATGAAATTGGTTAGAGGACAACAATTGGCACAGACCATGGCATCAGAGGGGCTTGGACTTGTGCAACAAGTTTATGAATTGGAGGATGTACATCCCGATGAATGGTACCAGGACATAACCAACTATTTGTTAAATCATCGGTGCCCTTCACATTTGAATCCAGTACAGAAGCGAGCATTGAGATTCAAGAGCAGAAGATATATGTTACAAGGAGCAGTATTATACAAGCAAAATCATGAAGGGATATATTTGAGATGTGTCGGAAAGGAAGAAGCCAGAAATATTTTGGAACATTTTCATGATAAATGGGGAACAAGACACGGATCAGACTTGGCCACAGCACATTGGATACTAAGAGCAGGATATTATTGGCCAACTTTGTTCAAGGATACTCACGAGCACGTAAAGATTTGTCATGTTTGCCAAACTTCGGCAAAACGACAAAGGAATCCGGCAATGCCTCTGCGGCCAATCATCGAGGTGAGACCTTTCGCGATGTGGGGACTTGACTTCATCGGTCCTATCAATCCACCTTCCTCAGCACAACACAGGTATATTCTAACCGCAACTGACTACTGTACTCGGTGGTCAGAAGCCCAAGCTTTCAAGAATTGCACTGCTGAGATTGTTATCAAATTTTTAGAGGAAAGAATCACTACTAGGTTTGGGTGTCCTTCTGCTTTTGTTTGTGATAATGGTTCTACTTTCACTTCTTTGAAATTTCATACATGGGCATTTGATCACGGGATTATTTTAAAATTTTCATCAAGTTACTATCCCCAGGGAAATGGCCTAGCAGAATCCACAAACAAGAACCTTTTGACTGTGATTGGAAAACTTTTAGACAGGAACCCAAAAGATTGGCACACACAACTAAGATACGCTTTGTGGGCAGATAGAACAAGAGTTAAAGAGTCCATAGGGATCACTCCTTTTCATATGGTTTATGGACAAGACCCTGTATTCCCAATTCAATTGAAAATTCCAACTTTAAGGTTCATACAGGAATACTATGATGAGAACGAAGACAGAGTCCAAGTCAGGTTGACTCAACTGATGCAGTTAGATCAGAAAAGAGACGAAGCCCTGGAAAAGTTTGCAAAACATCAAGGGGTAGTAAAACGTTGGTTTGACAGAAAAGCACAAAACAAGGCCTTCAGGATTTCTGACTTGGTCTTATATTGGGACAAAGCCCATGAAAAGAAAGGACAACATAATAAATTCGACAAACTTTGGAAAGGTCCTTTCCAGATTGCTGAGATCATCGGAGATAATGCATTTAGACTCAAGACACTCACTGGAGGAGATGTCCCATTGCCCGTCAATGGGCAATTCCTCAAGCATTATTTCCAAGCCTAGGACTCTGTCCGGAGCCCTTTGTACATAGTTAGTTTAGGTTTGCTTTCAGTTGTTAGTTTAGGTTTGCTTTCAGTTCTTTAGAATAGAGTTTATCTTGGACCATTTGGCCCAAGGGTTAAAGTAGTTTCCCTTTCAATTGTTTAGAGTAGTTTTCTTTTAGTTGCTTAGTTTAGGTGTTTTGAGGGAGCTTGAATTTGATTTGCATCAAGTCATTTCACTTGAGATCTTTTTGCTTCCTTCAGTCGGAGAGTAGTTTTGGTTTTAGACCTTTGCAAGTGCAAAGGAGGGTTCCATGTTATCACTCATGGGCGAGGTGTGTAGATTTTATATTATATTGGGACAAAACGGAGTCTGTCTTGTTCATTTCTCGAATGCATTTAACAAGGTTCAGAGATTAAAGGATGTGTTTAGTCGTTGGTCTATGGTAGGACTTGTACTAAATTTGGGTTAGACTCTATAGAGGTTCTTAAGTTATCTTTTGACATGGTTACAACATTCTACTCACACTTAATTGCTCTGAGTTCTTGGTGTTTTAAAGTGAAGTTGGACTTAGTAAAAATCATACACCTGCTTCAGCGCCACTGTGGTCTTCCAAACCCTCCGCAAGCTTCATTACCTGCAAACCAAACAAAAGATTGAAAAGAGAGAAGAAAAAAAGAAAATATCAGGAGAAAAGAGAAAAGGCAATATTAAAGTGAAAATAAAGATAAAATTTGGTTAAAGGGTGTGCAGTCATCTCTGCCGGTGCTATAAAGATAATCACTAAAGGCAGAACCGTGATTGTGGTGCCACAGCGATAACTCCGTCGGGGCTATAGACGCCTGACTGGCAGCGGAGCTCTATCCGGGTTGCTTTTGAAGTAAGGATATTTATAATAGCTAAGTTTAATGGATCTGAGAGACTATCAACTTCTTGTCGAGCGGGGAATAAATCATTTGCACACACGTGAGTAACTTATGTTCAGAGTGCTTAGGTTCAACTTGAGAGTCCTTTCCCTTGTTGAGTGCTCGTCCTTAAGTGATTTGTGGATAGGCCATCCTGAGATTTTGTTCTAAGTTACTTGTTTCTCGAAATGTTCAGGAACATTTCACCCGTGGAGTCGCTAGATGTTGTGAGGTTTTCACACATCGCCCCAAAATCTTGGGGACCCCCTTTTTAATCGCCTTTAGGGCCAGTGGAGAAGGTTAGATGTATTTTTCGCTCGGTTTCAACTTGATTTTCCAGAGCTATCAGTTCTATCCTTAGGCCGAATAAGTTCAAAATTGATTTCAACTTGGCAGGATAAGATTGTGAATTTTGTACTTAGACGATTTCTTTTGAAAATTTGGATTTAATTGTAAATTTGAATGATTTTCAAATAAGGAAATTTTTCGTTAGACTTAGGTTCTTGGAAAATCTTATTTTTTTTTGGTGAAATAGAATTTAATTTTGTAAGATGAAGTTAAATTGCAAAATCAATTTTTACTCTAGAGGCAATTTTATTTTTTGTCATAAAATTTTAATTATTTAGCAAAATCGATTTAGAGGAAAAATTGCAAAAATTGGCTTTAATAGATTAAATTTGCCTTGAAAGCTTTTGGTATTTAATGAAATTGGTAAATTAATATTAAGAAATGGCTTTTGGTTAGCCAAAATTCAACTTCAAGGATGTATTAATTAGCAAACCCTCATTAAATAGAAATTTTTAGCATCCCCAAGGCACCATTCAATTTCGTTTTGCAATTTGTGGTTAATTAGTAAATTAAAAGTGCAGTTTTCATTTTAGAAAATTAAAATTTTGGCAAAGTATTTAAAGTGGGCCACTAACTTAGCTTTAATTTTTATTTTTTTTCCTCTATAGGACCAAGTCGGCCAGCGTGGGAGGAAGGTGAAAGCTGCTATAAAGGGAGTCCCCTCCCATTTCATTTTCATCAATTCATTTGCTCCTCATGCTTGGGCGAATTTGAAGCAAGGGCAGATTTCCAGACTTGGGCGAAATTGGTGGAAGGCAGTTTTTTGGCAATTTTTGGGCAATTTCTCCATTGCCATTGTTGGGTGATTTGTCTAAGGGCCAGATTTTTTGCGTTTTTGGGGATTTTTGCTCCACTTTGTGGACTGCGATTTGTGCCCTAGGTGGCAGATTTTACAGATTTTGCTCCTTCTTTGCTTGGGCGAATTTTGTGGAAGGGCAGATTTTTTTTTCATGCTTAGCCGAATTTTGTGGGAGCCGAATTTTGTGAGGGCCGAAATTTGTGGAAGACAAAATTCTGATTTTCTAGAGGGGCTGCAATTTTTATATCAGATTTGGGCAATTTTGTTGGGAGAAGAGATACATATGAAAGTTTGATTTTTGCATAGAAGGCAAGTGTTGGATAAGCTTAGAGGCTTTGTTTTCTAATTTGCAAAGGGATTTGTAATTCTTTGATGTCATATCCCGGGTTCCGAAAAGTTGCTGTAAGATTATTAGTTAAGGTGAAAGTCATCATCTAGAGTTGCAAGGAGTGCTTAAGCTGACATCCATTCTTTCGCTCTTTTCTAAGAATTGCACTACTTGGTTCTTCTTGCCTTTTGGTCCACCACTCTACCATCCCGTAATAGGGCGACGAGCATGGAGGATGATAGTGCAAGTAAGAATCCCAAGCGGGCAAACGCTAAGAAAGACAAAGAGGATATGACGCCCAAAACTTCCTTCTTCTCGAAAATGAAGAAAATAACCGATACTAATATCGCTACAGTGGACATGATACGGATGAGGGACAGACTAAAGGAAGGACAATCCCCCTTGGCAAAGAGGATATACAAGAGCGGAATTGTACATGCAGCAGCTTTTCCTCCTACTTTGCCTTGTCCGGAATTGATTATGGAGTGTGCATCCAGATTTGATCTAGACAGTAAATCCATCATTTTTGGCGAAGGGAAGAGAGTGTTGGCCAACATTGGCGAACAAGCAATTGAAGAGACATTTAATATTCCCCAGAGCAGGGGCATGACAGTTGTAATGGTGGATCAGGCGGCCAAATCATTTCAAGGTAACCAAGAGGCCTACTTCTCACATCTAAAGCGGAATTGGATACACGAAGGAAGGAAAGGAGTTAACAAATCAACAAGGCTTACAGTGGCAGATTTCAAGCCGGAATATGGCGATCTCATTGTTCTTCTCAGCCGGATCATGGGCCTAGCTCAAGCTATGCAATTCGAAAACTGGATGTACTTCTTCATTGATGAAATTGAAAAGGGAAAAGGAAAATTTGATTGGGCTAGGATCATAAGTGAAAATTTAGAGTTGCAACTTAGAACAGTTCAAAACCAAAGGCAATTCTACATGGGATCCTATCTGTTTTACTTAATTGCTAGATTGTACGAGAGTTCGGGACTTAGGGCCTTAGGAGAGATTGGTAATGGGCTGGGGCAATATTTGGTGCATGAATGCTATCCGCAGCTTCATTTGCACAATAACAAGGATTACAAGATGTTTTGCGATGCATTCGCCATGAAGACAGTAAGGGTATTACAAGGGGCGCCTGCTAAGACACTTTCATCGAAAGCAGAAGCAAGGATTAAGAAGTTTGGGAGTTGGTTCATCCAATTCCCGCAATTCACATACATTAGAGTGGCAGGAAGTACAGTTTGTCCCAAGAGGCTTCCAAGATACCCGCCCGACAAGGTAGTTTTGATGGAATTGGCTAGGCAGCTTGAGCACTATGATAGAGTAATGAGGAATGAGGGGAAAACAGGCGTTTCCTTCTCAATTATAATTGGCAATGATAGTTGCCCAAATCGGGCCACCTTTGAGGCTGCGGAAAAGGAATTGGAGTGGTATCATCTAGGATGGTACAGAGCAAGGCAAGGATTCGACCCTGTTGGTCTTATCAAGGCATCTCATGGAAGCGAATTTAAGCATGTTCCCACTATAGAGGACTTTTGGGCCAATGCAAAGGATGATTTTCACGTGAGAAAGCTAGCTTTCTCGAGATTGTCGGTGAACATGATGAGAGATATCAGATGGAGAGGCCTTGATATTCCCGATCAATTGGAGGATGATCGTAGTGTGTTGAGAGAAGACTATGAGACAGTAGTTGGAACAGAGTTGAATCCAGTGGATTGGGACGATCATCAGGATCCTTCTTTGGAGGTAGTCACAAGGACAGTAGATTTGCATACCGAGTCGTGGTATAATGCCAAGTTGAGAAAGCTACAAAGACAAAAGGTTCTCCTTACTTATGAGATGATGAAACCGAAGGAAGGTCTAGTAGAATCAATCGGACAGAAGGGTGAAGGAAGTGGCCGGCAATCGGAGACAGTTAGAAATAGCAAGAAGAGGGCTTTGGAGGTAGAGAAAAGCCAAGAACGTTCGGAACTTCCAGCCAAGAGACAGCGGGCAGCGCTGTCAAGGGAGAGTATAACTAAGGCTAGAAGCCAAGAGGTCAATTCAAGTGATAAAGGGGCCGCAGTGGAGGTGAGCTCTGATTCGGAATCAAGTGGCTACAGTGAAAGTACGGAGTACTCCCCTCTCTCGGAGAACCAGCAAGGAAATATGGCAGAAACTAGTAGAGAAGAAGATGGGCCGATTGATATTGAAGAGATAAGTCAGGCGTCTAAGGCCGTTGGTGATGCTTTGTTGGTCGAACCGAATCCGGATTTGGGGAGATGCACTGCACCACTATGGTTAAGGCAAATGCTTATGCCGAGAGGCGAGGTGGTAATGGCTCACACAGTTGATGATATCCAAAGACTAATAGAAAAGGATGATAGCGAGAACCAAAAACAGATGGCAAATACGGTGGCAAGGGTAATCAGAAGCGACAGTGCTGGTCACCGAAGGGTTCAGATTGCTATACCAACAGTCAATAAGGCAGCGGATGAGATTGCAGCCCAGGAGTACGAAATAGTAGAACATAATTTGGGAAGAAATACAGATGATATGGAATGTGAGGAGGTTCAGGAAGGCATAGCATCAATCAGAGAAAGATTGAGGAAGGCAAACGAAAAGATAGTAAAGTTGGAGGCCGAAAACAAATATTGGAGAGATTGCCAGCCAATCCAACAGTTGCATCAGGCAGCCCTTCCTCAAGACAGCGGGAGCAATTCAGAAGAGGTATCAGCTCAGTTACATGAAGTAAGGGGTTGGATCTATGATACAATCCAAGATGGGCGAAATTTCTTGCCCTCCTTCATCTCAACATTCCAGTCATTGGTGACTGTTAGAAACAAATTCAGATTATTTGAAGAGGAATGGAATAATTTTCTTCCCATCAAGGATTTGGTTATTCCTAGGCTGCAGGCGTTCATTAGGCTACCGGAGGCATATTTGGAAAGAGCCCGGTTGGTTGATGAGAGAGGATTGAGCATAGTTGAATCTTGGTATGTCGCATTGACTACCAGATTCAAAACACTTGAAGAAATTCATGATGAGATTGCACAACACGGCCCAAGCGTCGACACTTCCATTTCGACCATGATGAGCGACGTTGGGGTGGCGCTTGATTTTGAGGGTATTAGAGAGGAGGATGTCAGTGAGACAGGATTTGGATCGAGATTGGATGAGTTAGGAAAGGCTGCCGTCAAAAGGAAACATCTGAACACCCTTTCCTCACTCAATGCTTTTATTGGGTTTGCAAAGGAATATGAGAAGGATCACGAAAGGATACTACAAGCAGCAAACAGCGTGGCAAAGTCAGCAGAACTCCGAGCGAAGCACACACCTTGTCCTCCTATGGAAGAAGTTAACGAAAGGCTAGCTAAGTTCATTGCCTTAGCTAAAAGAACAAAAGAAAAAGGAAGAATTATATTAGAAGATCATCTTATGTAAGCCCAAGTGGCAACTTTCTCTTTCTTCTAGAATAGGACAAGTGTTTGTTTCTGATTGGCCACCATTTTGGTGCCTTCTCATTGGTTGCCACTTTTGCACTTTTTCATTGGTCCATTGATGAGGTGGCATCTTCTCATTGGCCGATGGGGTGGCAACCCTAATTAGGGTTTTGGATCCAATCTGGATCGTCGATCTTGTTTTGATCTCTACCGTCCATTGTATTTTGGACCTCTATATAAGGCCATTGGCTCTCATTTGTAAAGGGGGGGGGTTGGAGAAATTGTTGCGAAAATAATACCAAAGTGCTCTCTTTTTCATTGCATGTTGACTAAGAACATTAGGTGTTATTGCATGTTTTCTACTTCCACATAGTTAAATTTTCTTTTCAAGTTGAAGCAATTTCATTTCAAGTTGTTAGAGTAAGAGTAAAATAAAATGGATAGTTGCATGGTAGCTTTGGTAGATGTTTGATAGGGGTCAACACTAGGCCACTAGCATCCTAGCGGCTGGTTGGGAGGCTTTGTGTGGTGATCTAGTTTACTTTCCTTTGAAGCGTTGCATCTATGGAGGTAGGGCCGCTGGTTAGCCTTCATTAGATTCGATCCCCGTCCATTTGCTAACCTTCCATTCTTAGGAGTAGGAGTAGTTGAGTAGCCAAATTTCATGCTTAGAAGAGGTTAGTTAGAGAAGTAAACCAAAACATCGGCATTCTCACCTTCCATCGCCATTCACCCTACATTGCCATCATCGCGCCATCAACATCATCTAGCATTCACACCGAACCACCATCTCCATTTTCTCACCAAGATCCAAATTTTTCTCTAACAAGAAAACGTAAGGCCGCCTACGTGATTACCAGCAAATCACATTGATAAAACTGAGCGAGTATCCAACGGTGTAAGGAACATTGGAGTTATACTCATGTCCCATGAGAGATAACTTTTCAAGAGAGGAATTGTGTATTTGATATTCTGTATCAAGCATCCAATTACTAATATGTTATGTAGTGACACAAAACTCGCATCAACAATACCTTTAAATCAGTTGTAATATTCATAATAGCCATTTCAATTATGAAATGTTATTATTACCAAGGATTTATAGATGAAGGATAGATACATTAATCAAGTAGCTAGACACCATCGATGCACTCCCTCAAAGTTTACAGGTCCAAGTTCGTTTCACGAAGATTTACGGAACACTAACCCCTACCCTCTATCGGGATGAAATCGATTAGATTGGATTTATACAAGCCCCTCCTTGGTAATGCTATACTCTTCTTAGCCAAACAGTAGTAGGATTGAAATGCAGATATATTTTTCTGATTTGCTATTATAGTTGATATTACAATTTCATTATTATAAATGATATTAATACTACAATAGTTATACTTATCGATATATGATTAATAGTCATATATCTATAAATATGTATATCATATAGATATTATAAATCTTAGAATCATATAAATTATTTATTTCTTTCTCCTTTTGAAGAAATCTCATTGTGTTTATATTCTCCTTTATAATCATAATCCATTCGAAAGTCACACCCCTTCATAATTACAATCCACGTGAAAAGTTGCAACCCTTTAGAGTTACAATCCTTTTTAGAAGTCACAACCCTTCATAATCATAATCTATTCATATATTCAATATCTAATAATTACAATATTTTTGAAGAGTCACAACCATTAATAATTATGACCCTTTCAAAGAGTCACATCCTTTCAATATTATTGATACCTTTTGAGAAAGTCACTTCCTTATTTCTTCATTTTACTTTTATCTTCCGTTATTCCTTCTTTTACTCCCATTTTTTCTTCCTCCTCTTTCCTTCCCTTTTGAAATGAACTCTCCTCTCTTTTATATTTAATTTTGAAGGAGTCGCATCTCGTTATTACATATCTTTTGACTTTCCATTAGATTTACTATTGCGTATCAAGAAAAAACGGAGGAGTTTTACATAGTTGATAATGCCACTGCAAATTACCCAGAAGAGCTACTAAATCTAAACTACCTTGGCATAATAGAAAAATCAGCCACTTGGCTGTCACAGATTTTATAACTGCATACTGAAAATTTAGAACTTAATAAAAACAAAAACGCAGATAAGGGTAGTCTAATCATCTTCTTCTTCACTGGAGTCTGAGGTGGTGAAGCGCACTGGCAAGGGCATGAATAGATTGGCAGGAGGCTCTCTATCCACAGTCTGTCCTTCGAGTTGCCCTCGTGAGTTTCTTAACAAGCTGTGCCAAGGGACTGTTAAACTCATCAAGCGAGTGACCTTTATCTTTGTCTTTCAGAGTGGTATAACTGTGGACCAAGTCTTTTATGTCCAGCAGACCTTTCCCTTCCTGTAGCAGTTGGCCGAACTGATCTTACTTAAATTTGAAAATTGCTGTAACCTGCAAAGCAATGTCAGCAAAAATGAGTCTCCTTAGAGACTTAGTAAGGAATCTAACTTTACCCTGAAAAAGGGTATTATTCCTATATTTCCATAGAGACTAGAGCACAATAGAAGAGAGAATGGACCTGAACACATTATAACATTTGCTGCTACTACTGATTTTACCAAATATAATGTTGTGTAAAGAAAAATTGCTATCAAGCTTGTGCCCAAAAACTTTCTAGATTTCTCAGGCAAATGAACAATGAAAAAAAACATGAAGAATTAATTCTGTTTGATTGTAGACAGTACAGATATCACAATCCCCCCCATGTTTTTTAGAAGGCAGTTTATGGACCAGCATCCTCCACAAGAAGCAAGAAACCTTGGGTTCAATAGGCCTAGCCCACATATGGAAAAGGATCTTTTTCCATTCAGCATGTGTAAGGGAGAAATTCCAGTTGGAGTTCAAATGGTCGAGAATGACACTAGTGGAGGAAAGGATAGAGTAGACATATTTGGTTTTTACTAAGTGCAGAGGGGATGAGTCAGGTCAATGCAGCTGGGAGAGGGAAGAATCAGGAGAGAAACATTCAAGCCTAATACGTGAGCCTTCAAGAGCACTCTTAATAAGACAATAGGTTATTTTCTGAGATACAGGTAAACTTTGTTTATCTTTCAGGTCCGCCTAGTCCAAAGGATGTCACTAAAAGTTCTTATGCCTGTCTTAGCCTACTTCTTTGTAGAACATCCCTGAACAAGGGCAAGGGGTTTAGAGTTGCTTATCAAATTCCACCAAATAGAGCTTTTACCACACCAAATGTTACCTACTTCCGATCTCTGAATGGTACCAAGCAAGGGTCTCACACTTGCCCAGCTTTTCCACAGTGATCTGAACACATTGGATCCCCTTACCAATGTTCTACCTTCCAATGCTAGAAAATCTAACATGTCCAGATCACTCCACAATCTAGCTCCAAAAGGGTGTCCTCTGCTCAAGTTGTGCTTATAAGAATTTTGCACGGTTCATTGCCCTGAAATGCTTTGGCTATTCATTTAACTGCCAAGGCTATGCCTTGCATTCTGAGATCCTTCAAACCTACCCCTCCATATTCTTTGCTTTTGGTGCATCAATCCCACCCGACAACATGAGTTTTATTTGTTCCTTTCCCATTATACCATAGAAAATTACAAGTAATTTCCGTAGGAACTCAAATTGGTTAACATTGAAGAGCCAAGCTAAAGAGAAGTACACTGAGTAGGAAGAAAGGATTTTCAGACACACCTACACAATCCTAGCCATAGATAAATAGAAGGAATTCCATTTGCTAATCTTAATACTGATTCTCTCTCTAATCCAGTTCCACATATCATTAATGTCTGGATTAACAACAAATGGTATCTCAAGGTATTTCACAACACGGCTAGGACCCCCCCAACTAATACCATACCTGCAGCACCAAGGTGGGGGGTGCAACTCCCATCCCAATAAATTTATTTAGGGATAGAAATTTTGCTACTAGAAGCTGCACAAAATAATTCCAGTTTTTTCATTAACTGACCCATATTTTCCTCTTCAAGGGCAAAATTAATAGCTGTATCATCAATCAATTAGACACTGGAGATTCCCTCCCCATTTGGAAGGCTAGAGCATTGAACCTTGGGAGACAAAGAACTGTCTCTGAGTAAATAATGAAGAGAATCTGCTGCTATAACAAAGAGAGCAGGGGCTAAGGGGCAACCCTGCCTAATTGATTTTGAGAGTTCAAAGAAGTCTGACCTATCCTCATTAACTTCAACTGCTGCATTTGCATCCATCATCGGAATTTCCACCATGCGAGAAAAGGCTGAAGGAAACCAAGGGCTTCCATCATCATCAGAATAAATCCCCTCTCAACCCTATCATAGGCTTTTCATAATCAATCAACAACATCCCCACATTTTGCCCTGACTTCTTAGCCCAATCCATGGTTTCCCAACATGTTAGTAGACCAAACTTAGTTAAATTATATTATTTATTTACTTATTTACTTTTTACAATATTATCTTGTGTAGTCAATTTTATTTATTTATTTATCCATTGTAATTTTATTATTATTTAATCTTATTTATTTATAGATCTTATTTTATTTATAATATAGATTATATTATTGTTTATTTTATATATCATAATAATAATTTTGTTACCATTTCTTATTTTTCTATATTAATACTAATTATAATATATGATTTTTTTATCATTATTTATTTAATAATATCATCTTATTTAATTATTATTAAAATTTTATCTTAAAATGGGGACAAGACATTAGACTATGAGAAGGCTTCACATTTCTCATCCGAACTATCAATAATTTCGATCTTTTGGAGAGAACTTTCAAGTTTCTCTTCCAAACTCACCTCGACTCCTCAAGTCTCTTCCTTTTAACTAACTTCTTCACATTTGATGTGGAGAATGAAATCAGATGACCTTGTTTATATAGAGACAATACCCCAAAGCTGCCAAGTTGGGAATGAGTTAATTTGGGCAACTGCATTAAATGTTTCCTTAAACTCTCCTGTGTGCTGCTATTTCACAGAGAGACTTCTTCTTACCACTTACAAGTTTCCATAAATTCACACATTCCTATTGACACGTGTCATGTTTTTTCAACTTTCTCGAAAACATTCTATTTCAGACATTTGTCTTCATTAACATATCTCCTTGACCTGAGGTGGCAAATTTGGATAAAACTTGGATTGTTTTAGAAACCTTCTTTTATATGCGCCAACTTGTCATCTACATGATTTCTTTCATCAACATATGGTTTAATTTTCCTGTGCTTTTCTTCCTTGGTCACAATTTAGTAGTTTTATCCCATTTTGCCATTGGATTTTCCTCTTTCCTTGGGTGTGTATGAGATAGTCACAATAATTTTGAACACTTTGAAGTATTTCCTTGGTTAATGTGATAGTTGGAGCATGAATTATATCAAGTGGTGGAATCTTAAATTTCAACACATTTTCCTTGCCACCCATGGATTCTAAACCTTGTAGAGAAGTTTCTTTTTACTTTGCCAATTTTCAATGTTGCTATTTCAGAATCTATGCATAAAAGAGACATTGTAGTGGAATTTTCTCATAATACTTATCCAACTTTACCAATTTTATATTTGATTGGTATTTATTATATCAACTCCTTTATTCTTACATATTGATCAATACCTAGATCAATACAATTTTCGTAACATGTGCAAGTATTCGATAAGAATTCTTCCTATCCAAAGTAGTATGAAACATACTCTTTCATTTTATATTTAGATTGACCTTATTAAGTATTGGATATAGGTTAATGTACTTTAATTTGCAATTGCTTTAATAACGAGGTAGTAGACATTTTCAATAAGAATATTGTAACTACACAAGTTTCTCCGTGAATAAGTTATAGATAAAAGTAGACTATTGCAATTGGAATTATAAGAGTCTAGGCAAATCCCTAAGGGATTGCATAAGGGGACATTACAAGTGGTATTAGAGTGAGTTATTTCTCCAGTCTATGAAGGTTGAGAAACAACAAATAGAAAGAGATGAACATGGGGGAGAAGAGAGAATTCAATGCTAAAATGAATCAATTCATGGTTGAACAATGTAATGCACATTAACGAATAACACAATTGTTAGAAATGTTGACTTGAACCATGATTAAAAAACAATCATAACAAACGGGAAGAAAAAGGAGGCAATGATATGTTTTGAAAATATCATATCCCTAAGTCTAGACCAATGATACCTACCTTTCCTTAAAAGGTAGAACAATAAGAGAACAACAAACCTACTTTATTTGAACTAAAAAAAAAGCTCTGATAGGATTAGATAAATGGAGGGTTGCAAATAGAAGAGCCCCTAGAAGACTGCAGTTTTGAGGATGAAGCACTTACTCGAGAAAAAGATCATTACTTTGACTTAAGAAGAAAGATAAGAACACTTAACCTACCATGCGTTGATGGTTCGGACAAAACCACAACAATGTGTGGGTACAAAAGGTTGACACATACTTTTAACTCAACCTCATAATGAAAGACCTAATCAAGTATGCAGCCCTACACCTAGATGGAGTGACTCATGAATGGTGGTGCCATGATATGGTCACCATGGATATCACATTCAATTCAACTCATACAAAGAGTTCATAGAGTGACTAATCGAAAGGTTCGACAACAAAGATCCTATATTTTATTTTAAGGAATTAGCACAATTAAAACAAGAGGGATCAATTGAGGAATTCATTACAAACTTCCAAAGACATCAGTGTTGGTTACCAATATATCGGAAAGAAGAATGGCTGTATTATTTATGGATGAATTAAGGGATCCTCTTAGGGGTTGGGTCAAATCTCTCAACCTAGCACACTTTAAGGAGTTGTCAAGAAAGCTTGAGATATGGAGTCTTGTACACCTAGGAACAAAGATAAAGCAAAACCACCTCATCAGAAGGAAGTACTAAAGGAAGATGTAATAGAGGAAAGTGACAAACAAGATCTTGAAGGCAATAACTAAGGGCAAAAGAAGAACTAAGGGCAAAAGAACACTCTTTTAAAGATGGGATAGTGGATATAATTGCCAACATTTTGGAAGCTCCTCCAAGATTTAACTCCTTGAAGGTTCTTGGTGTATTGCGAGGACAAAAGACAATGGAGTGATTCATAAGTTTATTGACTCAGCTTTGGTTGCTAGAAAGGGCCTTCAAACTGTTGAACATAAAGGCTTTAGTGTAATGGTAGTACATGATTGCCAAATATCTTGTGCAACAAAGGTTCCAAAGTTAAAGGTCACTATTGACAATCATATGGTCATTGATGATTTCTACGATGTAGAACTCGGTGATACCAATGAATGATGTCCATTGTTAAGTACTCACAAAATTTCCAAACCATGGAATTCAAGTTCAAAGAGAATATAAGAAAGTGGTTTTCAAGAGACTATCCAATGGAACTTGAGTGATATCAATGAAGAAGATGGAACTTGTTGGGCTGCACTAATTTGGTCAAAATCCAAAGCTACTAACAGCAAACTCAAGTACTATCAGGTTGATGAATTACAAACCATTTTGATTAAGTATAGTCTAGTTTTTGGAGACATACCACCCAATAGGGGTTTCAAATTCACCATTGAATTAGAAGAAGGTGCAAAGCCAATCATCAACATTCCATTTTAGAGTTCCAAGATTGGTTAGGACAAGCCAAGACTCGACAAGCTTGAGGTTTGCTAGGAACTGGGATTTGCAGACATGACCCATAGATTGGTTGTTGCACAACAACATAAAATCACTTGAAGCGCAATTGGAGTCTATTTTAGCACAACACTCCAAGAGGCAAAATAGGTTGTTTGTGGAGATGTTGAATGATTTTGTCTTTGTTCATTACAACCTTCATTTTAGATATAGATGGGTTTTGGACCATGATTCACCAAGATCACTCTAGAGGAGGTCAATCCATAATCCGAGGGGATCATTGAGGCTATGGATCATGTCTTTAGTTACAAGGACCTTGATTGGATTGACTATTAGATAGAGAGAATGAGGTTGTAGCCATTGCAAAGGAGGATAGAGCATGAGTAGACATGGACACAATTGATGTTGGTTAGTATGTCATGAGTCACAGGTTAGACTATGACCGCTGAATCATCGAGGACCTACCTTTGATGCAAACTCCTCCCAGTTATAGACTTGTATATTTTGTTTTGGTATATGTTTGGAACATTTGATGTCATGGATTTCATATTCCATGAGTTTTGTATACAGTTGAAAATATTTATATATCCAAGTTTGCTGTTTGCTTCAGCTATAATTTGCATTTATACTCGTGCATATTATCAAATTAGCTTCTATTTGGGATGATGTGATTGTGTTTTTAAGGTTTATTTAATAAAGAGTGCGTGAAACTAATTTTAAATCCTAAAAAATCTGTACATTTCTTGGATTTTCATTGTGCCAAGTTTTGTCAAGTTTTTCTTCTTAGTCTCAAGTCCTAAGTTAAGTCACTCTTTCTAAGCTCATGCCGAATTCAAGGCTTGTTTCTATGCTCCATACAAACACCCTAAGAAGTTCAAAGAGATTGAGAAATCTATCAAAGAGTTAATATCGAGGTCAAGTCCATTTGTATACTTCGTAGTTTTTAATAAAGAAGAAAGATGCAACACTAAGAACGTTTATTGACTACCAAGCATCATTTCAAAGACAATAAAACTAGGTGTCCCATACATAGGACTGATGAATTGTTGGATGAATTTTATGGAGTATTCTATTTTTCCAAGATAGACTTGAGCCGGTGCTCTCACCAAATAAGAGATTGGTAGTAAGACATCCACAAGATTGCTCTTTGATGCCATTTTGTTCATATGAATTTTTGGTCATGCCTTTTAGTTTGACAAACTCACCAACAACATCTCAATCTTATATGAACCATGTTCAACAAGCGGATGAGACATTTCTTAGGAGTGTTTTTGACAATGTCCTTACATATAACAGAACTTGGGAAGAGCGCTTGTAATGCTTTGATGAAGTTTTGGGAATAATAGAAGCACAACCCTTCTATGTTGAAATTACCTCAAAACTGGGCATGTCTCTGCCCAGTGTGGGTTGGAGGCAAAATAACAATCCCCTTCTTGGTGGAGGGGGGTTTCTTCTGAGCGTTTTCTTGTTAGGAAGAAAAGCTTCTCCGTGGTGGTTGCACTGGATTCTCTGTGTGTTAAGGCCAGTCTCCTAAGGTTTTCCATATTGTGTACCATGAATTTTGTCAACTGCCATTCCTTACTGTCAATAACTGTATTTTTGATTTTAGAACCTACACTCTGTACCGCTGAAGTTTTTATTAAGCCCTTCCTCTTTGTTTCCTCTGCAGACCGTATGATGTGTTTTCCTTGCTGTCGGCACCTTTCTACTAATTTCATGGTTTGGTATAACCTTTTCTTTTCGCGCGGTCCGTTCATCGTGTACCGGACGGTGGAATCTTTCATTTTTCTGGGTTGTACTGTATGTTCTTCCCCTCAGCTTCAGCTATAACCGCCTTTCCTTCTTCCGCTTTTCTGTATTCCTTCGGGCATTCATTTTCCTTTTCTTTCTCACTTTCATCGACCCTTAACATATTACAGCTCAAAAAGAGTTCGTAGTCCTCTATTTGCCAGTGGAAAAGGCTGTTCACCAAGTCTAGGTTGTCCTCATTTGATCCTCCTTCTAATCTCAATACTCCTTCATTTGGTTCCATTCTCTTCTTTCCTTCATCGTCACTCTCACCTTCACCTTTTGAGTCTGACGACTCTGCCTCCTCACCTACCATTTGTGTGTGCAGGTCAATTATGAATCTTCTGCCTCCGCGCTCCATTGATAGGGTATTTCGTTTCCAATCATGTTTTACTTTTGCTTGCACTAACCAATTCCGTCCTAGAATAGCGTCATATCCTTTTCTTTTCAATGGGATGACCACAAAATCCAATAAAAATGGTTGCGTTCCAATAGTTATCGGTTGCGCCATCAAGGTTCCCAATGGTTTGATCCTGTGCTAGTTTGCCGTGAGCAACTGGAATGTTGGTGGCCACAGCGTAGGTTGTCCTAACTTTTTCCATACATCTTCTGGTAACACATTCACGCCTGACCCTCCGTCCACAATTGTGTTGGTTAGAACAATTCCCAGAATCCCCATCTCGACTACTATCAGATGTCTTCCCGTCGTAAGTGCCAGTTTCATTGGGTTTGCTGTCGTTGTTCCACTATTGTCCCTTCCTGTTTCCTCCATTGCTTTCAGGAGCGGTGTCATAATTAGAATGGCTGTTCGTAACTGGGGCATTGTGAGGTCATTTAATTTGATCGAGACTTCTATTTGCATCACCTGCCTTATTATGTTTTGCTCAACCCTGTTCCTTGTCGAGGTACTGGTAGTGTCCTTCAATTGTGATTTCTCTGTTTGCGTTGCTTTCTCAATTTTCGCTCGCGCTTCTTCCAATCTCTTATTTTCTTCCGTCGGATCAGGGTACAGTTTTGCTTGCTTACGGGTGATTGCCAAGACTTATTTTTCGTCTGCACCGATGTTGATCAAATTCACTCCTGATTTTGGGCACTTGGCATCTTCATGATTTCCAGGACTGCACCATCTGCATAACAACTTTGGTGCGTTTGTCGATGTATAGTTTCGTGCAAAGTGGCCCCACAAATTGCATGCTCGGCATTGAACCATTGGGCGGCCGTTCGCATCGTACTGAATTCGGCTGCGGCCCCCATTATTATTGTTGATATTGTTGTTTTGCCCTTTTGTATTATTTCTGTACCCTCCCGAAGTGGCACCCTCATTGCTGGTGTTTTCGCTCCCTCCTGATGCGGAAGCCTCTTATGTTAGAAGCACTTGTTGAGGTCCTCTTGTTTTCATATTGAAGGGGCATTTTTTTGTGGAATGTCCCATAATTTGGCAGATCTCACAGAACTGGTTCTTCGGATAGGATCCTTTCGTGTGACCATCTTACATTTTGTGCACCATAGCTAGTTTCCCTTCCTCTCTGTATATTCTTAAATTCCTTCATCATTCAGAGCATATCCTTCTGGAGAGTTTGGACCTTCTTGCTGCCCTTTTCGTCACCACTGCTATCTTCTTCCGAAGACACGTCATCTGAGTTGGATGAGCTACTTTTCTTCTTTTTTGTTTTCTACTCACTCTCTAAATTCATTGCTCGATTGTATGCTTTGGTGTATGATGATTGAGGCACAATCTTCATTTTCTTCCTTAACTTCGGGCATAGTCCTTCAATGAACCATCTTTTTTGCAGCCCATCTGCCGGCTTACTTTCCATTTTATTTATTAATTCTTTTAATTTTCTAGCATATACATGGACTGTTTCATTTTTCCCTTGCTTTGTGTTGCATATTTTTGCTACGATCTCATTGTTGTCGCGCAACAATTGAAATTCAGTGATAAACTCCTTTTTAACTCCCGCCCATGTAGTTAATTTTTGGGGATCTGCGTCGGCAAACTAATCAATTGCTACACCCCTTAGGGTTATCGGAAATTGTCGGATCCATTTATCTGTGTCGGTTATGCCATTCACTATCCAAATTGTTTCCCATGTCTTATAGTGTCTGATTGGATTGGCCGTTCCATCACCATCAAACTTTGGCAACTTCTCCTTTGGTCTTGCCATTATTACTTGATTTTGTGTACGGGCGCTATTCAGTGCTGTGACATCGGCGTTGTTCGGCACTGCAACACCGGCGCTATTTTGCACTTCGACATCGGTGCTCTGTACTCTGACACTGGCGCTCTGCACTCCCACACCGACACTCTACACTCCCACACTGGCGCTGTTTTGGACAGTCGTCTTATTTCCAACAACTGCGTTCTCTGGTGAAGAAGGGTCTTCGTTAAGCGAAGTTGTCTGTTTTGGAAGTGTATGGCGGACGAAGAGTTCACTCCACGCTTGTGCTCCCTCGGCACTCCGAGCTTTGTGAGTTAATTCCCTTCCGTCTGGATTCTCTTCCCTTGGTGTATACAGGTTTCGAAATTCCTCCCTTGCTTCTTCCACCAAATCCAACCACTGTCGAGTCTCTTCCAACAATTCCTCGGTGCTTCGGTGTCCATCAGCAATCTATTGAAACCTCCGTCTGCACTTTGCCTGTTGTGCCAAAATTAAATTACTTTGTGCTGTGTGTATTTCATCTTTTTCTTTTAGCTTATTCTTATTTTTGTTCAGCTGATTCGGCATTAGTTTTCATTCCTTTGCCTTTGTTCCAGGCCCATGGGGCAACAGTGCCAAATGTTTACTGTATGGGGTAAATTGTTAATGCATATAGACAAAAGACAAGAACAAAAGTACTCCTTTTATTATTCGCATATATGCCGAAGATATTACATAGTGCTTACAATGATGATTACAACCATCTTGGATGGTGTACATATACCTTCCTGAAGGGCTCGTCGGCTACATGTCGGCCACACAATAATTACCGACTACATGCTAATCTACTCGTCGGCTACAATATAGATTTTATTGACATCAACCCGTTGGCTACACAATATTTACCGACGACACAGTTCTTGGTGTTGTTGGCTCTTTCGCCTCTGATAAGGTTTTGGCTAGTGTGCTTATGTTGTTGCTGTTGGGTTTCATGATATGGTGATGGTCATTCACCTTTGGTTGTTGTTGGCACTGCTTTTCAGATTTTTTCTAGATCATCCTCAGGTCCTTTGACTTCTCAAGTTTATGCTGATTTTGCTTCACAAGTTTCAAAGCCTAGTTCTTCTAGTGATCGTGTGTGGGTTGATGGTCATTCTCCTTTGGCTATTTCTGTATTGCTTCTTAGATTTTTGTCGGACCATCCTTGGGTCCTTTAGCTTCTCAAGTTTCCTTTGGTTTTGCTCCACAAGTTTTTGTTGTTCTTCGCTTGGATCCTACTACTGAACTTCCCTCCTAGGGTGGGGGAACTTGTGTGCTCAATTCAATTTCTTGGTAGAATACAACTGCTAGGGTGGAGGAGGGTTGGGTCATAGTTAAAATTTAGAAATCTAAATCCCCTCAGTCCTCGTTTGATATGACCCTTGTTCCTACAAGGGTAAGACAAAAGTCTAATGTTAAGTATTTTTGGTTAGGTTGGGTTGGCTCTCATTCTAGCCCTTCTTCGAGTTTTGGGCTGCAGGCAGGCTTTTCAGTGTAATGTTTGTAGAATGGTTAACATACATAGAATTAAAGTATGAATTCAACTTTACCAACATCAACATAAACATTTACTACCAATGATAAGTGTACCAATATTGGTGAGGGAAACCAATATTCTTCTATTGATTACCAAAAACAACAAGGACATCATTTATGTTTCAATGTTCTTAAATTAATGTCGGTTGGTTAGAGAGGCCAATCGGCACATCCCCTTGCTACCTAACCACCCAAACCCAGAACTATCTATCTTTAATCATATTGTTTCTTTATTATGCCCTACATTATTCCCCCCAAAAAGAAGTCGTCTTCCAAACAACTTAAACACAATAACTTGAAAGGTTAGGGTTACAGGTGGCCATTCTCGCTTGATGTCCGCACACATACAGACTTGTTACTTTCACTTGGTACCCAGGCATATGACCCTGTTGCTTCTGCCTCCTGGTGTATGTACGACGTACATAATGCCCCCTCCATGGGCAGTCTTCTACCTTCGTACGATCTTGGTGCCGACTCGTACAACCCACTTGCATGGTTGTATAGTTTGTATGACGTACGACATCCTTATTCCCACCTTGACATTGTTTTCTTCTTGTCGTACGATGCTTCAACCAATGCCTCCTTTCACTGCATGGACTTGGTTGATGGATCTTCGCACAAAGTCCCTAATCCTACGAGCTGTTTTCTGTCATAGTTGCATTGTATGGGTTGGCTTTGTATGAACTTTCCCTTTTTCCTCCTGCGTACGAAATATTGTGTATGGATTTCCCCAGTTTGTGTCATACATAAAAAGTCCTTTTGCATATTGCAAACTCTGTCCTTCCACAGCATACGAAAATTGTGCATATGAAAATCCTCCTCTTGAATTTGTACATTGTGAAGTCTCTATCTTCCTACTGGCGTCTGTGGGTCGTATGGATTTCGTCCTTGTTTCTTTGTACGGGAAACTCCTTTGTACGAACCTGTCTTCCTTGTTGGTTCGGTGTTAGCGGCCTATGCTTTGTCTCTCTTTTGGTCTTCTCCCTCCCGCTCCTTGATTTTTGGGTTCAACTATAGTTTGGACATCTTGATTTCATTCCTTGTAACCTTTTAGTTTGGACTTCAATGCATCTTTTAATAGATTATTAGAAAATTTTATGGCTTCGTTTGTTTCAACTTCGACTATCCTTTTCTTGTGCTCCTTATGGCATACTGCATCTCCTTTCTGGCATTCTCCTAGATTTGCAACATATTGCATTTTGGTTGAAATGCTTCGTAATCCCCCCATTTGCCAGTGGAACATGCCATTAAGAGAACTTGTTTAATTTTCTAAGCCATTTCCCAAGCGTAATATGCCCTCTTTATCTAGCTCGACTGCCTAGCCATCTTTGCCCTTCGCCTTTGAATCAAATGCAAGTTTTTCAACTACAGACTGGCTCCTTAAGTCAATTGAGTATTTTTGTCCATCTACTTTGATGGAAAGGGTATTTTTCTTCCAGTTATGGTTTGCCTCTGTTGTGACTAACCACCCTCTCCCTAATAATGCATCATATCCCTTATTTTGCAGAGTAATCACCACGAAATCTAGGTAGAACTACTGTGTGCCAATCACAACTTTTTGTCCAATTAACATCCCTATAGGCTTGATCCTATGTTGATTTGCCGCGCGCTGATATGTAGGTGGCCAAAGGGTTGGTTTCCCCAGAGCCTTCTAGGTTTCCTCAGGGAGGACATTAACACCCGAGCCTCTGTCCACGATAGCATTTATCAACTTGCACCCCATTATCTCCGTTTCTACCACAATGGATGTCCTCCCCATCCCTATGCTGAATAAAGTGTTTGTGTCCTTTCCTACTTTTGGTTCCTCCTTTCCATCTTGCTTGGTGCTTCCTCCTTGTGTTAATGCCACTCGTAGCTAAGGAAATGTTTCCAATAGATCGACAATCTCACTGGTATGGTGGCTTCTAGTATTTGCTGTATGATGTTAGTTTCTAGTACAGACCTAGTGGATGGAAGTTTAGAGGTACTTACTTTTCCTTCCTTTGCCATGGTATCTTTGATGTCCCTCCTGGCTTCTTCAAATCTCTCTTTCTCCGTGCCTACTTCAGGATATGTGAGTTTCCTAGTTTGTATTGTTGTGATGGCTAGTATTTCCCTCCCTAGTTTTGCAATGTCGAGCATGTTCACCCCTTTTTACTTGGTCTGCACCATTGACTAAGAATTCCTCCATTCTTTGCCCCATTCTAGCAGTCCCGAGCAAAATGTCCCCATTCATTCAATCTTTTGCATTGTATCATGGGGCGACCCCTCCACTCACACTGGATTCGACTCCTGGGCGTGTTATTATTGCTGTTGTTATTGCTTCCTCCCTACTATTCTGGTACCCCCAAAGTGATGTTTGCATGATTGTATTTCGTGGAGTGGATAATTTTCCCTCTTGTCGGGATAGTGTTCCCTCTCGCCGGGACAGTGTTCCCTCCTATCGGACAATTTTCCCTCCTATTAGGAGAGTGTGCCCTCTTGTTAGGATAGTGCTCCCTCTTCTTGAGACAGTATTCCCTCTTGACGGGACAATGTTCTCTCTTGACAAGATTATTCCTTGAGTACTAGTTCTTGTCAAGATATTGTTCCCTCCTATTGGGACAATGTTTCCTCTTTCTAGGATAGTTTCTCCTCCTGCTGGGACAGTGTTCCCACCTGACGGGATTATTCCTTGAGTACTGGTTCTTGCCCCTCCTGTTGGGACTGTGTTCCCTCCTAAGGGTTGCTTCTTGCGTGCCTCCTTCTCCTTGTCCTTGTAGGTCTTCCTCTGTGTGACTAGAGTTTTGTTCTTGGATAGGGCAGCGCTCTCCACATGCTAGGGTTTTGGGGTCCATCTACCCTCCTTCCTTCCCCTTTCTTCTGAAATTGCCAAATTGGCTATACCCCTTATAGTGTTTTCAATCAACTTTTCTTCGGTTTGGTTTGGCACGTGTGTTTGATTACTAGCCCCTTTAAGACCACACCACCTTTCTTCCTGCTCCCTAGTATGTAGATTCTGCTATAGGGTAGTTTCCCCTTCAGTTCTTCTTCCTATACTTGCCGCTGGTCCTTATTTCGGATTAGGTGCTTGAATTGTTTTATTGCCTTGTTCTTGGAATTCACAAGTACTTTCGGCAAACTGTTGGAGTACTTGTTGTCTTCCCTGCTCTTTTTGAACTTCGGCTCTCTCTTCTTTTGCATTGCATCATGGGGCATCCCCTCAACTCATATTGGGTTCGGCTCTTGGGCATGGTATTATTATTGTTGTTATTGCTTCCCCCCTACTATTTGAGTACCCCCTAGGTGATGCTTCCATGTTTGTATTTCGTGGAGTAGACAATTTTCCCTCCTATTGGGACAATGTTCCCTCCTATCGGGACAATTTTCCCTCCAACCGAGACAATGTCCCCTCCTACCAGGATAGTGTGCCCTCCTATTGGGACAATGTTCTCTCTTGTCGGGGCAATATTCCCTCTTGATGGGACATTGTTCCCTCGATTATTCCTTGAGTACTAGTTCCTGCCAAGTTATTATTCCCTCTTGCGGGGATAGTTTTCCCTCCTGCCGAGACAGTGTTTCGTCCTGTCGAGATAGTTTCCCCTCTTGCCAGGACAGTCATCCCTCATGTCGGGTCAATATTCCCTCTTGACAGAATTATTCGTTGAGCTCTGGTTCCTCCCGGGACAGTGTTTCCTCCTATCAGGATAGTGTTACCTCTTGAGGATTGCTTTTTGAGTGCCTCCTTCTCCTTGTAGTTCTTCCTCTGTGTGACTAGAGTTTTGTTCTTGGATAGGGCGGTGCTCTCCACGTGTTGGGGTTTCGGGGTCTGTCCACCCTCCTGCCTTCCCCATTCTTTCGAAATTGCCAAATTGGCTATGCCCCTTATAGTGTTTTCAATCAAGTTTTCTTTGGTTTGTTTTGGCACGTGAGTTTGATTACTAGCCCTTCTGAGACGACAATGCCTTTCTTCCTACTCCTTAGTAAGTAGAATCTCCTGTAGGGCAGTTTCCCCTTCAGTTTCTTCTTCCTATACTCGTCTCGGGTCCTTATTTGGGATTAGGGGCATGAATTTTTTTATTGTCTTGTTGTTCTCTTAGGATTTTCTCATTCTTGGAATTCACAAGTACTTTTTCAGCAAATTGTTGGAGTACTTGTCTTCTCTGCTCTCTTTGAACTTTGGCTCTCTCTTTTGGCCAGTAATCGAGGTATTTGTCCAAGGAGTTCATACCGAAAGCTCATTCCGTACTGTGCTCTCTCTCTCTCTCTCTCTCTCTCTCTCTCTCTCTCTCTCTCTCTCTCTCTCTCTCTGTGGCTTCCCTTTGCACGTACTAGTTGACAAAAACTTCTCAGGCTACCACCAGGTCTTGTGTTGCTTGATCTTCCCTTGTTACTTCTTCCTCTTCCCCGTCACCATTTTTGACTTGTACTTGTGGTAGGAATGGTCTGCCTAACACTCCATCCCATTTGTAATATGACCTCTAGGCTCAAACTTAGGCAACGACGCGAAAAATGTAGAATGGTTACTAGACAGAGAATTAAAGCATGAATTCAACTTTACTAGTATCATCATAAACATTTACTACTAATGATAAACATATGAATATTGGCAAGGGAAACCAATATTCTTTTTATTGATTACCAAAAACAAGTACATCATTTATGTTCCAATGTTCTTAATAGAAGTTGGTTGATTAGGGAGACCAACCGACACATCCCCTCACTACCTAACTAACCAAAACCAAAACTATCTATCTTAATCATATTATTGCTTTATCGTGCCCTACAATGTTCTTCTTTGCCACATAACTTTTCTTCTTGTTTGGGGGAGTTCACTAGCTTTCTCTCCCTTTCTTGGCTTTGCCCTGTCCTATTCCTGACTTGCTTCTTCTAGTGGGTAGTCTTGAATATCTTAAGTTGTGGCTTTCAAGTCCCCCCAAAACTTGTTTTGTACAAGGTTTTGGGTCCCTTCAAAGCCTGTTTTTGCTCGTATTAAAAACCAATAAACTTCCCAAGCTCCATTACAAGAACTGTATTTTTGTGGTCATCAATTGACTAAAGAAGTATGCACACTTCTTTGCTATCTCATTCGAATTCAATGTACCCCAAGTTGTAGAGATATTATTCAAATAGATATTCAAACACCACGGACTTCCAAACAACATTGTGAGTAGTCAAGATAGCAGATTGCTTAGAATTTCGGACTGAATTACTTAATTTATTTGGTATGGAGTTGACACTAAGCACTAGCTACCACTTGCAGATAGATAGGCAAACCAACATCGTAAATAAATGGGCTGAAGTTTACTTGTGCAATTATGCTGCAGGTCATCAAAAGACATGGATCACATGGATCCATTTAGGAGAATATTCCTATAATACTACATACCACATGTTAAGCGGAATGACACCCTTCAAAGTTGCATACGGATACAATGTGTTGGCATTCTTAGACATGGTGTTTGGTGAAAGGAAGGTGCCTAAGGCCAAACAAAGGGTACAAAAATGTCAAGGTAATTATAAATCCCTCAAGAAAAATCTACGAAGTGGCCAAAATTAGCAAAAGACATGTAATTAAAATTTGAGATTGGGGATTTGGTTTATCTCTAATTGCAACCATATTAACAATCTCAAAAAGTGGCAGGGAGAAATTCAAACTAAAATTCTATGGACCTTACAAAGTAATCAAGCGAATAGGAGAAGCAACCTATCGACTTGAGCCACCATATAAGGGTCTTGGACAACAAGTCACCACCTTTACATAACTTTCACATTTGGATGGAGATAGAAAGTTGGTTTTAGTTCCCAATTAAGTAATAGACATTAGAGAGAATAAGTCGAGGAAGAAAGTCCTCAAAGAATAGCTCATCAAATGGAAAATCTTCCTACAGAAGATGTGACATGGGAGAGTGAGCAAGAATTTCAACACCCAAATCTTATTTTCCTAGTGGGCAAGCAATTTCAAGGAGGGGAGACTGTAATGATCCCATGGATCATACAAGGTGCACCAAGGACAGGTAGCAATGAAGATGAGACAATAGTACTTGCTGCCATCTAAAGTATTGACATCTATTCTGTTATTATTGTCTAAGTAAATAAATCTTAAGTTTTTACTGAGATTGCTCCTGAAGCAAATAACATGATTCAACTACCAGTATAGTAGTCTGTTCCATTCAATTGATTTGGATTGCATTCTGAAAATATCACACCAGCTAGCATTCTCTATATAACTTTGAACAAGCAAATCACTGCACCTTGTCCAGCAAAGTAAAAAAACCAGTAGACCCTTGTACACAAACTGCTGGTTATAATTCTGGGTATAGAGAGGACAGTAAGCAGTGAGAATTGGGTGGGTCATTGCATATCCTCCCTTTTATCATTCTAACAATCCACTTTTGGAGTGTTCTCCATCCTCTAATCACTGTTTTTGTTGTAGGACAACATTAATGTTATGTCTATGATTTTGTCATTGGATTCACTTACTTTGTCCAAGTTGGATGTTGTAGCTTACTAACAGTATTTAAATATTAGACTTCTTATCATTTTGTTCTATTGTCACCTCCTTTGCACACACACACAGATAGGATTTGTTCACCCACAATTGCCATACCAGTGCATGATATCACAATGAAACCCATCACAAATTCCTGCCTCCAGTCATACATGTTTTGTTTAAGGTTCCTAGAGACACGATTCAAAATTGGTTCTTATGTGCTTGTGATTCTAATACTAAGGTGTAAGGTTTACTTAGAAGAGCAATGAAAATGAGTAGGGGTGTAAGGCGCTAGTTAATATGGTCATTTACATGTCTTTGTTATGCTACTCTCAATCTTGGTACAAACTTCCTGAATCCTTAATTTGTGCACTAAGCTTGGGCTATCATTATTATTAATAGAAGTGGGTGTTTGCCATTACACTAATTGCTCCTTGTTGTGTGACAAAATTATTGTTATGCAGTTGACAGAAATGAAACTGTTGCATTACCTACAGAGGAACAAAAAACACATTTTGCAGTGGTTTCTAAATGGCCTCTTCATGTACAGCCACCTATGCAATAGCCACCTGCATAAACTAGTGATTGCATAAATGCTACCAGTATAAACTAGTGATTACACAATTGCTACCTGCTCGAGTTGGCAGTTTCAATATCATCCATCGAACTTTACATTTTCAGGAATTTCCTGAACTGAATGTTACATCCAAGATGTTTGGATCCCCATAGACATGACTTCACCCATGCATATCACTTGCACTGTCTCCATTTTTCTTCTTCTGAAAATCAGTTGGAAATGAGGTGATCATTATGAAGTGTCTTACAAGTTAAATTGTAGTCTTCTTGATAATTAATATTTTTTCCTAACAGTTCATGATCAAATTTGAATTATTCTATGAGCTTACAAAATCAAGTTGAATGTGAAGAAGATGCTTAGCTGATCCTCCCAATATCTAATTAATTTGGTAACATATCATTAATGATCTTTACATGAATACCATCACCTTTCAGATCTATTTCCAAAGTAATGTGTTTAATATGGAACCAAATACATAGCATCTCATAATAGAATTAAACACACTTCTTGGCAGGATTCATAGAACTTCGATTTTTTTTTTGATTGGAATATGTTAAACATCTTGTTGATATTGGGTGCATGGATGATTGTTCTTCTTTGGCTTTAAAGAAAAGTAACAAGAATCAGAATCGGATCGGAATCGGCAAGGCCAAATCGAATCGTGAATTGACAATGAATCGGCGATGAATTGGCAAATTTGAAAAAACCCTTTAAATTTAAAGATTTTAACAATTTAAAACTTATTTCATGCACCCTTTATTGAATATAACTTAAACACACTATAACATCATCAAATAGAAGTTAAAACTTAACATACATAAACATGGAATATAAAATCCATCACATACGTAACTATGTTATCTAAAATGTAAATTGTAGGCTAGCTGAAGTAAATAGAAATCAAATGATCATAATGATTTAAATCATAGAATGTATGTAAGATGATCCATAAGACATAAAATCATAAATGTATGTAAGAATCTAAGATGAAGATCCATGAAAGTTTGAAACATATGTCTATCAATGATTTAGTATCAATATCTGTAACCAAAATATAAAAACAAGGCTCCAGCTCAAGCCTCAAACTCATAGTCATCATCATCATCCTCAACATCATCTTGAAGCTCAGCTGCAGCCTTAGCCTCAGCCTCTGAGTATCCAGTCTACCTAGTAGCAAGGCATCTAATGTAGGTCCTAGAGGACTGCCAAGCCATATCTCCCCAATGTAAGATGGGCTCACGAATGTCGCTAGGGCTTGTGCCTGTGCGTGCACGTGTGTGTCTACCAATGCCTGAAGAACGTGCTCTAGTTGCCTCAACCTCTATATCCACTTGGTCAACCCACGCACGGTCTTCCTTAGTGAAGATTGGATCCACGACCTCTGTGAGCCACTCTGATTCTGGATCAATCTCCTCCAGAATGATCGGAGAGGAGTCAGTGCCCAAAATCTATCTGATCCTAAGATGGAGGTTGTAATGAACAAAGACAATATCATTCAACTTTTGCACTGTCAACCTGTTTCTCCTCTTCGAATGGATGTGCTCGAACATGGACCAATTGCGCTCACATCTAGAGGCGCTGCTTGGCTGACTCAGAATACGAATGGCAATTTTTTGAAGTTTTGGGGTTGTGGCCCCAAACATTTGCCACCATCTATCTGCAATAAGGGAAAATAGAAACAATTAGTCTCATTTACAAATTACAAGTTAACTCTAAAATTACATAATCAACTTTAAGTTTAGAATCTAGATTCATGAACATTGAATATATTATTTAATTTTTACCTGGCTGTAGTGTTGTCTGAGCATTTATGGCCATCCTGCCAGAGAAAAGTGGCCCCTCTTTATTGTTGAACTGGTCTAGCTCAACAATTGTAGTAGCGCTATCTTCATCGCTATTCAACCTCTGAATCACTGTGTATAAGCCAGTGAGAACCTCCGCATCCGCCTTGAACTCAAGACGAAAACAAAATGCCGGATTCAAAAAGTAAGCTACTGCATGATGGGTCGATGGAGCTGATTCTGCCATCTCCTATCGATGATGTCCCAAATAGGGCCATACCTCTCCTGCACTCCTGCATATTGGGCTCTGATGGCCTCCTTGGCCCTATCCATGCCCTCATAAATGTAGCCCATAGAGGGCTTCTCCCCATCAGCAGTTCATAGCAAAGCTACAAGGGGCTCAGTGACCTACATATAAAATAAAACAAAAAATTTGAGTCAAAACTTAAATATAAAATAATATAAATTAAAGTAAAAGTAAAATACTAAATGTTAAATTGCAATAAAACTACCTTTAGGATTTCTCTAGCGAGTTTCCAAAAACCATCCTCATCAAATATGCAATCCGCCACATGTATCCCTACAGTGGTCGTAGCATAGGAAGAGGAAATCCAGTCCCGCCCAACAAACATGCTCCTCAATTCATCCCTTGATGTCAACAAGGACTACAGGGTGATGAAATTCGAGGCAAACCTCATGATACCTGGGCGAGCTAACTCCTTGCCTTCTGTGTACTTCCTCATTGTGCTAAAGGACAAATGAATGATTATAAATGAATTTGCATATGTTTTTTGCCCTTTCCACACATGACTTGACAAGCTCAAGTTTGCCAATTTCCTCCAACATGGGGTCAATGCAATGTGCCGCACAAGGGGACCAAAATAATTGTGGGGTGCCTCTCCATCAAAAGTTTACCTACAACAATTTTAAGTAAATTAGAAATTCAAATTTCAAAATTCAAATAAATTTATTTTCAAAACTTGAAAAGTTAAAAGTTTACCTGTAGCAACATAACTTGCTACATTATCCGTCACCACTTGGATCACATTTTGTTCTCCCACCTCTGCTATGACTTCCTCAATAGCCTCACATAAGTATGTGGCATTTTTTACATGTGCGGAAGCATCAATGGATTTGATGAACATGGTATATCCTACAAGTAACAAAACAATGAATTAGAATATAGATCATCAACAAATTAGCATTCAACAAATCAAAATTTACAATTATGTATGTAGGAAAGTAGAATGATCAATCACCTCCACAGGATACAAGAAAATTGAGGAGTGTTCTATTCCTCCTATCTGTCCAACCATCAGTCATGATGGTGCAACCCTTTGCAATCCATTCCTTTCGGTTCTCCTCGAGCTCAGCCCTCATGTCCTCTACCATCTCATCCAAGAGTTATCCGCTCAACTCAGCCTCAGTTGGGGCTTTAAACCCCGGACCACAAATAGCAACCGCGTCTATCATGTTCTGCCAATAAGGAGCCCTGTCACAAATAAAAATTTAGATGTCAAAGACTCAAATTATAAAACAAGTAGATATAATTAAAGTTTTACTTTTACTTTTAATTTTAACTTTAAACAAAACAAAGAAAAAAGAATCAATAACTTGGCTGCAATAAATGGAATGTTGCAAAAGTACCAAAATTTGCATATCTCCTTTCTGGCAGCATCATGAATCTCCTTGTTCAAACCCATGCCCTCAAGCGTGGGTTGGGAACCAGGAGTAGTGCGGGGCACAAAAAGTAACTATCCATTCTGTTTTTCCGCACTCTAGGCTGCAATAGGTTGGTGTGGGACTCTGTCTCAGTATGTGACTGACTAGCACTAGCACTAGCACTAGCACGAGCAGAAGAACTAGGATAAAAAGGAGGCCTAGAAGAACCCTCTCCAACACAACCTACGGATGCTGAAGCTGATGCAGATGCAGATGTGGATGCAGCTGCGGATGCGGGAACATGGGAGCCAATACCCCTTAACCCTTCAAGTTGCATTTTCCTATTGGCTTTGTCTTTTTCAATTTTTTCTAATGCCATTAAGCAAGTGCGTTTTGCCTTAGGAGTTTGGTGAGTGCAAATTGTAACATCGTGTCTAGGTATAGCAACAATGTGGTATTTCAATCTAGAAATACCCCTAGAAGTTATTTTTTGTTTACAAAAAATACATTTTGTTTGATATTTGGTTCTTCCAAGAAACTCTTCGTTATATTTCCAACATTCGTCTTTTCTACCCATTGCGAATTTGCGAAAAATGAAAGCAAAGGCTGCTGCAATAATTTTTTTAATGTAAAATATCAAAGTTTGAAGCTAATAAAAGCTACAAAACAACAAACCCTAGTTTGCAACATAGTAAAAATAAAGAACATTCAAGATCTAAACTAAAAATCTTGAAAACTATAAAAACTTAACAAAAAATGCATAATACACTAACATGTAAAAAAAAAAATGAGCACTTACCTCTTGCAAATGAGTTGAGGAGTGTTGAGATTAGGTCCTTAATACTCCCAATGCAATTGATGGCCTCCCCAAATGGATTGCTGATCTCTTTTGTGCTCTTCCTTCTTGCCGGTTAGAAACCTATGGCTTTTCTTTTCTCTTCTTCTCTCTCACTTTTTCTCTCTTCTACTCATGTTAAACAAATAGAAGGCCCTTTAGGGTTATAACAAAGAGAATAGGTCAAAAAGAAAGTAAAAAAAAAAGTGATTTTTTAAAATTTTACAAGTCCATACTTTACTGGCCGCAAGCGATTTCTTGGCGATTTGGGCAATTTTTTGGATGAATTGCCGATTTGGGCGATTCAGGCGATTCACCCGATGAAATCGGTGATGGCGATTTTCGACTCCAAAAAAATCGCCATCCATGAATCTGATCGTTGAATCACCGATTCACACGATTTTTAGGCGATTCTCGTTACTCTACTTTAAATTTTAAATCTTCGTATGCAGACAATACCACCAAATCGATAGAGGACTGGATTTGCCGATTTTTTGACACGGGAGGTTGAGATAGAGACACTTCATTTTCTGTTGCCCCATCTGCTATTAGGTTAGAGGGAGGTTTTATTGCCTACTCCCTCCCATCCTTATTTAGATACACTAATTAGCAGTGTCTTGCAGTTTCTCTATAGGAGGCCACAAGGCTTCGAGATCAAACTCTGCAGCTTTAGTTCCCTTCGAGATAGACCACAAATCAGCTGATCACCTCCTTCATGTTGGTCTCTCCAGTTTCGACTACCAAGTGGTTGTCTGCTCTCCGTACTTCCAGACACAACAGATCCTGGAAGCCTTGCAGGGGTTGCATGTGGCAGTAGCCCTCCACTTCCAGTGGCTCTTAGAGAGGATGCCTCGACCTGGACCATATTGTTTAGCTTTGGACTTCTTCTCGACGATGATGAGTGACTAGCTTGTTGCTGGCTTCTGCTTCCATTCGTTTGTTTGGGCTTTGTTTTGCTGATTCTCCTAGGCACCATTTGGTGTTCCCGTTGTTGGTTGTTCTTTTGTTGTATGTTTTCTGTCCCTTAGACGCTCTTTATGGTCTCTTGTTGGACATGATAAAATTTATCTTTATCTTTAATCCCTTAAAGTATGAAGATGCACCATTTTGCAGTTCAGGTAATGCACACATGTTCTATAGAAAAGTCATTCTAGTATTACCAAACGGATATTAGTGTTCAGGGTATTACTCTACAAGAAGTCATCTTGCCTCTTTTCCAAAATGGAAATTGATTAGGGTCTCAAATAACAATATAGAGCATGCAAGATAAATGGGCATAGCACACTTCAAAGCATTTTGAAAGTTTTAGGTTAGCATTTCAGCATTTCGATATTCACAATCGGCTTGGTATCTTAATAATCTAATCACAAGGCTTTCGGAAAAGTTGGTGTAAATATTTTTTTTACAGTGGAGTACATATTATTCTTAATTATTAGGCTTAGCCAATTATACTTTAAAATAAAATATTATCGTTATTTGATTTCCAATTTATTAAATGTGTTCCAACTTCCATGCATGCAAATTATTTAGGCACTTCCAAAATCTAATTCCAAAGTCTACTTTTTCTTCAATTTTTTTCACTTTGTTTGTGACAAATCATTGTCAAAAGTCTATAAATTAGTGTCAAAATTGGAGAAGAGATTGTTGGAATTTCTGCTGGCTGCTTGGAGTTCTGGCAAGAGCTGCAGCATCTAGAAAATTAGAGTTACAAAATTTAGTATTTAAACTGTATTTGAGTGTAGATGTGCAACTTTTCTAGGCATTAAGTACCTATTTATAGTCCTTGCTTTTGTCCTAATTGATAAGTGCAAGTACAGTTTCTCTTTAGGTGCTTATTTTACCGTGTAAAGCTAGTTTTTTCTTTAGCTGTTTTTTGTCTATTTTTAGGGCGACAACACTCTAGCTGTTTTTCTAATATTTTTTACTGGGATGGCTAAATTTGTTTAGGGCACGTTGTGTTGTTTAAAACAATATAAAATAAGTAGATCATGTGTGCCTAGTTCATTTGTTATTTATCAACCCTTGGTATTACTATCTTTATATTAATCCAAACTGCAGAGAAGCGCTGCTTTGTTTGTTTAGAGGAATATATATTTTTCTCCAGATTGCAGACTATTCTGATTTCAACTTTTTAAAGGTTTTTTTACTTTCATTTTTCTGTGTATGTAGGTTAAGGCACTACTGCAATGGGTTTGATTACGATTGAGATTAGTCAAATTTATTGAAACCTAGAGTAGAATCTGTGTACCATATACTAAATTTCAGCAGAGATTATATTCAAACCTTACAGTGTAGAATCTGCTTACATGTGCTGAATTTAACAGAGATTTAATGCTTTCTTTGAGTTCTTTTTTCCAATTCTTCTTGACTAACGATTGCAATTTTGGGGTCCTGAAGGAACCTTGAAACATAGGAATAGAAAATACAGTGGATTCAAATGAATGGTATTATGTGCTGGGAAAATCTGAATTTCTTTATGATTGCAGTGAAATTAAAAAAATTACTCCTAAGTTTTTAGACTAGAGTTTATCTTAACTACTTTGAAATTCTTGGATTTCAATCAGATCTCCAGAAATTTGACCGTCTTGAAAATCTTGAGCAAAAGGCACAGCAGAGAAGTGAGGTAAGAATAATGCTCTGACTTATGTGTAGCTTCTAGAGCAGATTTCTTTAATTTTCCAACAGTTAGAGGAAGCTCATGGCAAAGGATCTTCTAGTTGCTTTGTTTGTTGGGTAGTAATCAGGTGTAGATTTTCTGTTATTTTTAGAAAGGAGATAAAGAACCCGATGAAAAGAAAGAGGGTGAAAATGAAGATGCTGAAGAAGAGGAGATAGAAGATGAAGAGGAGGATTTAGGGGATGATGATTACAACCAGGTACACTTATTTTTCACCAATGGATAAAGGAAACTTATCTCTAATTTTTCCTGGGATTTTTCATTTGGTCTCTGTAAAATGCTCAATAGGAATGGGCATCAAATATGAACATTCACCAAAAATGATATCCTGTGTCTTTCAGATTGCTGTTTGTTTCTGTGTAATTATTTTTCAGGTCGCTATGATTTCCTAGCATGTATTGTCTTTTCATTTGCTTATAGTGAAGAAGCATAGCCAGTTTTCAATAAGCTTACTAGTGAAGAAACATTCATGCAAAAAATTATACATTAATGAATTAAGAGTTAAGAGTATTGTATTTCTTGTTCACAATCTAAACAATGGTAATTCTAGAAAGCTGATGGCATATATTAGAATGGTCTATCCAAGAATATTAATTTGACACATGCATGGACAATTTTACTCTGCCTTGGTTATGGTATGAGTGGGTATGCCTATATTACACACACACGCACACCCATAGTTGTGTTGACTCTTGAGTAACATGGATCATTTTCTGCAAATGTACTATCATGGCCATTGTAATAGATGTGTTCCAAATGCAGATTTGGATCTCATATAAATATGAGAGGAGACATGTCTCTATGGTGTAATAATTTATTAATAATATTATATTAATATAAATAATAATAATATATATATATATATATATATATGTATATATATTATATACTATTATATACAATAATATTATTTAACATGGATAAGTATATATAGGAAATGATGATTTATTAATAACAATAATGTATCTTTGATCGAACCAATCCGACTAAAGCTACAACCTTAACACTCCCTCTTAGCTAGGGAGGATTTTTAGAACACATTATACTCTCAAGTAAATGAAGAGATATCGTCTCAGTGTGATATTCTTGGAATGGCATATTTAAGGATATCAAAATATATCCGTCCATTTAGATGTTGAATTTCAATATAATCCGAAGTATGATTCAGCAAGAAATATCAATCATATGATATTCATCATACTTATATTCTTTTGATATGTGCACTGACATCAATTAAGAGATGTTTATCAAGAGAATAAGTTATTTGATTTCCAGCTCTCCGGGATAATTAGGTCGATTAGATTAACAAAAATCACAATGTCATGAACTTTATCATGACAAGTATTATGATCTCCGGCACTCTGGGACAACAACTACATGTTCATTATCACGACTTTCAGCACTTTGTGACAACAACTTAATGAAGTTTGTCATGATACATTCGTTATCATGGCTTTTAGCACTCTGTGACAACTTGATGAAGTCTCTCATGATAACAGGTCTACCATTTATAAGATTGTCATCTTACAATGGTTACCTTCTGTTTATATATGTGAATGAAAGATCATCACCTTTCATTACATATCATATGCAAAATAGTAATCACCATGAACCAAGTTAGAGGGTGGTACAAGGGCTTTCACCTCAATTCTCTCTCATAGAGAAGAATGCATTACAACAAATTTTACTTAGAACTTCTTCCTCATAGAGAAGATATCATTCACAAAGGATTGCACCTCAAAAATTCTCCCTCTGAATAATGATCTTGGGAAGTCAGGTCTTGTAGTTACTCCCTTTGAGAGTCTCTTCACTTAAAGATGTCTGTCAGACTCCCTTTGAATTTGATATTAATTTTCCAACCTTTAGGTGACTAGTTATTACTTCCTCATGATGTACATATGAGTAGGCCCATCACAATCATGTAGTCATACACAATTATATTAGACTTCGTCTAAGTATCAATCTTCTGAGCTCCTTGTATACAGTCATCTCTGATGAAGTATTAAACTCTCTCTTGATATGAAAGGATACTCATAATCTCAATCATCAAAGATATTTTCTTCTTCAGCCTCACTTTAACCAGCCAGATCATCAGATGACTAATGAATAACTTCTTTAGAGCTATTGCCATAAGATTGAGTCTACACTATATTTGGTAAAGTATCAATCTTCTTTTCTTGCAAGAGTATCCTCAGACACAAAGGAAAAGATCAAGGCGACTAACTCTTATAGTATGTGTAGAATTACAAATAATAAGCAAGTAAATATAATAATAAAAGATAATGAATACTTATCTGCATATTAACGTTTTTGATACAAGTTGCTACAATGAAGTTCCATATACATCAAACAAGAAAATGCCTCCAGTGGGGAATGAAACATTGGTTAAGGTAATCATTCACCCCCCACAATGTAGAATTCCCACATACTTCATTATTATTAATTTGAACCATAAAATAGTCTAGTTCACTTCCACTTGTAGATGAATTATAATCATATTCAGTCTTCTCAGGATGATCATTGTGTGTGTGTGTCAGTCTCCCTCTCAATCTTCCTCTTTTTCCTCTTACTTGACTCTATAATATGAATTAAAAAGGATTATATTTAGTATAGAGATGCACTATATAGTTGATGTTTCTATTCTTCATATGTTTATCTATTTGAGATCTCATTTCTGATTCGAGTAATACCATACGTGATAGTTAATCTGAATTCTTATATTATAGTCTCTGAGATATGTTCCTTATGATTATTAAAGGTTCTCATGGTGCCATTTCTCCTATAAGAAATCTCTCTAAATTCATGTATTGATAACTTGATAAATCTATCTCAGGTTGAGCACTCGATTTGTCTTAAAGTCAGGATAGAGTCTTTCTTTCGATCAGTTCCATCATGATTATATCTCTCTAACCATCTTGTAACCAGAATATGTCTATTTAGTATTTTTATCTCACATACTCATATTCTATTTCCAGAGGATCAGCTTACGGAGCCTGACTTGAGGGCTCACCAAAAAGGGCAAATTATCTATTGTCAAACTTAAAGATCACTGGCTTCTTATAAGACCACAATCACTCTCAGTGTATAGTTTGAAGTTTTCATTTTTCTCAGATAGTCAGTGTACCGATTGCATATTTCTCCTGTATATTGTCTATATCCACGCCGAGGATAATTATATTTCTTTGACTCCGTAATAATTCTTAGTTTTGATAGATAGACCAATGTTTATTTGCTTCCTTACATCAATTATGAAATGATTAATCTCCTGTACTATAACTAAGGATAGACACATGTGGGAATCTTTTTCTTCTATTAATCAAGGATGATAATCTTTTGTTATGGCTTTAATCTATCAGTAGAACTTGAATATCCTTCTTTCTTTGAGATACTTTGATCAACGCAATTGTTTGTGATGAAGACTAATCTTCAGGGCACTATTGTCAACAATAGTTGGGATAAGAATGTCAACCTTATTATATTAATGATTCCCCTTTTGATCTGTTTGGATATATTATAACTCTTGCTCCATGATATGCATCCTCTTTTCAATGTAGATAGATTCTACTTTGTATGTTGATAAGTTGCTCTTTATGTAAGCAGATGTAAAATATATAATCTTCCCCATGAGTCTTTAGATGACATTTGAGCTCCCTCCATCGAGGATCCTCTTGGAATCATTAACAAAACCAGAAGAGCACCTTACAAAACAGGTGGAAAGGCTGAAGAAATGACCAACCAAATCAAGCAATGCCCATTTTGATTTTTCATTCTTGTATGTACTTTGATTGGTTTAAAGAAACATTTGTTCCTTCATACAAAAGAGTACTTGAATTGTTTTAATTGAAACTTGAATGATTGTACTGTCTCCTAATTCAATTTTTTTATGATTTTGGACTATCTTCAAATGCAAGAGACTTCTTTCTGTAAAAACTTATGGAGATTGTAGCATAAGGGTAAATTGTTCTGATAACAGAGTATACTTATCCAAATGGTTCCCCTTTGATCAACCCAATCGCTCATCTGTTATTCTTATGATATTTCGATATATTACAGGTTGGTGCATCACTCTAACTGTTATGTCTGATATGGATTTATCAATATGCAAAGGTGAACTTGTGTAGGTCTGATAAGACCTTTGATCTGTATGAATGCTTGCCTGGAATGTCTGACTAATATAGCGATTCTGTAAGATCTTTTGATCTGAATGCTTGCTTTTATGTCTGCTGATTATAGCATTTGAAAAAATAATGGTGTTATGATTTATAGCACTTGTACTTATGTATCTAAGGGAAAGAGGCTGCTGCTCAACATGAGCAATCTACAAAGAATATGAAGTAGACATCAGAAAAGATATTTGATGATCTGATCTCCTAGTCTTATTCCCCTGATGTCTTTTGCAAAGTGCTTGAGACCTATATACAAAAGCCACACATATTTGACCGGTCATGTCAACTCATTAGACCTGTTTTCTTATGATGGCAATTTATAATATCATCGCCCCACTTTATTAATGTCAATCTCATACACATTATTGATAGTCATTGTAACACTTCATAATTGTTATGTAGATGTGTTAATCAGATCTAACGGTTAGTTCCCTTCACTAATCCAAACCAGAATGATGCAGCTCTTTGCTATGCTTAATTTATATATTATCAGTAATCTATTTTCAAATAAACTAGTCATGATTATTGATGTTGTATGAATTGATTCTCCTTAGTTTGATAGATATCAAGGTTTGTCGTATTCCTCCATAACTATATCAGGTGTGAGTGTTGTATCCTTTAATTCCGTATTTATCGATGTGACTTTTTTGTGATCTGCATGCCCCCTTTGTATAATTGATGATCATTGATTGGCTATTCAGACTTCATAGGAACTGTCGTTCCTTTCAGCACTTGGAAAAATTCATTCCTTCATCAATTTTTGTATCATTCCATGTCAACCTTTCCTTCATAATAATCAGCTCATTGATAGGGAGTTCGCGTTTCAATTCTTCAGCATTAAGAATTTAGTCACGATATTCCTCAGTATCCCCAAGGCAAGGATTGATATGTGTGAGTGTTGGTCTAGATGTTTATTACCTCCTACAGCTTATGCAGATATTCGCCCAACTCAGGATTTTTTTTATCTATCTCCACATGATAATAATATGCCATGTCTGATAATGACAACTCCGAACATGTCTATTAAAGTCCTTATGCTGAGTATGTTCTCCGTACACTTCTTTGATGCCTTGCTAGTACTGTTCCAATTTGGTTTTCTTTCTATCACATAATAATTTCAGACCCCCTTGGATCTGCTTGACAATGAATATTCCTCTCTTAAATGGCCACACATTATTTTCTTACATTTGCAGTCTGCTCTGATACCATGTTGAGTAGCATGGATCATTTTCTGCAAATGTACTATCATGGCCATTGTAATAGATGTGTTCCAAATGCAGATATGGATCTCATTTAAATATGAGAGGAGACATGATGAGACATGTCTCTATGGTGTAATCATCATTTAATAATATTATATTAATATAAATAATAATAATATGTATAACAATATATATTATATTATATATATATAATATTCTATTATATATATATAATATTCTATTATATACAATAATATTATTTAACATGGATAAGTATATATAGGAAATAATGATTTACCAATAACAATAATGTATCTCAGATCGAACCAATCCAATTGAAGCTACAATCTTAACAAGTTGGACTAATCATTGATTAATCACCGAGTTTTTATTAAAAAACATGGCTGCACACATTAATAACATAGTTTGAACGCCAAAAACAACAGGGTACAATTCATTTTTTTTGTTAGCCTAAAAAAGAGAAATAAGTTAACCCAAAAATGCCTCAATGACCTTGTCTATGTACAACATAATCTTCAGTTGAGTGTAAGAAAGGCACAGGAAGTAGTAGCTTGTAATGTCCCCTTTTTTTAGCATTCATAGCATGATGTTGTCGTTAGCCTATTTCCCCATGGTCCTGTAGGCTAACCAGGACATTAACGACACTTAGAGGCCATTTGGCCTAGATAGTTTCAGTTGTAGGTCTTTCTGAGGGGTTTTGAGGCAACTTTGGGCATATTTACTATTTATAGTAAGTCATCTTAGGCATGGGTGGACATCCAGTGGCAGCGGTATGTCGATGGTAATTGTTTAAAATCGGCAAGAAGACTTGTTTATCATTGATAAGATTTTTTTTGCATTGATAAAGCTATTTTATAAAGTTAAATTTAAATATTTAACTTTATTAATACATAGACTATAGTTTGTGGGAAATATTTAAATTAAAAGAGTCCCTTTTATTTTATAACACATTGGAGAAATAAGTTACATAAAGGGAGTTATGTTTTATCCCACATTGAGAAAACGAAGGATGGAGCTCTTGTGAGAACACTATAAAAGAAATGGAAGAGCTTCTTTTAAGCATGGTTGGAAATATCAAAGAAATTGGAGAATTTTCTGGAGGTTATGTCTCAATAGTTTGAAGGACGAAATCCCTTCAAGCTAAAAATCTTGACGCCATTGAAAGATATGGTCTTGAGATTCAACAGGGTAGCAATCCAAAAAAGCAGAAACGAAAAAGCAGTCTGAAAAAGCGGAACCGAAAAAGTAGGCGGAAAAAGCGGAATCGAAAAAGCAAGTGGAAAAAGCGGAACTGAAAAAGAAGCGGAAAAAGCAGAATCGAAAAAGCAAGCGAAAAAAGCGGAACCGAAAAAGCAGGCCGAAAAAGTAGTTCGAAAAAGTAAAGCAGAAGGGGCAGCATTGAAGGAAAATTATTACAGCCATCTACAACCAGGTTCCCTTGTTAGTATTGTTTTTTTTAGGGTATTATAAGTTTCAGCTGTAAGTGTACATTATACCAGCATTGTCATTTTGGTAATCCATGTAAATGCCAAAGTCTTGGCCATATTTCATGAGCATTGTATTAGAAATTTGATTGCAATAAAAAAGATAATAGTTGCTGGTGTCATTTAAGCAATTCAATCTCATTATTTATCAGCTAGATAGTTTGCATACCAACTGTTTGCAAAAATGCCAGTTGGCTGTAGGTGTTCTTTTCTCATGCTTAGATCATAATATATGCACTGAATATTGTCAAAATTAGGAGCACACTCATGTTAGGTCATTGTGTAGTTCATTGTAATCTTCTATCACTAGATTCTTATTGATGCAAATTGGAAAAAAGTCATTTAAAGCAAGCTGAAATACTATATCAGTCATATGTCTCTTGCATGTGAATTGTTTGACAAAATTCTTTGAGCCTTCAATCAGCATCTTTGAGAGCAGATTTGAGGAGGGTTATTATAGTGGTATCAGAGCTTGCTTGCAAAGTGTTTGACGAAATGTCAAACAACTGAAGTATAAAGATTTTTGGTGTTTGAAGAAGTTATAACTTGTTGGGGTCATTACATAGCTAGTCTAGTTGATCTGGGTGATATAGATCCTTACAATGATTGGACGACACAGGAGCAACCTCCTTTGTTTACAGAGGATGACACTACCAATTTAGAGAGGCAGACTATGGAGGAGGAGGGCAATTTGGTTTCATATTGGATGACATTGAGTAGGAGAACACTGAGGAGGATGAGTCAGATGAGGAGTCATTGCTAGTGCTAGGAGCTACATCTAGAATGGAGAGCAAGCCACAAACATCATCAAAGATACCGAGCAAGGAGAGGCACAATCACACCTAGAAGATGATTATACTTCTAGGATTAGACCTCTAGTTCTCCTCCCTAATTTGTGAGCAGAAATATGAAGAGGAAGATGTAATTGTAATGATGTATTTACTTGTAGTTTTTTAGAGACTATTTACTATTTTTCTTCTATCCATCAACATTCCGTATGAGAATGCAATTTTATAACTCATTGGGTGCATCTTCTCATTGAATTTTACAATGAAAATGCATTTTTAATCATAGTGATTTTTTTTATAGTCCGGAGTTTTATGCCAAGATTTTTCCGAAAACAGGCCGAGCTTTTCCTGAATATTTTTTTAGGCATTCGCGAGTTTTTGCTGAGTCTGAGTTTTCCAACTATGCGCACACCTATCCACAAACGCTATAAGAAAAGTACAAAATTAAAAAGATAGTTGATAGTGATAGATTATTCAACGATTAATAGTAGATCGCATGCATAATAGAAGATTAATACGAAGAGTGATTGCTATGATTTTGATGATTGCAAGAAAGAAATAGGGGAACAATAATCATATTAACATAAACCACAATTACCATTGTGAAGACTCCCATGGAAGAGTGTGATGTCTATCAAGATAACCGGTTGATATAACAAAAGTGATTGACATGCAGTAGTTCACTCATCAAATGGTTATCACAAAGTGATGTGGTTATGAGAAGGCTCAAGTTACATCCCTTAGGTACTGCACGATATTTAATATGGATCAAATCCAATCTTTTGGTAATCACTGAACACACAAACATACTGGCAGATCAAATACAATGCAGATTGAATATATTGCAGACTGAATATACAAGACAGATCGATGCATATTCAGATCGATTCATATTCATTGGCAGGTTGATACATATTCAGACTGATTCATATTGATTGGCAGATCAATACCTATTACAGAAGGAATCATATCAGCAGATATATATATATATATATATATATATATATATATATATATATATATATATATATATATATATATATATATATATATATATATATATTGCAGATCAATGTTCATCTACAGGCAGACTGTACAAAAGGATACATATAGATTGATATTCATTAATTGACACTCATTCATCAGCCTTGTGATTGACAAACTTTTTATCAGTCCTCTGTTATTTGATAAATATAATCAGAGATTTTGTTGCTGGGATTTTTCACCTTCAAGTTGGAAGGTTTTCCCAGGGTATATGCTGTGCAATTTCAGTTGAATTACTACAGCTCTTAACTGAGAGAGAGAGAGAGAGAGAGAGAGAGAGAGAGAGAGAGAGAGAGAGAGAGAGAGAGTTTGCACTGCAAATGTCAAAAATTGTATAACATAATAATGAAAAGTAAAGTTTGACAATTAAGACTCGACGTAAGCCCAAAAGCTTGAAGGGCACCATTGATATGTAGAAAAGATGTTAGACATGAGTAAACCCCAACAATAAAGGGGATGTGGGCATTATGCCCTTGATTTTCTTTTCCGATGATTGTAAAGATGACGTAAAAATGAAAAAGGGGACGACTGGCTGTCTCTTACATTTGGGGACTTATTAGACATCTCCAATGTGTCCCAGGGGTGGTCAGCCATCCCTTGAATGTTTCCAAGAAAAGGTACATGTTGGGGACATCTCAGAAATGACTCCAAGGTGTTTTCCCAAAAATGCAAGGGACACGTCCAAGAAAAGGACATGTTGGGGAGATCTCAGAAATGACTCCAAGGTGTGTACCATTGATACATACACACACACATGCATGCATGCATACATACAAACTGTAGTTACACTGTCATGTGGGATGTGGATGTCAAGACGGGGGGACAAGTTTTCGGGTAGGGGGGACAAAGGGGCGTCAATTTGGGGACGCTGAGAGGACAGCAAGGTAGGTTTATATACAATATACTATACATGTGGTACTTAAAATGCTAGTTATGAAAATATGTATAACAATATAAGACATAGAGATGTAAAATATTAGAACTTTAAATACTTGAATCAACAAATGGAAGAGTTATAACTTCTATTAGATAAATATTAAATAACAATAGTCATAGATATCAAAAGTATGAGTATCTCATAATAAAGATGATTACACTGATCAACATGATATGATATTCAATACGGCCAATAGGATATTAAAAAATGCTTTTTAAACAAACTTTTTTTTTGACAGGGGATGTCAGACCATCCCCTTGAGTGGTTGAGGGATGCGTTCCCGTCTATCCCCTTAAGGGACGCCGAGACGTGCCCTTGTCTCCACCAAAATGATGATGGACTAGTGGTGTCATTTGTGATGCCAGAATGATGCCCCCCATCCCTAGTGCGTCCTTGTCTCGGAGATGTTTTTTTTTTTTTGGGAGTAATGCATCCTCACTGATAGAAACACACACACACACATACTTTGCATGCATGCATACCTACACACACATATAGACAAATATATACACATACAGACATGCACACACACTCACACAAAGACACACACATACGGACATGCGCATACACACACAAAGACATACATACACACATATAAACATGCACTCACACACAAAGACATACATACATACATACTAGCTGTACTATACCCAAGAATATTTTTTGTATAGGCATATTAAAACTTTGTACCCATACTCATAGAATGTACTCAACCCTATACTAGAACTAACAACCTAGCATAGCATAATGGATATAGTAAAGACAATATGGTGGCTTGTTTAAGAGGAATCTAAGCCTTACACAAGCAATGCAAAATCAATGCAAGATTCCAAACTGTGGTACAAACATTAAACAAGTGGGCCATTCATTAAATGGGCTCCCCCAAAGTAACATTGTCTCTCCACAATCTAATTGGTTTGAGGGTACCTAAATAACTAATTATTTAAAATAAATAGAAGTGAATGTTTAGATGAAAAAGGGAATTAGGGGAGAGGATTTATGTTGTAAAATGAAATGTGCTGAGATTTAGTCCCATTATAAAGTACAACATTAATCCAACCTTAACCAGATTGTAGTTTATACATTCTTTGTTGAAGAGGTTTGTCCTTGTAATAAACGTCATATTTTATCTTATTGATTTTTTTTCAACTTACAAAGCAATGTCCTTGTCACTTTCTGATCATCCGGTTCCTCAGATCAGAAAGATGAGAGTACATATCATATAGGATCATACACTTTAACTAAATCGATGCTAACTCAATGGAGTGTACAGTACAATAGCACAAGCACTTCTCACTTATTCAGTAAAGTGCAATTGCATAACACCCACTTATTCGTTGGGATGAGCATGGAAATTAACCTGGAACTAAACAATCTCATGTGCAAACCCCTTCAAAATAACTCCAAACTTCACCAAAATATATCGGAAGGAGTAATAATTAAACTGGTGATTGTAATTAGACATGTAGGTATGATATAATGCTGTTACATCAGGCTAAGTCACAGGGCTTGCCGAATTTCAGCTACAAGGGTTGAAATTCTGTGAACTTCAAATCTGAATGAAAATTTGTTAAAATTCACCCACTATTCGGGCAGATAAAGGTCGCTTTTTTTTTAACAGAATATGTTTAAAAAACAATTTCTAGGGTCTTTGTAAGTTTGGTGGCGCACATTTTTGTAATGTCCCTGCTTTTGGGTTGAGTAATGAAAGCTATAACCTATAACAATTTGTTAGTACATGATAAAATAGATATGAATATGAAATCAATTACTTATAAAACCGGCAACAAGTGTTAGTAGATAATAAGATAAATAACCATTAAATTAAATGCTCACTGATCCCCTTAGAAAGCATTCTTCAGATTTACCTAACCCTCTGATGAGAATAATTTTCAATTAGGCAACCATCACATTGAGAATGCCTTTCTGAGGCCTTTGGGATCTCTATTAATGAGCACACTCGTTAGCAATAATCACTTGACAGAGATCCCACCTCTAACCAAGCCTCTGATCTCAATATATGCATATGCTTAACCACTACAATATATATATATATATATATATATATATATATATATATATATATATATATATAGTTTCTAAGAGATTCTCTACAAATCTCTGTTTGGGTTCCAATTTGGAATCCCAACATTCAATTAAGAATGCTCTCTAGTCTCTGAGTTCTCTTTATGAGAAACTCGACATCCATAATTGGATGCCCCCCTACCAAGATAACTTGGTCTCTATAAGAGCTATTAAGTTCTTATCTCATGTAGAATATCAATCCTTGATTGATAAATTTCTCTATTATATAACTCTTATTTGATTCTAGAATGTAATTAATAAATGAGATATAACTCTAGTTTCTTGGCTCTGACTCCTCTTCTCAGAATATTTCGTACTCTCCACTTCCCTTTTATTAAAATTGGTTCTGTAATATAAATCTGTATTATAACTCTGCACTAATTGTAATCCTTTCACTTATGATTATTCCCTTTTGGTATTTGTTATTTTTCACTGTCTTAATACTTATCTCTGATTTGATAACTTGATGGCTTTTTCTGTTGGTTCTTTTATGCACTCATTTATTATGGTCTGGATCAGTGTTTATTCCTTATTGTTGTGCAATGGTTGGTATTTTAATTCTTAACGCTGTTTTTATTTTTTTCCATTCTTGTCCCTATCTCTTATTCATTATCTTGCTATCGTTGTTTTATTACTACTGATTCTCCTTTGCTTTCCTTTTGCTGCGTATCTCTGAGATACCTGATTTTTTTTGTTTGTGACTCCTTCTTTTCTTCCTCCCGTTATCATTGATCGAAAACTCTTCCAAGAAAGTTCGCTTCTCCATATTTCTTTCTCACTATGTTTGTTGCTAGTTTGGATTTCCTGACCAGTGTTTGTTTTTCCTATTTATTACTTCTGTCTTTTCACTGTCCCTTCTTTTCTTCTCGCGGAAACTTATTTCTCATCTATTATTGTTCTCTATTTCTTATTTACTATCTCTGTTTTTATGACTGTGTATTTCCCTGTAACATTGTTATTTTTCTTACTTCTTATCAGTTGCTACCTCTGATATAGAAATATCATTTTTTTTTTGCAGGAAATATTACCTGAATTTTTAATCCCTTTGTATTGTAATATATTGTGCAACGTCTGTAGTTGATTGCTGCCATGCTGTCTTTATCACGACATTTTGAAAACTGATAGTCTTAGCCAAATTCCTGGACCTAGTGACTTCTCCCTTAACTTCTATTTACTGAGAATGCCGAGTCAGAATCTTATTTTTGTCTTGTTTCTTTCTATTGTGTTCTTAGAAAATCTCCTCTGTTTCTGTGGAAGTGATGATGACATGGACTAAGATTGTCTATGTTGGTGGTTTCTTTTCTGTAGTCTTTGATTGCCAACATTCTCCTTTGAGCATTTATCTGCCTCTCCTGCATTCGATCCAATTTCTCTGGTTTCCACGATGTTCCTGTGATCTGCATATCATCTTTTGGCCTCGGTTCTCATATTCCTTGCTGCCATTTGCTCTGAATATGACAGTAATTTCTCCATTTTACCTGTATTATGCCTTAAATGAAGCACTTGATCATAGAGTTAGGTTTTCTGAACAACTTTCCTCCCATCTGAGAAATGCATAAACTTACCCTCCCTTTCCTAGTCACGTAATATGAACCAATGCATTAGATTGTTTTTGAATGCCCAGTTAGGTGTACAAAAAGGAATAGATGAGAAGAGAAGTTCCTTAAAGGCAATCTAGACGCAGACATGACATCACATTGACTCAATCCTATCTTAGAAGTTTGAAAAACATAGGGGACTGAAATCATGGCAACAAATATATGATAAGATCAAATAATGATATAATTTTATTATATGTTCAAATATATAATATTTATATTTAATTATTTATTAATATATTATGTATACATATATGTGTGTGTCTATATATATACTATTTGATGTATTACATCTATTCACAATAACATGTGAATTGTTAAACTTCACATATGATTATGATATTTAATCATCTCTAATCACTTCTGATATTAGCATTTATTAAGCTTATTATTTATTAAATAGAAATCCAATTACAAATGAGGGACATCACAAATTTCTGGGGTTTTTGAAGGTTAAGCAACTTGATTGCTATTAATCAGAAGAAATTGTGACAGGTTTTCCTGGTGTATTGCTGTGCGTATAGTAGCGTAGGCAGGTTTTCTGTTTTACATAGATCAAACAGAGCGAGCAATGTTAAGGATATTCACTGGATTGTTGTAGCCTGTAGCAAAGCGTGGATGGATTTCTTCTATTCAATGACACGTGGAATTTTGCGTTTCAAACTGACGGTTGCTCTCACATTTAATATTAATTGTTTTGATTTAATTTATCTTTTTCCTTGTTCAGATAAAACTTGCATTTGCATTTGTTGTTATTTTAATATTTTACCTTCTCAAATGAAACTTACATTTTTTTTTTACTCAAATAAAACTTACACCATTATATTTTTATGTTTTGTTTCTCATTAATATATTAAAATTTATAATTAAAGAACATTTAAATTAGATTTATTATCATAATATGTGTATGTAGTATATGCAAAATTTAAAATATTTGTTATTGATGTATTAATTATATTTAAATATGTTTTTTAAACCTACAATATTATAATATTTTTACGTTTTAAAATTCAATATATATTCTTTTGTTTTTATTGATCTATTAAAATAATTTTAAAAATGTTAATTTATATTAGTTGAATTTTATGGTGATATTTTTTCGGAATTTTTTCTCTAGCTGAATGTCATCCAAATTTTATTGGTGACAAATTCTAACTCAAACTCAAACCTTGTCACATAGATAGCAGGTACAGAAGAATAAAGTTTCATCACAACTTAAAATCTTGATAACTCAATGCAGGAAGGATCTGGAAGATCTTGGTGTCCTCAAACGAGAAGAAACAAGGCCCATAAACTAAGTGCTTCACCCAACCAGCATCACGCCTTCCTTGCATGCCATGGTACAACCTTTATTAGGATGTATGGCCAGCCTCATTTTTAATCTAGGAATGGTTTGGTCAGCAGCAACAACTTTCCAAGTCACCCTTCATGCATACCAAAACTAGAAAACAGTAAGCAAACAATACTCATTTCTCGCAACCAAAAAGACAACAAAAATCTTTATCTTGAAATGAACTTAAAAGTAACTTCACTCGCAGGCATAACTGTGGCTCCTGCATGAAACCACCAAGACCAAATAAGGTTTTCCCTGAAAAGCTAATTTCGAGAAGGTTTTTGTCCTCAAGAAATTTGAAGGACAGGTTCTCTTGGCACATAAGCAAATATCAATTCATTTCTAACCCCTCAAATGAGCCATCAACCTCCTTTACTTTTTTAGATGGAAGTTTTAACATCAGAGAATATTATTGGTGAGCATGCCTTGATTGTTCATAACCTAAGCAATGTAGAATAAAGGCAGCTGTTGTTTTATTGGCAGATCCTATTAAAAGCTCATCTGCTGGGCTAGAACATATCAAGGCTAGACTGATTGAAGTGGTGGTTTCTTGTTGTTTGGGTGAATTTGAGGGTGGAAATTTTAAATTAAAAACTACTGTCATGACTCATGGATTGGTATTGTTTCAAGAAAACAAAGTTTACATTTCCTTGTCCATATTCTTCTTGCAAAAGAAACAAAAAATACTATCTAACTCACAGTTTTCATCAAAGGAAAGGTGGTCATTTCAAATGGTTCCAAAACCCAAGTTTATTGCAGCACTCTTCTTTCCCGAGTCTTCCACTAGCTTTCATGTAGCTGCATTCTTTCAATAATGCTCTCTGATACTTATATTTTTGTCATCATTAGATCATATAATAAGCTCATCTGCTGGCCTAGCACTTAATGAGGTTAGAATAATTGAAGTGGTGCCTTCCTGGTCGTACGGTTGAAGTCTAGGTTGAAAATTCTATATAAAAATATTATATTCTGACTCATGGCTTCGCTCCTATAACAAAACAAAACAAAAAAACTACTATTCTATTATCTGTGTATCTATCTCACTTATTGTCATCAAGGGGAAGTTTACATTTTAATGAACCTTCCATAGCCTTGTTGCAGGTGTTTTTCAACCCTTTAGTGAGGCATGTTTGCTACATTTCAGATCAGATTGATTTCTAATTCTTTCTTCTTCTCTCCTCTACTGAATGTTAAACATTGTTTCATGACTCTCCGTGAGTTGGGTGAGTATCCCGGATCGGCGAGCCGGGTCAGCCCTGCCAGTTTCAATATATGATAGCAAAAGGGTGAAGGCAAGTGTGAATCTTTATTAAAATTTCAAGGGGTTTGTCGCTTTGCTGAGTCACTGCCAAGTCACGGCCGAGTCTGGGCTGGTTCACGAGTTGAGTTAGCTTTGCCGAATCACGGCTGGGTCTTAGTCTGGGAACTTTGATGTCAAACATAATTGCAGATGTTGGAGATTTGCATTTGTACATCTTATTATTTTAACATAGTTTACCTAGATAGTTAAAGTTTGATTGCTTGTCATTTGATTGTGTATAGTTCATAATATCCACCTCATGCAGTAGAACTAGAACTTAATCCTAGTTAGAATCCTTCCAAGTTGTAACCCCCTAATTGAATTTTTTGTCAAATTAGATGATTGAGTTCAATAGACTGATATATGGGCTAACTCTTGGTCACCTTCAATCAATGAGGTTAACACTCAATCAAATCTATTTAGTATTCAGTTAATATTTCATCCCAATTGGCCTAAAAATAGGACTCGTATGATACAATGTTGAGGTAAGGCTATCATCATTTATATTTCCTTATTCTTGAAATTGTTTCAGTGTCATTGTTAAATTGACTAGCCTAATTGAGTCGGTTTTTGGTGTCAAAAAGGTCCTTGGGTGGCTTCTACAGTTTTTTGTTTTTGCTTTTATTTATGAGAAGACTTTATATCAGAGGTAATTTCTTATTAAGGTAGATTTACGAATCAGCTTCTTCCCACATCAGTTGGTTTCACTCATCGTTGCAGGAAAACAATGTGAGCCAATTGGCATAAGGGCTTTTAGACATGATGTGGATTTAAGATTGACTGATACTAGATCATGCTTGCAATTTATGATTGCTATATACATTGTAGATATTGTGATAAAGCAGGGCATTTACAATATGTTTCCAGTCAAGTGTTTGTGTATGGGACATTTGTTAGACCAGATTCGTACCACAAGTATTGTTAGACTAATTTGATTGACTGGATGTTTGATTGAGTGCCTGAAATCTATATCTTTCTACGAAACCACTTGCAGTTGATTTTGATGAGGCCCTTAAACAATAGTCATGTTTTTTTAAATTTGAAAATTATTTTTGAAACATTCCTGCGACACTTAAGCTCTTCTTTCCAGTTTCTTTTTGTTGAATTTTAGATAATGCAAGAATAGGCTTTATAAAACACGCGTGAGGTCAGCTGATACTGTTGTCATAAACTTTTGCATTGACAGAATTTTGGGTTCGATGATGACGAAGACTATTTGGATATGGATGATGGGGCAGACATTGGTTAGTTTTTGTATCTCAGTTTCTTGGTTTAAATTTATAATTATACAAGTTTGTTTTTTGCCTTTATTGTTGCTAATGGAAATTCATTTCTGTGACAATGCAAATATTCCAGAAGAAGCAACATATTGAGCTTTAGTGAGTGGAAAATAGTAAGGTATGCTAGTGTTCTACTGATGGGTGTTATTACGAAAGTTTAAGGTATTAAAAATTACAAATGCAATTATTGCTTGAAAAGATGACATGATATTATTTCAGAAAATAAGAGACCGGGTTCAAATGTTGGTTTTTCTAACAGTGAACAACAGCGTCTCTCCTTGATGCATGTGGTTGATTTTACGAAAGTTAACAGAGGAGCTTGGAATGATGTGCTATCCCGAGAACCATATCTGAGCACATTGATAAGTATAACTTGGTGAGTTCACATTTCACCAGGATAAAAGTTTGGTAAATTTAAATTGATTGATAATTTCACATATTGTCTTCACAGGTGCCCTTGTTTGTTCTGGAGGGGCCTACCATGAATGTTTCTTATTGCGTGATTCAATATGATGTTCCCGGGCATAAATTCCAAATCATTTTGTACTTCTGTGGGTTATTTCTGAATGAAAAGAATGTAAACATGAACAGCTATAACTGCTGAACTGAAAATTAGTCTAGACAAATAAAGGAAACCGAATTCTATTTGTAAAGAAGAGCCAAACATATAATTATTCCCGATGACATTATTTGCTAATTGGCTCCTCTGTTTATATGTAAACTTTATACAAAATAGGTTTGAAGTGAGAACAAGAAACAGTTTCAGTACTCTTCTTATATTCTGGTCCATTGATTTTACATGTGCTGTCAGTAAACGATCTCATACATGAACAGCCAAAGCAGTTGTGGTGTGCAGTTGAACCCAATATCTCATGTATAGTAACAATTCACTGGGGACGTAATAATTTGTTCTGCTTGTGGATTGACACCACAGATCTGGGTAGGGAATGGCATCTGTAATGTATTTTAGAAGACAATTAGACTTCTAATTTTCTTCAATTTCAAATACTCATGAAAAACTTAACAAATAGTTATTTATAATATCAAATTAGATTTTTAAATAATTATCAAACAACATAATAATTAAAACAAGCACTAAACAACATCAATAAATTAAACAATAGAATCATTAAAATATAAGTATTAACAATTAACAAGGGTTGTGTGAGTAGCTCGAGTCCTTGTCTATGATAAGAATGTCGAAGGTGGATGGGTGTTTAAGTACACAGACAACTTGCATTCGTGATGGGAGATTTATGCATTTTATAAATGAGTAAAATTATATATTTTGCATGTAACTCTGTGAAATTCTTAAATATAATGTTTGACCGTAGTTTTAATGCCCACCCCATAAACCAATGATAGACTGTAGCTTCTCATTATTATAGATATTTTGTGGAATAATGTATGTGTGGGCCTATAATGAAGAGAGTACATTAAATATAGTTATCTTTCATGTTTATTGAAAAATATTTACATACCTATTTTACATGATATCAAATTTGTGGCTCATATATTCAACCCAAAGTCATATGCATTATAATGTACATGTAATATAATTTAAAACAAATCAACATTAACACAATATAACTCAAACGTGTTATGATGCCAGTATATGATAACATTTATGAGAACCATATTAATTTTTCTCTCTCTTGACATCTTCATGAAGAATAATTTGGGTTTAGAAAAATACATAAAATTATGCGTCTCTCGGAATATTTAGGAATGAAGTCCTTATTTGGTACATTAAAAATTTGTATGAAAAAAGAATTATTGTTAAGCAATCGGTAATTTTTAGAAGTAATCTTGAATTGGAAAACATTGTAATACAGGTGAGATACAATTGGGAATTTCAACCAAGTATCCAATTGAATTTGACTATAAGGAATTACACACCTAAAAGGAATTGTTACTTGTAAGTGTAACATTTTAGAACACAAAATGTACTAATAATAACATACAATTCACCTTTATTTTATAAATCATCTTAAGATAGTATAAAAATTGGTGAAATGATTAACACATAAACTGAAAAGCTGAAATAAAATGGTGAAATTTTACTTCACTAGTGTATGTGTACTGTATATTTACAACTCCAAAAGTCATAAACTAAACAAACTTTGCCAAAATAGTTTCTTATTAAATAGTTAAAACTATGTGCACTGAAATGCATAATGTAAAGTGAAATGCAAGTTTTAAAACATGTGGTATTCTGTTGAAGAGGTTGGTCCCCTAGTGTGTGCATGCATCTAGCCCTCTTGTTATCCCTACTTAGTCATACCCCTGCAAGAACTACACGCTGGTTTTGGGGAGGTTATGAGTAAGTAATCTAGTGCTTATGCATAATAGATAGCTTCGACTCCCCTATTCATCCAAGAAAGGAAGCCACAAATGCATATTATTTCTATTGCAATTCATGGCAAGGATTTATAAATTTGACTCGGAATGAGAAAGCCTACCTTTTAATTGTAAGGGAATAATAAATCCACCATTTTAAAAAATGTATAAGAAAACCATTCTTATGTGTGAGAACAAACTATTCATCTTTAAAAAAAACCAGTCTTAGAAAACCAATCTTATGTATTTGAAAAAAAACTAGTCTTATAAATGTACTAGAAAATCCAATTCATCTTGTAATTCAAAATCACTTCTTAGGACTATTAGAATTCACACACATAAAATCACTGAAGAGAACTCTAGAAAACCCAAAAACATTTTCCCTTCAATCTCAAAATATGAGAGTTTTAGATTTTTATTATACGAATATATTTCTTCCCAGATGGGAGGTTGGCAGTCTCAAATCCATGTGGATACAATTTCTTGGCTTCCTCATTAGTTATATACGGTGGTTTCTTTGCTTCCTGTTGCTCCAACATGTGGGCCACATGACCGGTTTGCTATATCTCTATTTGTTTTTTGCTCCCGCACCATGGTTTGCTATGTGAAATAGGCATATAGGTGATATTAGTGTGAGAAAATAACATTTTCCCAGTCCTTATATTAGTATCCTTGCTTATACATATTTTCGTTGCCTGAAGAAGGAATGCACAATTGCTAGTTAGTATGCACGAGGAGCCAAAGATGCACTTGTAAGCATACATGGTCACTAGTCTTCCTGATAAAATTGTACTAAAATCCGCAGAATAACACTAGAATGTTCATACATCAACTCATTCAAGTGAAGAAGTAAGTTATGATGACTTCCCTTTCAGAATATTCAATTGTTTGAATACTGTTGGGTTGTAACTTGATTTCCACAACCAATTTGGAGTTGTTCTCCTTGTTTGCATTATAATAAGTGGTTGAACCGACCGTGGATATCCATCAAAAGAAGAGTTTACTGCATGACATTACTGTCATCTATTGGAAATAATGATATTTATAATGAATATTTTATGTCTTTGTTCACAATTGCAATCACTATAAAAATGAACAATCTTGAAAGAGAATAGAATTCTGATGCAAGAAAGGTCTGAAAGAAAAGAGCGCTAATCTAAGCGTTGAGGCAAAGAAGGGAGTTGGGGCTTCCCTATTTGTTTAATTTTGAAGATGAGTTAGAGGCTGAAATCTTCCCCCATGTTGGGGATCAAGTGACTCTTCAATCATGAAACACCCTTATTAGAACTTTATTTAAAATAGTAAACAAAATAAATGCCACATTTTTCAGGGCATCATGCTTCAGAATGGAATACTTTACTCACATTCTCTTACCCTCATACCATGGAGAGCTTCAGATTTATGGGGTCTCATTTTCTAATTTGAAATTATCACGCCCATTCCCCATTCAAACAGTAGGGGTAGGGCTCCTACTAGACTATATAAAGGGGGGGGGGGGGGGGGGGGGGCGGGGCGGCGGGCAACCTTCTATAGTTCGCGATGCCTACTATTTCAAAGGGGAAGATACTGACATGCATTCCCTACTGTTCTAATGGGCATCAGATTCTATTGGGTCTAATATGTTTTTCAAATACAATCTCTTATGATGATAAGATCATGTATCTGTTACTTTTTCATCTTGATTCCCTGAACATCATAATTTAAATTCATTATATTTAGTCTTTGCTGAAATTGGTTTTCAAACAAAGCTCACCTTGTATGTGACTACACATTTTTTAAGGAATGTTAAATTTGGGGAAGAAATACTTCAATATTTTTTGCAAATGCAAGTCGATCGTCGTATTTGTAGCTACAGAGCTACTAAGGCATCAACATGTTTTTGACCCCATATTTTCTATGCATCAATGACAACATGTTTTTTTAATTTTATGGGTACTTAAATGTGGGGATAACTCCATACACAATCTTTAGAAATGCTTATGCATTCCTATAAACAGATTTATTTAAGATCATTGTGCACTCTAGCTATTGCTTTCATGATAGGTCACATACTACATGATCATAATTCTTGATAAATAACATTTGCATTTCATATCTTTATAGACTTGAAACAATGATTTTATATATAATTGCAACGCAATATAAATATATGAAAAGTGCACTACAAACAAAAACTAAATCATAACACATCTAGAAGATTTTTAGAGATTACAAATATAAATCTAACTATAATTAGAAGTCTAATAATGTTGTTTTAAGTATGGAGCACCTAGCCTTAAAGTTTCACAAAGCCTACTTAAAAAATAGGTGAAATTGTATAATTGAATAAGTGACTAAAAATATAAACATCACACGAAACTGACGAATGTAAAAATTGTATATATTCAAACGATAGACCAAAAAATGTTTCCCTCATTGTAAAAATTTCGTAAACATTTTGACTAAATTTTCAATGACTAGTTATGTGAGTTATTGTCTATTTTGAACTTTATAGAATTGACAGCAATATGCTTCTATATCAAGCATTCTAAAAATTAAATTTATAGAAATAACATAAGAATTTGACTTAATATAACTGAAAGACTCGACAGATTTATAATTTATAATTTTCTTGAAAGGATAATTTTATTTATTTATATGTGGAAGTAATTTGAAGATGAGGTTTATGAAGTGATCTATAGGAGAAATTAAAGGTGAAGATTACCATTGATTGTGTGATTAGCAAAGAAATATTGTTCTAAATCATAAAAGAACAAGACCCAACCATCCATAGGAAGCAAAAGGCTATTGGAAAGATACATATTTGGACATATCATACACGAGTATCACAGGTTCTATTGACATGAAACTCTGGCAACAACAACATTAGAAGGCCGATTAGAGTATATCTTAAAGAATTTGTAAAGAAAAGACTGACCAAGTTAAAAATAAAATAATTACAAAAGAACAAACAGGGGTTAACCTTAGTTATATGAATATTAAAAATATTATACTATAATACATTGGTTTTTTTTTTGATAAATTTAATAATTAGAATATTTAAGAATATATTTCACAATTCGATAAAGATTTTTTAAAAGAAAATAAATATTTAAAAAATTCTAATTTAAAAGTACTTATAAGAATATCAAACATTAAAACAATTTAAAAATAAGGATAAGTACATCAAACATTAAAATAAAATATCATGTAAACATATACAATATTAATTATTATTTTAAGAATTTTATTTATTTATTTGAACATTTGTTATTGTGAGAAGACTATTACTATTTAATAATATTTTAAAATTATTTTAATTGATATTTGAAAATAATTAAATTAAAATAAAACATGAGACATTTGATATTCTATATTGTAACTAATATCCAAAATTTAATGTATTTTATATTTCAAAACCTAATAATTACTTATAATCAAATACTAATACTATAACAGAAAATCCTAAAATCACAATACAATAATGTGAATCTCTTCTTCATTATCCTCGCAACACTTCTAATTCCCAACAGTAACAGATTTATAAAGTCAAGGTGATGCAATTCAAACTTGTGGTTGATTAATGCATCTTATGATCATTTTGATGCAATGATTGTTTTCGTTTCTTGTTCAATCAAAGCCTCCTTGCAAGATGTGAAGGAAGACACCATGGACTTAAGTTCTGAAAATGGATGGAAAGTTTAATTAAGAGATGAGACAAATCCTGTTTTAGAAGAAACACAATGGAGTAGCGTTTAGATACCTAAAATATGTTTACAGTTACAAATACCATTTCTAAACCAATTCATACTAGACTAGTTCGAGCAATCAGAAAAAATAAATTTCTTTCTAGAAATATAGTCGGCCATTCTATGCTAGCAAGTTTGTTTAAACTTTTATTTTCAGCAATAGCATCTTCTACTTTTTTTTCATATGGTATGAAAAATGCAAAATAAATTAGAGTAATCTATTGAATGTTTCAATTGTTTCTTTTTAATAATCAAGGTAGACTGATTCATGGTTTACAAAATTTTACTATATATGAATGTGAAACTTTCTTTTAATAAACAAAGTTAAGTATTTCAAATCATGAATCAAACCATAATAAATAGGAGAAATGGAAAGATAACAATACAACATAAAGCAAGTAATACAATTTCACAACCTTGGAAAATGCTTCTTATCAAATACTTGACTCATGACAAAATTGCTCAACAATGTCACATCTGTGAGGATGCCTAATCTGCTATACCCCTTAGAAAAATTTGCTCCAGAATGTCACACCTGTGAGGATGCCTCATCTGCTATACTCCTCAAATCAGTGTTAGCGAAATACATTCTTGGCCTGCAATAAAAAATGAACAAAAAATTCTTTTTAGTTCTAAACTTAGCATGTCAATAATGAAAACGATTGAAAGAAACTATTGAGAACAGACCTAACAATTCCTTGAGAAAGCAACAAAAAGTGCAACTACAATGGAATGATGCATTTTTATTGTATCTTCTTATTTTAAAATGTGTCTACATTCCCACTTTTTTCTGTCACATGATTCAATGTACTTAACTCTAAAATATCTACACCTCATCCCATGCAGAGAATGTAAGCTCTATAAGTTTTTCCCTTCTGCATCATTACTCGTATCGAGAATCAAAACAATAGACATGTAACCTTTTTAGAAAAATGACAACTGTCATGCTCAAATATTTGAGATAATATTTGTGCAGAAAAAAGAAAAGATTGTCAAGAAAAATAACACGAACTAATAGAATCAAACCTGTTCACATATATGAGGTAAAAAAAATCATTTTTTCTTACTAACTATAGTGTAGAATGCTATCATATGAAAAAGTGCAGTGTTCAATAAACAAATAATACATTAGAAGTGATTGAAAACTTTAGTCTCCTGCCTTTACGACAGGGACTAATAAGCTAAATAAATGAAATTAACACAAATTACTTATAAGACATTTGCACAATTATTAATGAGCATTATACCTATATAGTCCATCAAAACAAATAATTGCATTATACTACACATGGAAGGCATAGATGCGTCTAAGAGGCATGGGGATTTAACCAAGAAACATGGCCAATAATGAACACGATGAAATTAGCAGAGGAAGTTCGAAACACTGGAATTCAGATTGGAGTTTATCCATAAACAATTTGTAGAACGGTTGGCCACAATGTTTTATCGATTGAAATGTAATATAAAAGAGGCGCAATTGAGGAAGGCATCTCTTGGAGAAGAGAGTAAGATGCACCAACATTCAAATTTCTTTCAACCTCTGTTTTTTTTGCAAGAGAAACCAAGTATGCCCACACCATTTTAAAAACTCTTATTTCTAATTTGTAGTTTGTGTAAATTATTTTGGGGATTTCTTGAGTATATTTTTTAGGTCACGAGTTCGTGGCTAAATCCTCTTGTAGCCATTTTAAAACAACAAAAGAGTTTATTTTTAATTTCTTAGAACATTTAAAAACAAGTTGAAACCCTTGCTTGATGCACTTCATAGAGAATACTTGCTTACATTTCAAATCTAATTTTGTAGATAATGTTCTATTTCATCAAAAGAAAACTACTATAAAAAGTTTAATTATCTAATTAAGAAAAAATTTGGTACACAACTCAATGTTGCATATTTCTTTTATTGTGTTGGTTAATCAGTTTATTCAACCAAATGTTGCGTGGTTTGTTTGCTTTTAAAATAACATAACTAGATCATAGTTTGAAAACAACTTATATGAATTCCAATAATATAAATTTGTTGTTCACAATCAGCTTTGATAAGCATATAAAAGAATTTCATTGTTGTTCACAATTTCTACATAGGTCTAAAGATGAATTAAACACCTTTTTTAATCTTTAAGTTTATACCAGAACTCTTATTTCTATCTCAAAACTTAATAGCATTGGACATATTGTAAATCAAACTTCAGCATTACAAGCTTTATATTTACTCACCATTATATTTGAACCTCTCTACCTTTCTTTTCTAAGGTCTCTACTTTATTTAGATAACTTACACATGTAATATAAATGTTGTTCTAATATTTAAACTCCTTTCCACATTATTAGCAGATCATAGCATAATATTGAATGTTATTTGTTAATGGTATTATTCTTGCATCGCTATTATAAATCCTAAATAACATTATTCTTCAAAACATTCAGATAAAATACCTTATATGTTTTATAGCAATATCATTTTGATTTATATAAATTTTCTTTAAAAAAGAGAGTTATAATTTATCAGTATGTTAGCTTTCTCAATGACTAGTGAAATTCATAATGAGAAATAAAACACTATTGAATTACACCTAACATCTTAGAAGAAATTTTATATATTAATAGCTCAAAGAAAGTTAAAAAAAAAAAAACCTTTTGTAGGTAAGCATAACGTATATTTTTCAAATATAACTATTAACAAATACCTTAGGTGTTGAAGTAGATGCTATAGGGTCCACCTAAGATGCCTAAGTTGGTGGATGTTGGCAAATAATTGTTGGGAATGACTAATGCTCTGAAACGGTCACCCCACCTTATATAAGACTTTCAACTAGAACTAAATAGCGATAGGAAAGTGCAAATCCATGAACACCTTGATTATGTGGATGCAAGGAATGTAGGTAGTATCAATGACATAGGATATAGTTGAGAGGGAAAGCCTTATACTTTAATGAATAAAACTATTATCAACAATGTTCCTACATGATTTGATACTTAAGAAGGTACCCGTACTTAGTTGGATGCTAGAAAGTTGAGAAATGGTACAAGTCTTAAGTAAATTTTTTGGTGGTCTTGCACCTACTCATATCCTTGAAACCTCGGGAAAGTTGCAAATCCAAATCTATTGATATACCTTGCATATATATTCTAGGTACAACATTTGGACAATTTGTGATATCTATAGAAAAGGACTTAGAACATGTATTGGCACTAATGAGTCCAAAAGTCTCTAATCAGAGCACTCACTTATTATATGCTCTTATGGCCACAATGCCAATATGAGAACCTATCCGATTAGGATAGAGGCATAGTCTAATAGACCACTTATTTATTCCTATTATGCATGGATAGATGGATAATCCAAATGACCACTTGATGCCTAGGATGAAAGAGCTAAGATCAACTAAATGAAATATCTCTTATGGACCTTATGAAAATATTATTGTAACTCTTGAGTAGTCAATATATGGCATTGTAAAAAAAAATTAAAGCCTTATATCCTAAAAATTTTATCATTAGCTAACTTGTGTTTTATTTTTATATGCTTTTGACATGTATACTATTTACATGTGGTATCAAATATTTTGGATCAACATTCGGCCTAAAGCCTATTAGAGTTTAATGCGAATATTGATATGTCGTAACATTTTTGCTTCAAATTTAACAATTTCAATTTGTGTTCCATAGATGGAAGGGGCAGTCTACGTTTGAAAAGGGAAGAAACTCTTGAAGGATCAAAACTCCCAACCCTCTCAATGGGTGGATACTGAAAATGTTGACGACAAAATAGTAACATCAACGATTGAAAGGGACAAAACTACGTAAGGTAAAACTCAATGAAAGGAATGAAAATATATACAAAAAACATAAACCATTTGTGGTTCAAGATTTCCCTTTTGGTGTCAATGAAACAACCCCTTAATTAGGAAAGAAGTACTAGAATATTATTGACAAGTACATCCTAGGGATGGATCTATAAACCAAAACCCCAGCTTTGAGGAATAAATATTAGAAGAAGAGAAAATAACGTAAGATTCTCCCAACATATATTATATACAAATGTAAATTGTGTACACATGTTTTCGTATTACACCCTTTTGTACACTAATTGAACAAAAATAAAGCTACCACTTCTTTAAGTTTATAACATTGATGGTTATGTTTTAAAATAATTTCATTTTCTAAAGTATAGTTGATTGAAATGTGAATGGTTAAGCATTCTTTATTCTTTGCTATCGTTGCTATTCAACATATGGGTATCAATGCTAGAACAAAAGGACCTTGTAGAAGGAAACTCACTACCTCAACCCAAACACAATAGTCTAGTTGATACTGACAATGGTATAGAGGCTATTATCAACTTACTAACTAGACAAATGAATAAAATTATTAACTACTGTAGACGATCAAAGACTTGAGGGTTAGGGAAGGATACTTGGAGGATATTGTGGAGACTCTCAAAAAGGATCTCAACTACTATGGCCATGCTTATTCATCGATGAACCATTGTAGATCCATGTAAAGACATAAAAAAGTTGTTCCTAAATTTCATGGGATTTGTGTTGGAGATGCCATAGATGATTGGTTAACTATAATGGGAAATTATTTTTAGTTAAGAGATTATCCTGCAAATATGAAAACTATGTGGGGTGCTTGCTAATTAATAGCTGAAGCTGCTAGCTGGTAGACCAATATTAAAGAACAATTCATTTATTCAAAAGAGAGTTTGAGCTAGGGGCAATTTGTTGAGTATTTAGAGACAATTCCCATAACTATTCCATAATGAGAAAATGACAAAATAAAATTCTTAATTTAAGGCAAGCCAATATGTTTGTCAGATAATATTGGGACTAGTTTGCTAAGTTATTGAAGTATGTCCATATCTACTAGAAAGATGAAATATCTTAGATAAGAAAAAATATTTTAGAGCTAAACACAGATGCTAGAGATGGAGTTGATGTGTTTTCTCTTAAAATCATGAGTTAAGTTTTGGAGAAAGCTTGTGAACATGAAAATGAAAATAAACTTTAGTACTTGGGTGTAGCAAGATAAAACTTAAGGATGAAAGGTCTATGTTTTGAAGAAAGATGAAACCTAAAAACTCTAGGGAGAAGATCAATATAATGTGAGGTTATGCCAAACCAATAACAAAATAAAATAAATATCAATGGAACAACTATAGTCATAATTAAAGAAAAATGGTTGAAACACTCAACTTAGACCACAAGAGGATCACTTGCAGGATGCTTTATGTCTAGATGAAATTATTTTTTTAAAGATTGTTCAAAGAGATAGGGGTCAACCCCTAATTAACCTCCTCAACAACATTAGATCTATGTTGCGATGAGGAATCAACAAAGTTAACTACATAATGTTCTTATGGAAGTAATATGCATCTTCCTTAGGAAACCTATTTCTATTTTGATAGATAGTGGATCCTTAAAGAATTTAGTTTCATGTGAGTTAATAAACCATATATCCGTACAATTAGGGAGAATGGGTACATTATGGATTGTTTATTATGGTGATAATGCTAAAAGAACAATTAGCATGTACCTTAAGGATGCTTTCATTAAGCTTCTCAAGATTGGAACTAGGGTAGCCTTATATGTCACTCCTTTAGAAACATATGCTGATATATTACTATATTGGGGATTAATTAGTCAACTAAACATAAAGCCACTATTGATTGCCACTATAAAATAGTGCAGTGCACACATGATGTGTATAGTGTTAAGATCTATGGAGTATATATAGCCATAAACACATAGCTATCTTGACAATGCAAATAAAGAAGGCAAAATGAAAATGGGAAAATTAGATCTTCATGATAGCCTTAAATGAGAAAGAAGAAAATAAAACTCCAATTTTTGAAAACAACACTTCTTGAATTTTGAGATTTTTTTTCTAAGGAACTGTGGGGACAACCACCAAAATGGGATTTTGATTTTTCAATAGAGTTTCTACCAAGAATAGTGCCTATATCAGAATCCCTGTGTAGGATGAATATTAATGAGCTTCAGGTTTTAAAAATATAATTGCAAGAGTTATTACCAAAAGTATTGACTAGGTCTAGCATCTCTTTTTGGGCTACTCCAACATTTTAAAAAAAGAATGGAATGGTGAGGTTGTATATTGACTATTGAATGTTCAACAAGGTACCATCCAAGAAACAAGTATTATTAATGTTAATTTGTGGTGACCGATCATGAAAGTACTATACACTTACCATTTGTCATGGGGTTTGTGTTGACTCGTCAAGCATTTCCCTTGGTTAACTTATGAAGTATTTTTAGGTTTTACTTGTAAATCAACAAGGGTAAATTACCTAAAGGACTATTAAGAAGTTGTAGTATAATGTAAAATGTATGAGATTGTAATTTTCTCTTCATCGGATAATAAGTTTGGACTTTGTTTGGTGGACATAGCCCAAGATTAGGCGAGCTACGTTAAATCTTTATGTCTTCTATTCTACTTATGTGTGCTTTATTCCTTTTCATTATTGGTCATTTTTGCATGGAACTATTAGATTTATGTCTTCTAATCCTTACAAGTGGTATCAAAATGAGGTTGGTTATATTATTCTTTGTAGTTGGGTCTCAGAGTTGAATGGGCATAATGACAAATGATGGCAAGTTGAAGGTTGAGAAGTTTAATGGGCATAAATTTTAGTTATGGAAAATATAGATGGAGGGTTGTCTTTGTTAGAAGAATTTATGATGACCACTAGGAGTAAAATTTAAGAATGACCCAAATATGTCAGATGAAGATTGATATTTTGGAAAGAAAGACACTTTGCAATATTCGGTTATTCCTGACATAGTTGATGATATTTAATATTACAAAAGTGGAGACACTTGAAAAGTTGATGGAAACCCTAGCAAAGTTGTATGAAAAACCTTCCCCTTCAAATATGGTATTTCTCTTGATTAATCATTTATTTAATATGAAGATGGTAGAAGGCGGGTTTTTTTGTTGATAATAAAAATGAGTTTAATATGATCATCCATCAATTATCTTTTGTAAATAGCAATTTTGATGAAGAAATTAGGGCTTTTTTGATTTTGTGTTCTTTTCCTAAAAGATTAAATGATTTGGTAATGGTTGTTAGCAACTCTTTTTAATTCAAATACCCTAAAATTAGATGATGTTGTTTGTGCTATTTTGAGTGAGGATATTAATATAAAAAGCTCTAGTAGATCCACATCAAACAATGCTTTGAATGCAAAAAGCAAGCACATTCAATGAAGAGGAAATAATTATGGGAATCATGGCAAATCAAAGGGAAAGAGGTTTCCATCTAGAGGACCAAGAGATTGCTGGTATTGTGGAAGACCAGGTCATTAGAAGAAGGATTAGTTATCTTAGAAGAACAACAAATGAGACAAATAAGGAGGAAAATGTGGTTAGTAGTAAATTTGAAGAGGATTCTTTGCTTCTTTACGTAGAAAATGTAAATGATTCATAAGTTTTAGATTTGGGGGCTTCAATTCATGCTAGACCCAATAGAAGTTATTTTATTGACTATGTCTTAACAGATTTTGGGCTAGTTTATTTGGGAGATAACAAACCTGTCAAACTATTGGAAAGAGAAGAATTAAGATTACATTGTAGAATGGGAATCAATGACTGCTACAAGAGGTAAAATATGTTCTAAGGTTGAGTAGGAATTTAATTCCACGAGGACAACTAGGTGATGATGATTGCATAGGCACTTTTGATAAGAAAAATTGGAAGGTTTCAATAGGTTCCTTAGTCATAGAAAATGTGTAAAAGTCAAAACCTTATATCTTTGTACATGCCATATTGTTCCTTCTACTTTAATTGTTATATAGAAAAGTCAATGTTTAGGAACAATTGATGTAGTTGAGTAGGAAGACATCACATAGTCATTGTAGATTTTAAAACAACACTATGATACAACAGAATTGAGAACACGAGTGAAAAAGGTATGAAATTCATTCATTTAAAAATACTTGGTTTGAAATGCGTCAATATGGATTTATGTAAAAGTTTTATGTGTAGAAAGCAAATGCGAATTAGTTTTCCGAAGACCGAGAAGGGGAAAAATAAGAGAAGTTAAAGCTTGTGTATACAAATGTATTTGGATCATCTTAGGGATCTTCCCTTGGTGGCTCTTTGTATTATGTTACATTTATTGATGATGCAACTAGAGAAGTGTGGATTTATTTCCTTACACAAAAATCTAATGCATTTATAACTAAAAAGAGGAAACGTTTGGTTGAGAATAAGAGTAGCAAAATACTAAAATGTCTCATTTTTTCTAATAGTGGTGAGTATTGCAACAAAGAGTCTGGAGATTTATATTCCTCTAATGATATTCATAGATAGAAAATCATTCAAAGGATTCCACAAGAAAATGGAGTGGCTGAATACATGAATAGGACAATAATGAAGTGTGCAAGGAGTTTGTGGTAGCATGCTAGGATGCCCTTGAACATGTGGGCATAGGCTATACACACTACTATTTATTTGATTAATAAAGACCCCTCTATTCCTTTGGATTGTGGTATTTGAGAGGAAACATGGACATGTATGAAGGTGTGTTATTCTTTTCTCAAAACGTTGAATTGTGAAGCATTTGCAATTGTAGATTTTAAAAATAAGACTACGTTGGAAGCTAAATCAAAGAAATGTATATTTTTTGGATATGTCATTAATAAATTTGACTCTAGAATTTTAGATTTTGAAAATTAAAAATTTGTAAGAAGTAGGAATGTCATATTCATTAAGTACGTGTTGTACAAAGATCTATTGGAACAAGATGAGAATAAAGAAAATGATTATGTAGTGGTGGATGACACTCCAAAAGATGATGTTCCAGTGGTTCCTCATGCTCCACAACAACAATAATTACCACAAACTTTAGTAAATGTTAGACAATCAACAAGCTAAGTAGACCTCTTCGAAGGTTCTCTTCCTCTTTGTATTTTGTTTTATTAACATATGCTCGTGAACCTAAAGGATATGAAGTTATGTAGGTGGATACAAAGGTTGAGTGGGAGTTTTTAATAACTGTAGAAATGGTCTCCTTGCTAAAAAACCACTCTTGGGCATTACCTAAGTTGCCTCTGGCTAAAGGGCTTTACAAAATAAATAGGTTTATAGGATGAAAGAGTAAGATAGGGGTTAGAAAATATCTAATGGCAACTTAGTTGTAGAGAGACTTTACATTAAAAAAGGCATTGATTTTGATGAGATCTTCTCTCCAATTGTTAAAATGACTTCTATTTGTACTGTTTTAAGTGTTGTGGCCACTGAAGATTTGCATCTAAAATAACTTGATGTTAAAACAACTATTCTTCATGGTGATTTGGAAGAAGAAATATATATGGAACAACCACATGGATTTGACATCAAAGGTAAACAAAACTTAGCATGTAGATCAAAGAAAAATTCCTATGGCTTGAAGAAAGAGCCTTGATAATGGTATATTAAATTTGACTACTTTATGATCGAGCATAGCTACAATCGGTGTCATTCAGACCCTTGTGTTTATTTTAAGAGGTTAGATTGATGGCAACTACACTATATTATGTTTATATATTGGTGATATACTTGTAGCAGGGTTTAACATAGATGAAATTGAGGGGTTGAAAAAAATTTTAGGACTTATTTTTCTATGAAGGATTTGGAAGCAACAAATCAAATCCTTCATTGAAAAATTGTAAAGATAAGAACAAAAAATTGACTTATCTCAGGTTGATTATGTTGAAAAGGTGTTGCTGAGATTTCATATGGAGAAAGAAAAAGTTTTCAGCTCACCTTTGCCTAGTCATTTAAATTTGACCAAGGAGATGTGTCCAAAGACACAAGAGGAGGAAGATAAAATGTCAAAGGTACCTTATGCTTTAGCTATAGGTAGCTTAATGTATGCCATGGTATGCACTAGACCAGCTATTGTACATGCCATAAGATTCACTAGTAGGTATATGTGTCACCCTAGAATTGAACATTGGAATGTAGTGAAATGTATTGTCATATAATTGAGAAGTACATCCAACAAATGTTTACACTTGGAGGGAATTAATACCAATTTACAAGGTTATATTGACTTAGATTTGGTAAGGAATTTAAATAACATACATAGTACTACATGATATGTATTTACTATTGGTGGGACAACAATGAGTTGGATTTCTTGACTTCAAAAGGTGAATGCTTTATCCACTCTAGAGACAAATTATGTTGCTTCTACAAAGGCAAGTAAGGAGATGATATGACACTATTTTTTCATGAAAAAGTTAGAACACTCACAAAATAAGGATTATTTATTTACAAACATCTAGAGTTCCATTCATCTTGCAAAGAATTGTGCCTTACATTCTAAGGCCAAACATAATAGTTGAGGTATCAATTCATTTGGCCAATTATGAATGCTGAACAACTAAAGCTAGAAAATATATATACGCATGAAAATCCAACTGGTATGTTTTCTAAGTGACAAGGGAGAAGCTACATTTTTGTTCAACATTAGATGGCCTTCAAGAGTAAAAAAAGTAAAAAGAACAATAGAGTCTAGGGTGTGACAATCTAATGGGAGGTTCAAGGGTAATGGTGTTGCTACATGATTTGTTCCCAAGTGGGAGGTGGTTTAGTATAAATCTTGATTTGTCCCTAAGTGGGAGATTGTTAGTTTGTGGTGACTGATCAGGCAAGCACTATTCACTTACCGTTTATCATGGGGTTGACTCATCAAACATTTCCCTAGGTTAACTCATCAAGTGTTTTTAGGGGTTACTTGTTAATTTACATTGGTAAACTACCTAAAGGGATACAAACAAATAACAATATAATGTAAAATGTATTAGGCTATAATTTTCTCTTTGCTAGATAGTAAGTTTGGACTTTGTTTGGTGGACGTGGCCCAATATTGGGTGAACTAAATAAATCTTTATGTCTTCTAATTTACTTATGGGTGCTTTAGTCCTTTGCATTATTATTTATATTTGCTTGTAACTATTAGATTTCTATCTTCTAATCCAAACACTTAACCTAAAATTCATGACTTAGTTAATCAAATAATGGAAGCTATAATATTTCCTAATATCAACCGCCAATTATTGCCACCAATTAAGAGTAAAGGATTGAGACATAAAAAAAATTTCAAACTAGGTATGGTCATTGTGAGCTCACAAAAGTACCTTTTGGGGTAACCAATGTCCCAACTACCTTTATAAATTTAATGAAAAATGTATTGCATGATTATTTAGACAAGTTTTTTATAGTAATTTTAGACATCTTAATCTACTCTAAAAATGAAGAACATTTGGCTCACTCCAGTTGGTGATGCAAAGGCTCTAAAAGCCCAAACTATTTGGAAAAATGTTGAATTTTTCTTTCTTTGAAAGAAAGATTCATTATTTGAGACATCTCATTTACCTGACAAAATTGTTGTAGATTCAAAAAAGATTATAACAATTAAAAAGTGGCTAGTACCTAAAAATGTATCTAAGGTAAGAAGTTTCATGTGTTTAGCATGATACTAGAAAGGTTTTTTAAATACTTCTCAAGGATAGCTACTCTCATTACTACTTTACAAAGGAGAAGTTCAAAAAAATTATCTGGACCAAAAAAGTGATAAGTCTTTCGAAATTTTAAAAGAAAGACTAACATTGTCTCATATATTGAGGGTATTAGATCCTAATGACCTTTCATTATAGTTGTAGATTCATCTATAGAAGAGCTAGAATGAGTTGTCTTACAAGATGGAGGTGTAATTGTACAAGTCTAAACAATTCAAAGCCTATGATGTCAATTATGTTCTGCATGATCTTGAGTTAGCAAACCATATTTCATGCCCTACAAAAATGTAGGCATTTCTTATTGGGAAATTTGTTGAGTTAATGATGAATCATTAGGGATTAAAATATATCTTTACCAAACCACACTTAGAATCAAAAAAAAAAAAAAGGTGGTTGCAATTCCTAAGTGAACACAATTTTGAGATTGGATACATTAAACGGAAGGAAACCATGGTAGCTTTAACACTCCCAATTGAAGGAGACATATTATGTTAATATCTACCCTAAAAGTAGATTTGACACAATATATTATTGGTCAACAAGTTAAAGACCTATGGTATATACAAGTTAACACCACTCTTCAAGATTCCACTACTGAATGTAAGTATGAGGGAACTAATTTTGAACTTTAAGGGTTGATGAAATAAAATGGCCAAATATTTGTTCCCAATCAGAGTTAATAGGGACCTTCTTAACAAAATCCCATTGTGCACCTTATTTGGGACACCTTCGAGTAAAGGGTTGATGAAATAATACATCCAAATATTTTTTCCCAATCAGAGTTAATAGGGACCTTCTTAGCAAAATCCCATTGTGCACCTTATTTGGGACATCTTGGAGTAAATAAGATGCATGCTGATCTTAAGACACTATACTTCTGGCTAGGAAGGAAAATGAATATAGTCAATATAATAGTTGAGTGCCTTGAATGCCAAAGAATAAAAGTAGAGCATTTGCATACACCATGATTCTTGTACCCACATAGTATGCCATTGTACAAATGATAAGATATAAGCATGGACTTTGTTGAAGGACTGTACTCGTGTACAAAGGCATCCAATTTTATTCTTGAGAGCTTGCACTATGATGGTTCTTCCATAACTAAGAAAATTACCAAAGAAACCTTTTGACTTTGTGGAATACATGAGAAGATCAATTTAGATAGGGATGTTGAGTTTACCTTGAGGGTCCAAAAGACACCAAAAATCACTTTGCTTTTATTGTATGGATTAACAGACTAAATGGGAAGAGTATTTACCATTAATGGAAATATCTTATAATCACTATTTTTCAATTAACAATTGATATACATCTAATAGAAGCCCTTTATGGAAGATAATGTCAGACACCTTTGAGTTGAGATAACCTAGAAGATAGTAGTAATTGATCTTGAGATGTTGCAAGCTATGGATAACCAAATATAACTAATGAGAAAAATATTGAAAGAAGTTCTAGGTTGACGTAAAAGTAATTTAGATGAAAATAGGATCCCTTGAAGCTCTTAGATTGGCGAGAAAGTATTCCTTGAGATTTTACTCAAGTGTTCTATATCTTTTAAAAGGAAGTCCAAGTTAAGTCCACGTTTTGTTGAAACATTTGAAGTGTTGGAGGAAATCACTTTAGTGGCTTACCATTTGGCCTCATCACTAACACTAAGTTACATTTATAATGTATTCCATATAAATTTTTTCAAAAAGTATATATCCAACCCTAAGCACATTTTGAATTGGAGTACCCAGTAGGTGGAAGAACCATGAAGTATATCAATGCAACCAAGTAGAACTATAGAGAGGCAAAAATATCGCTTACACAATCAAATAGTGGACTAATCTAAAGTATAATAGGAATAGGATTTTCCCAAAAATGTTTTCTAAGAAGATACCATAGAAATGAAGAAACTTTGTCCAACTTTATTTTGAACACTTTGATGAAGTTATAGACTATTAATTTTGATAGATACTATATGATAAAGTATACCAATGATTGAAATATATTAGCATAGATTTGATTTTACAATAGATCGCATATGTTTTCTTTTAGGGATGTGAAATCTCATATTTGACAACAAATCTATATGTCCAATATATATATATATATATATATATATATATATATATATATATATATATATATATATATATATATATATATATATATATATATATATATATATATATATATATAATGATATTTTTACTCTCTATGCTACTCTATAACCCTTATACATTGAGACAATGCTTTTTGTAAGGGGAAAAGATGTCACGAGCCCTTTATAGATTCACATTTACGTTTTCCACATAATGAATTATGAAAATCATGTAAATGAGTTGTGCAAAAGAAGGCAATATGAACAATTTGATTATTAGTGATATTTAATGTTACTCTTATGTCTGAATTCATATAACAACATTAAATTTGCTTATATTTTAGAATAAATTAAATAATCTAATCATTAAATAGTATAAATACTAATAACATAAATAAATGAAATTGACACTAGTTATTAATAAGACATTTGTTAAAATACGCAAACATCACAACTATATAAATCTATGGAAAGAAAAGCATTAACAACCTTTTTATTTAGCACCATATCTATTGAAACAAAGAATTGCATAACATGTAAATAAAAACAAAAATACACGCTTCTTGCATAAACACCAATTTGAAAATAACATAATCAGATATAAGCTTCAATATGAGATGAAACAAAAGGAAAGGTTACACATGAGAGGTATATACACATCCACATGTAAGAGGTGTGATGATATGATATGATATGATATGATAGATTTTAATGACGTCCACGAGACTAAAGTATTCTATGGGACCCATGCAATCGCCCTCCCGAGTCAGGAGCCAAACTAGTCAGTTGCAAAGTTTTGGTTAACTTGACTCTTCTTCTCTGAATTTTGATAATAAAATCTGCTGTTCTCTTCACTTGATCTTCCTCAAATAAATAGTTGAAGTCCTTGTTTTATAGAATTTTTGTATAATCAGATTTGATGTCGTTGTAAGCCAAGCATTCCATGACAAAGCGTTGCTCTGTCTCCACTGTTCCCATATTGCAGAATAAACATGTTCTGTCTGCCCACTCTTACTTTGGAACTTGCCATCTACCAGTTTCACATCGTAGCTGATGTGAACTAGTTCTAATTTGTGCCATCAACATTTTTGCTTTCCAGTTAATAGGTTCCCTTATATAGGCCTTTTCATCATGACTAGAAGTGAGATTAAATTCTTTAATGTAATAAGATTTTTTCCTCCCTATGTGTCTTGTCCACAGAATATTGCAAAATTTTTCATTGACAGACTTTTTTATTTCTTTAATGTTATCCGGGCAAGCTTGGATATTGATATCCCATTTTTGCATCCATTTGTCATTTTGTTTCATCCATGTGCTTTTCCGCCTCACAAGTTTTTCCTCTATTACCAACTTGGGCCAACGATGTGTTTCTAGACCTTGGGTTTTCTTTAAATAGCTTAGCATTCAGATCAATGCGACGGCTTCTAATGGAAAGGAACCCACCTCCGCCAAAAGGATTTCATACGAAACTGTAGTATTGACTTTAAGATTGCATGTGATAAAGTGTTTTTGAATTCTTTCTACTTGTCGCCATTTCTGTTTGGACATACTACCGCCCCACACTTCACATCCGTATAGAATAACCGGAGTGACCAGCAAACCAAACAGAGTTTTCATGGTCGTCCAATCCCATAATTTTGCGTTCCTGCACTTGTTTTGTAAAGAGTATAATGCCTTCCAGCCCCCTTGGACCCTTTTCGATCTACAAGTATACCAGTTGAGTTTGTTATGAAAATCGATGCCCAAGTATTTGTACTCTTCCACAATCTCAAGGGGGCTATTTTCAAACAGAAACTTGTCTTGTATGCCCCTATTCTTCTTTAGTGAGAAGATCATAATTTTGGTTTTGCTAGTGTTAACTTGCATTCCTACCTCATGACAAAAAAATTCTAGAGCTTTCAAGTTCTCTTTCAAACCTTTAGCTGTTCTAGCAAGAATTATGAGATCATCTGCATATAAGAGCAATCTTATCACGAAGTGGGCCAACTGCACCCCTTCACCATTGGTCTTGTTTATCCACTCTTCTAACTTGTCAATATAGAGCCCGAATAGCATTGGAGAAAGTGGACACCCTTGCTTAACCCCGATGTTGCTATCAAAATCTTCTGATATCCCTTCTGTCGTTCTGATTTTAGCTTTGACCCGCTCATATAATCTGTAAACTGCTGACCTAAGTTCTTTAGGGACATCCAACTCTACCATTCTATCCCATAGTTTATTACGTGGCACTGTGTCGAAAGCTTTTTTAAAGTCCACGAAACAACAAAAAGCCTCTTTCCTCGGAGTGTCCCAAACTTTCTCTATCAAATGCCTGAGCGTGATGCCGTGATCTATAGTAGAGTGTTTCGGTCTAAAGCCTGCTTGCCCTTTTGCACGTTTGCCTTCTGTTTCAACCCAGTTGCTGATTTTTTGTTCTACCAAACTACCAAATAACTTGCCAAACAATGGATTGATCATGATGGTTCGGTAATTAGAAGGATTGTTTATATCTCCACTTTTGTGGAGTGGGATCACCACACTTGTAGTCCATTTTATAGGGAAACCTTCTCTATTGACACTGTTCAAAAATCTTAGTGATGTGTGGTGTGAGGATTTCAGCACCCCATTTTAAGTATTCCGCTTGTAGCCCATCTATATCTTGCACTTTACCAGTAGCTAACCTCCTAATGCCTTGAATAATATCATTTTCGCTGAATAAATCCCCTGTAGTCTTTATTTCCATGGTACTATGCTCTCTTAGATCACATTAGTAAAGAGTCTTGGCATATTCCAGCCATTTGGTTCCTGTTATGTTATTCACTATCTGAGTTTTTCTCTGTTGAAGCTCTTTCCAAAATTTTTTGGGGTTGTTTTTACCAAGATTAATCAACTCTATTCTTCTCTTGTTCACATACTCTTCTTTCTTCTTTTTAATCAGTTGATCATACTCTTTTCTACTTTCTTTGTTCATGTTCTTTTTCCAATTCCTTTTTGCCATTTTGCACTCCTCATCAAACCAAGGATTGGCCGGAAAAGTGTTCTTGGCTTCTTTTGTGTCCCTAGATCTTTTACACTCCTCCAATGCTTTAATGATAGTAAGAAAAAGATTATCCTTGTCCATGAAATGCTATTTTTCAGACTCTAGATGGTTTCCCGGAACCCTAGACAGCCGCAAAAGAGAGTCTTGAAAAGTATCATGGTTTTCTTGTGTCATTAAAACTTTGCCAGTCGAAATCATCTTCCTTTTCTGTAAAAGTTTTGCAACAATATGTTGATCTTTAAAGTGAGTAGTCACCCTTATCAAGATGGGGTTATGATTAGATTTTAACTCTATGGGGCAATCTTCTATCTCAAAGTTAATTATCTTTGCGACATAGTCTTGCGAGCATATAACATAATCAACAACACTTTGTCCATTGTGTCTTTTGCATGTGATGCCTCCTGATTTAGGCCACTTTTCCATACCATTGCATATAACCATGTTGTATAGGCAGCATAAGCCTAGTAATTCAACACCAAAATGATTAATCTTTCCCATGCTATCCTGTGAAGATCTTTCCCATTTTTGTGTCCCTTCTTCTTCGAGCCAAACTGGATCTCTGCCTTCATTGTAACTCTCCTTAAGATTGAGAGTTTGGTTGTTTTCTGTTCTAGCATTGAAATCCCCTATTAACATTATTTCCCCTAAAGAGCTAAAGGCTGCTATGTCTTTTTTTAGCGCAACGAACGGATCTTCTCGATCCAATCTATGTTTTTTATATATTTTTGAGCCTTTTGGAGCGAAGTAACATATAGCCACCCTTGTAGAAATCAGATTCTTTGTTATTTTTATCCAAATATACTGCTTGTTTACATCTTCTTTCTCTAAGTTTACAAATCTGCTCCAAGTTTCTTTTATTAGAATGGTGATGCCTCCATGTCCCTTACCATTATCTATCTTTTCATTCCAGAGTGATACAAACAAGAAATGTGGCTAGCAATGAGAAAGACATAGGGGCCAGTTTGGCTATTGAAATTCAGAATTCCAGTATTGGTTATTCTAAATTTGTTATCCAAAATTTGTAATTCCAGTATTGGTTATTCCAGATTTTGAGTTTTTAGAATTTGTTTGCTTCACCAAATTGAAAACAAAAACGTATCTACCCTTTGGTTGAGACCACTTGACATAAATTTAATGTGATTAAGGGGTGATACTTTGGAGAGAGACAAAATGGAAGATGACAATCCAAATACCTTCTCCACAGATCAACCCATATGCTACAATGGGAACACAAGTCTCTTCTTTCTTAAAGTTTAGTTTATGCCAAGCAAAAACAATGGTTGTCCCTAAGCACATATCAATGGAGGAATAAGGACCCATGTAGAATGAAATTGCCATGGCTATAGGAAGAGAAATATGCTGAGCTATTCTCCCAGGGATCACATCTTCAATGGCATTTACAAGAATAGTAAAGGTAAAAGGCTCGTAACATATAAAGACACAATTTTTGGGAAGAGCTAAAAATCCTTCAACGCCCATAACAACCATGTTTCTTTAATGATAGCAAATGTGGCAAGCTTTGTGTTGCGTTGTAAGGTTTACAAAGTCGCTACCTATTTATTTTCTAGAGTTTGGTTATTAAATTCGTGAAAGTCAAAATGGAGATTGGAATTACAATTTCAATAACATATATTTTGGTGGAATTGCAAATTCTGCTTTTGGGGCCAATATGAGAATATGAATTGAGAATAAAAAATAAACTCCAATTCCTAATTCCTATGCCACTTGAATTCCTGCAAACACATGAGCCCTAGATGTATAAAATCAACAAGAGAAGCTCAAAACGTAGGAAATAAGATTGAATTTATAACTAGCTAAAAATGTGTGTAAAAGAGGTGCAAATGAGAAAGGGTGGGTATCACCTAAAGACGAGAGTAAGCTACATTGACATTAGAATTCCTTTCAATTTTTGTTATATTTTTCAAAGAGAAACCAAGTATTCCCACATTATTTTAAAAACTCTTATTTCTAATTAGTAATCTTTATGGATTAGTTTGGGGATTTCTTCACTTTATTTTTATTTAGGTTATTAATTTATGGCTAAACCCTCTTTAATCCATTCTCAAAAAATACAAAGGTTTTTTTTTTTGTTAGGAAAATTTAAAGAAAAATGGAAACCCTTGTTTAATACACTTAAAAGAGAACACTATGCTTATATTTTAAAGTTTGTAGTTGATGTTTTCTTTCTTCAAAGGAAAATTATTAAGGAAAGATCAATCACTTAATTATTAAGGAATAATTTGGTACACAATCAAGCATTGAATAGTTTTTTTTCCTCCATTACCAAATCTATGTATTCAAACAAATGTTATTAGGCTAATTTACTTTGACACTAACATAATTGAATTATAGTTGAAAATACACTTCCCTATATGAGAATTTCAATACTACAAATTTGTTGTTCACAGTTAAATTTAATAGGCATATACTTGAATTCCATTGTTGTTCATAATTGTACATAGGTACGAGGTTTCTTAATCTAATCTTTAAAATTATAGTCGACCTATTGTTTCTAGCTCATAAGTTAATAATATTAGACATATTGCAAATAAAACTAAATATTACAAGCTTTGTATTTATTCAATTATATCCTAACCTCTTTACCATTCTTTCTCAAGTTACTACTCGATTTAGATAACTTATGAGTGCCATATGACTGATGTATTAATACTGGACTCTTATCCACACTATTAGGAGGTCATTGGATATTATTGAATGCTATTTTATTAATCATATCTTGTATTGCAACCTTGTCAGATTTATAGCATATCATTTTTTTAATCTATATGGTTATATTATTTTATAGAAAAAAAGATCAATGCTTTGTTATATTAACTTTGTCAAAGATTATTCAAATTCATACTGGGAAACCAAATATTTTTAAATTAAACATAAAATTTTAGAAGGAAATATGTTACAATAACAACTAAAAGAGACTCAAACAAAAACCATTCATGTGTATAGATAGACATAATATACACTTTTCAAACATAATTATTATTTTTGATTGGTAAGAGGTCGGAGCCAAGTTTAATTATTATGTGTGTGATTAATTATTATTATTTATTAAACACAAGTAGATTTGAACCCTATTCGATAAGAGGGTCACAATTTGTCGTTGTGTTGTAGGCTCTTGCCTTTTTCAAACATAACTATTGACAAACACCTCACGTGTTGAAATAAATGCTATAGGGTTTTTCTGACATGCTTAAGTGGGTGGAAGTTGGAAATGAATTGTTTGAGACCAATTAATGCCCTAAAAGGGTTGTGTAGCCACCACAATTACATAAAATATATCTCAACTAGAACTACATATCTATAATAGAGTGCGAGTGTGTAAATACTTGATCTCATTGATACACGTGCTAGAATGTCAGGTTAGTGCTATCCATGTTGTTGTCATTAATGTCAACATATTTATATGTTAACCTCTTGATATATTTGTTTCTTTATATTAATTGGATTGGCCTATCGGTTGATGTGCACTACTAGCATGTGTATTAGCAAAGGTGTTCACTTGACGACTGTTCTTTTTAATGTTTTATCCTTCCATGCCTTGGTGTTAGATCCACTTAACAATGGAAAATCCACTTGTCATGCGACATATGGTATATCACATGTTCTTGGTCAATCCAAGTCGTAATGTATTATTTGTGTTTTGGTTCTAACAACTACTTTGTACAATGTGCATAGTATGACCATTAAAGCTGAATATCTTGGAGATAGTGTTAGACTTTATTTTGGTCAAGGTGGTCCATGTTTTTTTTATAGGAAATGGATTAAAAACTTTGATCATTTATTATTATTTATTAAAATTAATTATTATCATGTGCCAAGCTCAAGTAGTCTCGAATCCAAGGCATCCTAGATGAGAGGCTCACAACTTATCATTGTATTATAAGCTCTTGCACCGAGGTGGTCCATGTTTCATTCCTTTAGCATTGTGGGAATGGCTTGACGTGATCTAGATTTGAGGGAAAAAATGGTATAAGAGAAGTCTAGATTTCAATTTATGGTATGCATCATGCTTGTATTCAAGTAATATGTGATGTAAGTATGGACTTGTTAAGACAATGATTGAATGTTTAAGAAAGAAATGATAGATTATGTTTTACATACGATCAATGATTGTTTTTAGTGGTGAATTCAACTTTCATTTCTTATTTACTGGTTATAAGCCTAATTTTAATGATAATGAGCCCTTATTGTATTCTTGGATAGTTAGTCACATTGACAATGAGCCTACCAATGGTGACCCAAATCATAGTGAGAAAAACTAGAAGTGATCCTCTTCTAGAATTCACCTTAACCAATATCAACTAAAAAGTGTCCATTTCATGAGAATTAGCTTCTTTGTGATTTTTCCTTGGTTAGGTTTGCACATAAACCTTGTTCTTTGTTTCAATGTTTTTGTGCTTTTTGCATGTTTACATTTTCTATGAAAGTTTAATATTCTTAATTGATAGATCATAAGTTGTTATTAATACTTTTATAAGTTTACCAATAGAGTAGAAGTTTTATAATTTGTGTGGTAATAATCGATTCAACCCCTCTCAATTATTCATCATGTTCAACAATTTTTATCATCTCTTGGTTCCTAAGTATATATATTAACAACTTAAGGCAGATTTGATGGAACACAAATTGAATATTCTATGTTTGATGGATCCAACTACAATTCATACAAAGATTAGATGAAAGGTTATTTCATTTCAAGCGGTTACAAAAAAATGGAAGCATGTGGATACAAAGTATGTTGTCCCTTAGAATGACCTTCAAACTACATATGAAATTGAAGTATAGGAGAAGAATGAGGAAGCTAGGTATGCAATCATTAGTGCTTTATCAAAAAAAGAATTACCTAAGGTTATTTATTTGAATATTGCTTATGAAGTTTGGGAAAATTGGAAAGAGATCTATTAAGGAATTTTAGAGTTAAGTTATCTAATAAACTAAATCTAAAATACATTATGAGAATCTGAGGAAGGAAGATGGTGAAGACATTAAAATATACTTTTAGGGCCCATTTATTTCATGGAATTGGAGTGGAATTGGGGTAGTGGTAACTTGATTTTGTCAAATTTTTTGTTTGCATCCAAAATGATGAAGTGGAATTAGAATTTCAAAATTCTCATTTTGCCCCAAAATGAGATTACCACTCTTCCTTCTAGATAGGTGGAATTGAGAATCGACTTCCAGATTTTACTTTTTGAGGGTTGGATTTTTTATTTAAAATTTATTAATTTTTGATGTTCGATAATTTTTAACCTAATTTGTTATACCATTATACCATTTGAACTTTTACCATTTTACATCATTTTACTTATGTGTGTTCCACTCTTGGGAAATTGTTAACGATAAAATTTTGTTTGTAACCTCCTAGTGATTCACCCACTTGAAGGTCTACATATGATGACTTGATCACCGGTTGTGTTATGATATTTTTAAAGAATGAATTGACTTAGCAACAATATACTTGGCATTTTCATAGGGTTTCATATTCGTATTCTTTGTTTATACCGGAAGAAGAGGTCGTTTATGGTGATTTGTGAATTGAGGATGTTCTAGAAATATATTCAATGGAGAGGAAGATGAGAATGAGGGAGACAATTTTTGAGAGTATTCTGCAATTGGTTTACATGAAGAATGGAAATTCTCATGGTTTTGTGAAGGATGCTCTTGATGTGAGCTTGGAGGGTGATCTTCGTCGGTCCAAGGAAGCCAATATAATTCCATAGATATTTTTTTATTATTTTTATTAAGATTAATAAGTTATTAACAAAATAGAAATATAGTCAAATAATTGTCAAATTATTAAAGAAATGAAACACATTCAATTCATTGTCAAATTAAAAAATGTCTAATTCCAATTCCAATATCATGAACCAAACACAAAAGATTTATCTTCCCACTTATCTTCCAAGTGAAATAAATGTACCAACTACTTTCCCAAAAACCTAATTTTAAAAAAGAAAACCTGATTTTGACAAATTTAGGATATAAATCAAAACCCAGTTTTTCTATTTTCGCAAAATAAATGAACCCTTAGATAATTGAGAATGCCATGAATTAAATAAGAACTTATGTGACATCATTAAGGATGAAGATTTCATGGAGAAGATCTTGATTATGGTACTTGATAGTTTTAGTGACAAGATGTCGACTATAGAGAAGGTTTATGATTTGAATAAGTTCACCAAAGAGAATTTGATTAATACCTTAATGCCATGTGAGCTAAGGAAATTTGAGAAATAAGAGTAGATTTGAGAAAAATTTCAAGGCAACTAAATTTGAAGAATTAACTTGATGGTGATGATGAAGAAGAGGAAGAGGTTAGCTTTGCAAAAGACTGAAGAAAGGTAACACCAAGTAAAAATGTATATTACCTCTACAATATTCTAGATGGGGTAAAATTGGTCATTTTGGCTACTAGATGTCCTGAAAGAGGTCTTAGGAAAAAGCTAAGATGTTCAACAAAAATGATTTCTATATGAATAAATATTCCAGTATATCAAATGCCAAGTCAGAAAGATAATACTATTTATTTGATTCAAAAGAAGAAAATGAGAAATTATAATTTGATATTTTTAATATCAGTGCTAAAGCTAATGATAATGTTGAAATTTCTATGTGTGTTAGGAGAAATAAGAATGTATGGCTGATTCATAGTCTGTGTTCTCATCATATGACTAGAGAAAAAAGTAAGTTCTTATTACTTAAGAAGTATAATGGTAGTCTTGTTAGATTTGACGATGATAAAGAAACATATATTGTTGGTAAATGGTAAATAAATTTTGATGGAAATAATACCATTGAATATGTTTCCTATGTGAAAGGTTTGTGTCATAATATTTCAATTGTTCAATTTGCATGTGAGATTATTTATGATGTGATTTTGAAGAATGAAGGTTGTGAGATGAGAAAAAGATTTAGAGAAATAATTGTGGATGGATATAGGACTTGTAGAAACATGTATAGACTTGAAGAACCTACAAAATGATGTTTGATACCACACGTTGATGATAGTTTTCTTTGGAACCAAAGAATGTGCCACATCAACTTTGATAACTTGGTAAGAATAAGCTTATCCCATATTTTAGTGGTTTACCAAGATTAAGAAAACTAGATAACATTAGATGTGAAGGATGCTAGGAAGGAAAGAAGAGGAGATAATCTTTCAAGGCAAAATATCACTGATGTATTGGTTTGTTGGAGCTTGTGCAGTCTGACATTTGTAGTCTTACCAAAACAATAAATTTTTGAGGTGAGAGATACTTTATAATTTTTATTTTTGATTATTCAAGATAAATATATATGTGTTGCATTTGTAAGAGAAAAATCAAAAGCATTTAACAACTTTAAGATATTCAAGGCTAGATTTGAAAAAATGTGGTAAGATGATTAAATGTTTAAGGTCAAATAAAGGAGGAGAATTTATTTCTAATGAATTTGAAAGATATTGTGAGAAATATGGCATTAGAAGACACTTATCATAAAATAGAATGCCACAACAAAATGTGAAAGGTTTGTGACATAATCTTTCAATTGTTGAACACGCATGTGAGAATAGTTATGATGTGATTTTCAAGAATGAGGGTTGTGAAATGAGAAAAAGATTTGGAGAAATAATTGTGGATGGATATAGGACTGGTAGAAACATGTACAAACTTGAAGAACCTACAAAAGGATGTTTGATGCCACATGTTGATGATAGTTGTCTTTGGAACCAAAGAATGTGCCACATCAACTTTGATAACTTGGTAAGAATAAGCTTATCCCATTTTTAGTGGTTTACCAAGACTAAGAAAACTAGATAACATTATATGCAAAGGATGCTAGGAAGGAAAGAAGAGGAGATAATCTTTCAAGGAAAAATATCACTCATCTATTGGTTTGTTGGAGCTTGTGCAGTCTGACATTTGTAGTCTTACAAAAACAAGAATTTTTTGAGGTGAGAGATACTTTATACTTTTTATTTATGATTATTCAAGATACCTATGTGTTGCATTTGTAAGAGAATAATCAAAAGCATTTAACAACTTCAAGATATTCAAGTCTAGAGTTGAAAAAATGTGGTAAGAATATTAAATGTTTAAGATCAGACAAAGGAGGAGAGTTTATTTCTAATGAATTTGAAAGATATTGTGAGAAACATGGCATTAGAAGACACTTAATACAAAATAGAACACCACAACACAATGGTTTCATGGAAAGAATGAACTGAATGTTACAAAATGAAGCAAGAAAAATGATCAAGGAGACAATATAATAGATGCAAAATTTGGAGACGATTTGTGCACACTATTGTATACAATTTGGAGTACTAAGGGATGTATTTAGAGAACTAGAGTTATCTTGAAGGTACAATTTCTTATAATTTCTTAGGTCTAAACGTTGTTATATAATTTACCTAAAAATGATATATGTATACCTATAAATTACCTCAACCAAGTGGATGAGATGTTATAAGATTGTTCTTTATAATATTTTATGATTAAGACGTTGAATATTACTTAGCCCAAAATATCTATTTTGATTAATGATAATACCCTATCTACGTAATATATCCTAATGATACTATCTATTGTGATTAGATTTGGATAAATCCTGTGATTTGATTATTATTGATAAAATGAATATCAACAAGATAATACCCTTTTGTTATTTTGGAAGACCATCTTAATCATTCAATGTGCATGCTGATAATGATTGATTTCTTTGATTAGTGCATACTTTTGATTATGATTTTGGTCTAACCTAGCTAACACTTCATGTCATATATATTCTTCTTGGCATATTTTTCGGATGAGAAAAGGCAATTGTAGTCGCTCCTTCAGGACATCTACAGGATGTTGCAGTCCTCCCTCCTTGTCTTCTATTTTTTTTCTTATGTTTATGTATGTGTGTGTTTTCATCTCAATGATGCAAGGTTACAAGTACCAGACACTGACTCCACCTAGGTACATAGGTTTGAGCATGCCTTTAAAATACTTGAAAGTTGTTGTTGTAGAGGTAGTTCCAAGGTCCCCACAAATAACTCCTTTGGACATAGGTTTTCTATTTGGGTGGACTAATTAACTTTATTTGAATTTTTTGGACATGAAAATCTTACACTTTTATTATTTTGGTAGTATGACTTGTTTGATCATTTCATGATCTTCCATATGTTATGTTTCAAGGTTTTGTCCTTTGTCAGGAGTTTATTTTGAATCACCTTGTTGACTATGGTTAACCTTGTTTGATCTTTTGATTTTTTCTATTTATTTTATAGTTGAATGTAATGACCTCTTTAGATGATTATATATACTTCAAGATATGTGATTTTATTCTTTCTAAGTATTATATTTTA